>CM068963.1:90934765-90986531 GCA_035128595.1 Eptatretus atami | reverse complement strand
CGTCCAGGTTAAGAATGATGAAACAATTTTGCAGTTATAAAATTTAAATGTAGACACGGTGAATTAGCATGCATGATGGAAGAGTTGTGACGTTGGACAAATTTCTATTTATAGCCCAGATCAAAGGGACGTACGAGGCCATAAGTGTGACAGAAGACACAGGACAGAATAGCCAATTATATAACAATGCGATGTCGCCGCGCTGTAAAAATGGATAGGAATAAATCAAACTGGGAGACCTGTTGAAAAAGCTTCCCTCCCCTCACACTGCCTTGCCTTCCCCTTACTGCCTTCCCTCCCTTCCTCCACTCACGCTGCCTTCCCTTCCCCTTCCACTGCCTTCCTTCCCATTTCTTCCCCTTCCCTCCCATCACACTGTCTTTCTTCCTTTTCCCTCCCATCACACTGTCTTTCCTTCCACTTCACTCTCCTCACGCTGTCTTTCCTTCCCCATTCTCTCCCCTTCCCTTCCCCTCATGCTGTCTCCCTCCCCTCACGCTACCTTCCCTTCCATTCCCTCCACTCATGGGCGTCAATTGCTTTTGAAAAGTGGGGGGACATTGCATGTCCAGACCCCGAAGCCCTCTTTGTGCCGGCGTGGACACAGCAAGTCTACCCTTGCAAATTCTTGATTTTATACGCTCGTCGACATGCTGCCTTCTGATCACAACAAATCCTTAAATTAATCTGACCATCTATCGACCATCTTTTTTATCAAATGTAAGCAGACGGAGCGAAATTAATTAAACATTAATCATACACATTTCAAAGTTTCAAGTGTCATCAAAGAAATACATTATATATATATAATAAAAGAATTGTTTATCAAGCTCCTTCTCACGACCCTTGAACTGATTCACTAAACATAAACTGAAAACTAGACTGACATACAAATTGATATTACACGAGTAGGTCAACTTACTTAAAACTTGCCAAAAATATGAACCCTCTTGTCTGCCGATCCAGTTAAAAACTTTGTAGCAATGTCTTGGGGTCAAGTGCAGTCAGACGATCTCGGTGAACATGACAGATCATGAGATGTTTGAGGCGTTGTTGGGTCATTGTGGAACGTAACCAAGTCTTCATACGTCTGAGTGCGCTGAATGACCGTTCAGCTTCGCATGAACTTGCTGGGGAAACCAATAGAAGCCTAAGCAAACGTTCTACCTGTGGGAACATTCGACGGACTTCCGGCACCATGTCTACAAATATGTTACGGTAATCCTCAACAGATGAACCACTGAACTGGTTACGAAAGAAGCCAAGTTCTTGCTCTAGGAATCCGACAGTTCGGATATTTGCGGACTATTTGTGTTTGAATGACCCAGACGGAGCATTTCACCCAAGTCCCTATACGCCATGAGGTCGGTTGATGTGAAGTACTCGTTCAAGTTCTCAGATGCGCTGTCGATGACTTTGAAAAATTCAACTCTGTATACCTCCTCTGCAGAATTGGCAATGTATTCCTGCGTGCTCCATCAAGTCTCTTCGGAAGCTTGCGCTTACGAGGGAGGGTCACTGGATCTAGTTGGCACTGCTGGAGCTCTGTTGTGCTGCTTAGAAACCTCCTTAAACGTCTGGTCGGTACAGAGAGATTGGAGATTCTGTGCAGTTACTTTGCAGCAGTAAGCATACCAAGACGGTAACTTGTGAACCCTGAAGTGCCTTATTGAGGTATTCAAGGGATTGGAGAATGGGCAATGATGCAAACAGACCGAGAACACACTTTGATGAAAGACAGCTTCGAATACCGTTGGCTCGCGATGCCGTGTTCGTACCAAAGTCATCACTTGCTTGTTGAAGGGCATCCAGTACCGCTTCATAGTTATCCAATATCGATTTCACGGCAGGAGAACGAGTTAACCAACGCATCGGGCAAATTGGCCTCAGGCGTGTAGGGCAAGGAGTGTCAGCATCGTCAGCGTGGATATTCAAGTACAGATGCTTGAATTTTCCAGAGTTGTTGTAGATGTTGCTGACTACCTGGACATAATCAAGGGCGTCTCTTATGAACGGTGCAGTTTGTAGGGCTTTGGATGTAATGAGTTGGGTGACATGAGCTCCACAGTGAACATAATTGGCCAGCGTTGAGTTTTTTTTTAGCTGTGCTTGACAGCCCTTGTACTTTCCGGACATGTTGCTTGCCCCATCGTAAGTCTGCGCTCTAAGGTGTTCAATAGGGAGTTGACACCGAATTAGGACATCCTGAAGCATCTTACAAAGTGATACTCCTGTTGTTGACGATACTTGGTTAGGCCGATGAGATCTTCTTGAACATCAAAGGAATCCGTCACATAGCGCACACACACCGACTCCTGCTCATTACCTGAATATCTTGCGTTCCATCAGTTACGAGTCCGAACTGAGTGGACATTTCATTCACGTTACTGCAGATATTTCTGAGGATGGCATGACTCATCAACTGTAGAATTTCGTTCTGAATTTCTCCACTTGTGAACGTCGTCTTCCTTGACAGCACGTCTTGAGGTTTACATCATCCTCGGCCCGCAACTGTAAGAGCATTTTGAAATTCCCTTCAGAGGCATCCTTCCACGAATTGCAAAACCTTGTCGGGCTATATTGCAGTGAGGTGATATCTTCAGAAGTGCTGACCGTGCAGATCTTTGCTCTTCTAGCAGTTTGCTGCTCAGCTGCACATGACACCAGGTTGACTTCTGCGACATTTCAGATTTTCAGAGGCAAGCCTATGTGTGTTTGATCGTTCGTGTTGTCTGAATTTTTCTGTAGCCTTTTTCCAGTTCCCGAAAGCCCTTTGAGACAATGCGTCTTCTCGCACAGGGGCAAGTCGGTAAGTTTTTCACGAGAAGCGTCCGTATAGGTGTGACAGAGTACACCGCCGATGCTCTGATCAAAATGAAGCCACGGAAAATATTTGAACCACTGTTGTTGAAACTTCAACTTTCGGTTTGGCAGTATTTGGACTGGGATACAACTGACATCATGAGGTTGAAAAGGCTGATCTGGGAAATTAGGCCGAGTATCGCACATGACCCTTTTCTGCTATCTTCTCCTTTGAATCGTCCACCTCTTTCTGGAAACTTGATTGCTCCAGGAGAGTGGTCGGGGATGTGCTACTTGATGCTGTCGCAAAAAACTTTCCGATATCCATATCCTCTATGAAACGAGAAGGGAATTACATTTCAGTTGATAAATTTTGACATGTGAATTATAAGGGTTATTTTTGCGTAACAAGGCATTTTTATTCGGTCTATCCTTCGTCTTTGTCCTCGTGCAAACGGAAAATTATTCGGATGATGGCGGAAGAGAAATTCCTTCCGGAACGTTATTTTTCCTAGTAAAAATTGCAAGCCGCGGCTAAGCTACTAAGCCTAAGCCTTTTTTAATCGATATTCGAGGTAATCTCATTACTACCCTATAGATACTGTATAATCTGAGAACAGAATTCAAAAATAATTTTCCGTTCGTTTGTCCGAACCGCTTCGGTGAATTTTGCATATTTTTCAACAGTTGGCTTAGTTGGCTATTTTTCAACTCCCTGGTGTTGGCCTAGTGGTTAGGGTGGCGGTTTGGGATCCCATGGGATCCCAGGGTCCTGAGTTCAAGCCCCGTTGACTGCTGAATTAACACCAGGGGTTGACTCAGCCTGTCATCCTTCCGAGGTCGGCGAAATGAGTACCAGTGTACTGGTCCCGGTGTATGCCCTGGTTAGAATAGGTGTACCATATCCCTGTGTGTCGTAAGAGGCGACCGGGTTGGCGTCAGGAAGGCCATCCGGCCATAAAACATTGCCTCAAGAAAAAGCCCAACCCCTGCACAGCAGGGAAAAATAGCTGTAAAAACGGTCATTTTTTTCAACAGCTACTTTTAAAAATCTATAATTTAATCCTCATAAGTCCGAGACTGATGGAAAAAATAAAAAAAAAAAAAAAAAAAAAAAAATATATAAAAAATAAGAATAAAAAATAATACCCACCCACCACACACCACACCAACAAAACAACACACAAAAACTACACATACAAAAACACCACATACACAACACAACAAAAAACAACACCCCATCCCCCACAAGTCTCAACCAGCACACACCACACACCACAACAACAATAACACAATTATAAAAAAACACCACACCACACACACACACAAAGGTGCGTGTTTTGGTCCTTGTTTTTCTTTGGTGTAACGTGCTAATCAAGTTGACACGGGTGCACCATCGAACGGGTGGGTATGTTGGCAGATAAATTAGCTTTGAATAACCTTGGGAAAAATTAATAAAATGCGGCACGGTTCCAACACTCGCTTTTTTTGCGGGACGGTTAATGTCAATAATTGTTTTCCATCCGTGTGTGGACTATAGGGGAGGTATGAGGAACCCGATACAAAACGGAGGTATTATAGTCGTCGGACTTAAGATTAAATGTATAGATTTAAAAAAGTAGCTGTTGAAAAAAATGACCGTTTTTAACAGCTATTTTCCCTGCGTGGCAGGGTTGGGCTTTTTCTTGAGGCAAATGTTTTATGGCAGATGGCCTTCCTGACGCCAACCGGGTCGCCTTTAGACAACAGGGATATGGTAAGCACCTATTCTAACCAGGGCATATCCACGGGAAGTAACTGGTTCCCATTTTCGCGACCTCCGAAGGATGACAGGCTGAGTCCAAAACCCTGGTGTTAATTCCAGACAGTCCACGGGGCCTCTGAACCTCAGGACCCTGGGATCCCATGGGATCCCAAAGACTCTAACATGGCCAACACCAGGGAGTTAAAAATAGCCAACAAAGCCAACTGTTGAAAAATATGCAAAATCTCTATCAATAATTTTAATATTTATTTTTAATTCTCATTAATTATATTTATTTAAATCCACATTTAATATACCTTTTTATATATTTTAAATTTTCCACCATATTTATTTTATTTTTTTTCTTAAATTTAATTTTTTATTTTTTTTAAAATATTTTTTAATTATTTTAAATTTAAACACATTTTTTAATATTCTTTTATATTACATAAAATATATCAATTAAATACAATCAAGATAAAAACTATTCTCATATTTTTTAAATAAATCAATTTCTATTCCTATTTTAAATTATATTAAAATTTTTATTATATTATTAAATTTTTATTTTCAAATATTATACATATTTTTAATCAATTCAATTAATTTTATAAATGTTTGTAATAAAAAATTATTCTATTTTACATTATTTAATTAATTTTAAATTTTAAATTATTTTAAATATTATTTCACTTTAATATAATTTATATTTAAATTATAAAGATATTAAATTTTTTAAAACTCATAATATTTTTTTTTTTTATTAAATTTTATTTATTTCAATATATATTATACATCATCTATATATTTTTATTATATTATTTTTTAATTATATATAATTTATATTTTTTTTCATCATCTACTCACAAACACATAATATTTTTTATTTATTTGATATTTTTTTTAATATATATTTCTATTACTCATTCAGAACCTATTATTAAAAATTTTTAAAATTTTTAATAATTAAAATTTTATTAATATTAATATTTTTTAAATTTTTTAATTATAATATTAATTTTTTTTAATTAAATATTTTTTCAATCATCTCCACATTCTCCAAATTATTATACTTCTTCACCATTTTTATTTTCATATTCAAAAATTTAATTTTATTATCTTTTTATTTTTTTAATTATTTTTTCAATTTAAACAATATTTTTATTTTAAAATTTTTACATTTTTTATATTTTTTAATTGATATTAATTATAAACTATAATTATTTATTTTTTTAAACTTTTTTTTTATTTAAAATTTTTTTTTTTATTTTTTTTTAAAATTTTATTTATATTATTAATATATTTTAAAATTTTATTGGCACCCAAATAATATAATTAATTTTTTTTTTTTAATTATAATTATATTTGATTTTTTAAATTTATTATAAAACAATATAAAAAATTTTATTTTAGAAATTTTTTTTAAATTTTAGACAAATTATTTATATTTATTTAATTATTTTAATAATAAATTAAATTTCTGATTTTTATTTTTCATCCTATTTAAACACAATTTTTTTAAAATTTTATTATTTTTAAATTTATAAATAATAATTTATATAATTATTTAAAAAATTTTTTAGTAATATCAATTTTTAATTTTTTTATGAAGAATAAAATTTTAAATTTTTAAAAAATTAATTTTTTTTTTATACTAACATTATTTTTATTTTAAATTTTTTTTTTTATTTTATTACTCTTTCACCATCAATTAATTTTTTCCTCTTATATTTATTATTAATTTTTTTAACACACAATTTTTAATTAATATAAATTTAAATAATAATTAATTTTAATTATTAATTTAAAATATATATAAATTTTATAAATTTATTATTTTTATTTTTTATTATTCTTTTTTATTTTTTTAATTTAAATATAACCCATTTTTTAAAATTTTATCTTTTTCTCATTATAATAATTATCACTTTATTTCATTATTTTTTTATTTTAAATTTAATTATAATTATTATTTTTTATAAATAATTTTTTATTTTTTTTTTTAAATTTTAATATTTCTCACAAATTTTTATTTTATATTCCATCTATAATTTAATTTTAAATTTTTTTCTTGTTTTATATTATATATTTTTTTTTTTATTTTTTTATTTTAAATTATTATTAAATTTTACATATTTTTATTTTTAAAATTATTTTTTTAATTTTCTATTTTTTTTTTTTTATTTAATTTAATTTTAATTTTGATTTAATTTTTATTTTTAATATAAATTTAAAATTTTTTTTTTTTTATTTTTTTTTTTATAAAATTATAATTTTAATTTTTAAATGTTTATTTTTAATATATACAAATATTATTTTATATATTTATTTTTTAATTTTTTTTTTTTTTCTTTTTATTTTTATTTTTATTTATTTTAAATTTAAAATAAATTATTAATTAAATTATTAATAATTAATTAAAAATTCTAAATTTTTTTTTATTATTATTTAATATATTTTTTTTAATAATTTAAATTTTTATTTAAATTTATCATAAATATTTTTATATTATTTTTTTTTTTTTATTAATTTATATTTAAAATTTTTATTAATTTTTATTTTAATTTTATTTTTTTTATAAATATTTTTTATAATTATTTATTTATTTTTTTTTTATTTTATTTATTTTAATAAATTTAATTTTTTATTAATATAAAAATTTTAATATTATAAATTTTTTTAAATTTTTTTTTTTAAATTAATTATTTTATTTTTTTATTTATTATTTATTTAATTAATATTATTACTTAATCATTTATTTTTTTTTTTTTATAGATATTATTAATACTATAATATAAATTTTTTTTTAAATTTTTTAATTTTATAATTTTATTTAAATATTATTTTATTTAATTATATTTATTTTTAATTTTCAATATTTTTTTAAACAAATTTTTTTTTAAATATTATATTTAATAATTTTAATTTTTTTTTTTTTTTATTATTTTTTTAATTATTTTTGATAATTTTTTTATTTATATTATTTTTATATTTTTTTTTTGCAAAATTTTATTATATTAATTATTTTTTACAATTATAAAAATTAAAATTATTTTATATTTTTTTTTATATAATTTTAATATTTACTTTTTTATTTTATTTTTAATATTATATTTTAAAATTATTTTTTTATATATATTTTTTTTTTAATTAAATTGTTAATTATATATATAATTATCTGTTTTAATAAATATTTTTTTTTATTTTTTTTAATTATTTTTAATTAATTTTTTTTTTTTAATTTTTATATATATACAATTAATTTTATATTTTAAAATTTTTATTATAATTTTATATTTTTAATATTATTATTTATTTTTTAAAAAAAATTTAAAATTTTTACAATAATTAATATTTTTTTTTTTATTTTTAATTTTTTATTTAATTTTTTTTATTTTTAAAATATATTTTTTAAATTTTACAATAATAATAATAATATTTTTTATTTTTTTAAAATTTTTTTATATTATTATCAATTTTATTCATTTTTTTTTATATTTTTTATTTTTTTATTTAGATAATTATTCAATTTAAAATTTTATTTCTTTATTTTTAATTTATTTTTAAAATATTATAAAATCTTTGTTTTATTTTTAAATTTATTATTTTTTTCTTAAATTTTTTTTTTTAAATTTTTTTTCACGAAGCGAGTTCGACAAACGACGAAAATTATTTTTGAATTCTGTTTTCAGATTATACAGTATCTATAGGGTAGTAATGAGATACACTCGAATGATCCGATAAAACGGCTTAGGCTTAAGTAGCTTAGCCGCGGCTTGAAATTTTTACTAGAAAATACGTTCAGGAAGGAATTTCTCTTCCGCATCATCCGAATAATTTTCCGTTGTGCAGCGAGGACAAAGAACGAAGGATAGACCGAATAAAAAATAGAAATTGTTACGCAAAAATAACCCTTATAATTACATGTCAAAATTTAATTTCAACTGAATGTAATTCCCTTCTCGTTTATAGGGACTATGGATTCGGAAAGATTTTTTGCGACAGTCATCAAGTAGCACAATACCGCACATGCACACAGAGATTGCTGGAATTATAGAGAGATTTAAAAATTTATTCTTGTATTTGAGGAGCATCTCGACCTGGTTGTACTAGAGCAGCTCGTTTTGTGTTACGTAACTTACGTTCAATGAAAAGAGTGGGGGGGACAATCGATATGTTGTCCCCCCCCCTTGATAAAAAGTGGGGGCGGAATGTCCCCCCGTCCCCACCAATCGACGCCCATACCTCCACTCATGCTGCGTTTCCTTCCCCTCCCTCCCCTCACGCTGCCTTTCTTTCCCCTTCCCTACCCTTCCTCCATTCACGCTGCCTTCCCTTCCCATTCCCTCCCCTCACGCTGCCTTCCCTTCCATTCCCTCCACTCATGCTGCCTTCCTTCCCCTTCGCTCCCCTCACGTTACCTTTCCTTCCCTTCCCCACCCTTCCCTCCACTCATGCTGCCTTCCCTTCCCATTCCCTCCACTCAAACTGCCTTTCCTTCCCCTCATGCTGCCTTTCCTTCCCCTTCCCTACCCTTCCCTTCGCCTCATGCTGTCTTCCTCCACTCACACTGCCTTTCCCTTCCACTCACGCTACTTTCCTTCCCTTCCCTTACCCTCCCCTCATGCTGCCTTCCCTTACACTCCCGTCAAGTTATGTTCCCTTACCCTCCCCTCATGCTGCCTTCCATTCCCCTCACCTCATGCTCCCTCTCCCTTTCCCTTTCCCTCACTCTGCCTTCCCTAACCCCGCTTAATATTCCCGTCAGCGAAGCGACAGGTTGTATTTGCTGAAAAAGTACGAGTCCCCTTACAAGGAACTTCAATGGAGGATGAGGCCATTCGGCCCATCAAGGCCTTCACTATGATTACCAACCTATGGTTGTTTGTCTGTACTCTATCCTCATCATGTCCTGAGCATCAAGCAAGGAAGCATCACATCCCATTTTTAAAGTCTTTGGTATAATTCAGCTGGGATTTGAAGAGCCAACCTCCTCGACTCAAAGTGGATGATCTAATCATTAAGCCACCGCCTGGTTCTTACAGATTTTAAAAATGGCAAAAAGGTAAGAATGTGACAAACAGTCAAACAGATAATATCTGGCACCAATGCCACATTGTTGTGTTGTTATGAATAAAGCAAGATTATTCTGAAATGCAACTTGCTTATGATCTTCTTGTGCATACTTCAAAAATGTGCAAGGTGGGGGGGGGGGTGGAGAGGGGGAGGGGTGTTTGGAGATTGTCACTCTCCATGACCTTACAAGAAACATTTGCCACCAGGGGCAGAGTGACAGTCTTTTGGATATACATCTCCTGTCTTGAGATTCCTGTTTTTGTATGCCTCAAATGGGATAATGTAGAAAGTAGAATCACCACTTGCAGACATGGGAGCCTATGACTCTGTAGAGCTCCATATGAAAGCCGTGCACACTGATGAGCTGGGTATGGTTTCGGAATGCCTTAGCTCGACAGAGATTACCAAGATGCCGACTTGCTTTTGATGCTTGTTTGGTGAAATGATATTCCCATGAAAGGTTATGGCAGATATTAGGGCCAAGAACTTCCAGTGACTTCTTCTCTTCCAGTGATTGTCCAGAGAAGTTAATTGGATAGGTTGATTACCAATTGTCTGGCAGGATTAACTAAGCTGTCTAGCGTGGGTTCGAATCTCGGCCCAGCTATAAAATGGCATCCCGGTGCTTGTTTGTTGTCCATGGGATTGAATATGTGGGCGAGTGGCCCCCATGTCTCGTCCTGTGGCTTTTACTCTGCTTGCCCGCTGTGCAAATCACCTGAGCTGACCCACTGCCCTCTGCACTTTTTGGCTCCATCTTCACTGCTTCTCCAGCTCGCCCTGGAACTAGGACTTGCCCGCTGCTGGAACTGCACTACCACACTATTGAAGTGCTCTTCACCAGCCCTGGAAAGCCTGGTGTTGGTTTCATGGTGAGGGTGTCTGGCTTAGGATATTAGGGTCCAGAGTTTGAGCCCCGTTGGCTGCTGAATTACCATCAGGTGGGGTTGACTCAGCTTGTCATCCTTCTGAGGTCGGAAAAATGAGTACCAGCTTGCTGGGATGATTGATCCATGTGAGGATCCTGTCCCTTGGATGGACGTTAAACTGGGCTTACCATCAGCCAGCATTAGCTGATGGACGTTAAAGATCCCACGGTGTCCTTCACAAAGAGTAAACGAGCTATCGCCGGCACCCAAAATAAATTACAAATTACTACCGTAAATACAGCTGGGAAGGAAATGACAAACCACCCGGTATAACGCTTGCTTGGGAAGCTGCTTTGGTGACACCGCCACTATGTGAGGAGTATGGTACATCAAAGAGCAAGAGAGACTACCAATCAGAACATGAACCTACAGATTAGCAGTACTTTGGCTGTGAATTTGGCAAATTGTATTGAATCACGTCCCGAGTATGTATGCGCCAAGAGGAGTAAAGTACATTTTTTTTTCCTTCTGTCTGACTGCCTGTCTGGCAGTCAAACAAAATTGAAATTCATTCCAACCGAGAAACTGAATGTTGTTAAGGACCTCATAAAGGACACAAGCAACAAGCACGAATAACTAATGTAACGTGCTGAATCAGGTGGTATAAATGGTGGTAAACTTCCAAAAAATAACATTTTGTGTAATTCTGCCTTTTCCTTCCCGGAAGAATCTTGAGGGATTGGGTGGGGATGTGGTTGTAGGGAGACAAGACGTAGGAGACAGAACGTAGAGACGAATTTTGGGAGTATTCGTTGAGACACTGGGTGTGTGCGGACAAGTAGAGCCGACCTCGAGTTCACTCCTCCGACACCACCATCATTGCTCCAGGTATGTGCATACCAGGGACCGGCTGACTATGTTGGTCGGACCTGGTGCTTGTGTATATTGCATTACCTGGTTTACCTTTTCGTTTTCTGTGCCGTGGGCTTTCTTTCCTGTGCTTTCATTTGTCTGTCTGTCTGTCCAGGGCCCAGGAGACATCGCTGGACTCCTTGCAGGACTCACCTTGCCGCCTTGCTTCAGCTGCCTTGCTGGTATCATCACCTTGCAACCTTACACATCAACTTCGAGTTGCCCATACCCCTTGTTGGACCACTTTTTCTGTGGCCCGTGGCTCATTTGCCTTGTTCATCTGCTTTACTGGACCACTTTATTGTAGTGGCTGTGTTCCCCATCACCACCAATAACTTCCCCATACAGCAGCTCGGTGGAGGAAGATGTTTGTTGTTTTAGAAAGGCCACCCCAAAATGGCCTAACCCTAACCCTAACAGCCTGCTGGTTTGTGTTAGCAGGGCCTCCAGCCCAATGAGGAGCAAGAGGGAGAGATGGTGATCAAGGCAAGCAGGTGTCTCCTCCTCCAGCATCATGAAGAATGTTTGATTTTGTGTTTTCTTTTCCTTCAGGTCCTGGGTCAGATTTTTTGAAATATTTAATGATTGTTGTATATAGTTGTTCAGAATTTTAAAGCCCACCAGTTGCCTGTTTTAGTTTCAAAATTCCAGCAATTTCAGTGTTACATAAGGTTGTCGTGTGAGTCAGTTCGGTAGCTCCCAACACATTAGGTGGGATATATCTAGTTTAAATTGTCGCATACATGGGGGATAGCATTAAGACAACAAGCCAAGTAGATACTAGGGGTAACTACACATGTATGGCACACAAGGATGGCAATTTCCAGACTCCGGGTCAAGTTTGTGTACGACTCGGGACGAGTCTCGGAAAGGGAAGGAGGTAATGTTGCGGTTTTATAAACCGCATGCTAAAATTGAAACGCACACAGCACGTAGACTTTTAGAATATAGTTATCTCCGTAATGAACATTAAAAATAGCGCCTTCCCTCTAGGGGATTTTTGTGTGCTCGCAGACAGCTCGGCCGCATTAATCACGATCCAATAAAGATAATGGCATAAATTCCGAGGGCACGATTCCCCGACAAGGAGATCTCGTGTTCTTAGGTAAACGGTTTAAGATGGAGGACCCTAAGCCACGTGGTCAAGCTATTGGCATTCGCCGTCGTTTAGTGACCCGCTGTGACACGAGGTTTTTTTTGGTGTGCGACGACCTGTGGCACACGAAGAATTTCGTGTGTGACACGGAATTCTTCTACAATGGCAATGCTAAAAAGTGTGCAAAAAAGGTCGGGATGGTAGCATGAAAATATGCATGAAAACGACTCCATCACGCCATCCCTTCTCACACTAAATTAAATTGTGAACAGAAAAAGAGATTGAGCTATTCATGGTACATATAAAAGAAAGCCCAGCACCTGTTTGACTTCTCACACAACCTTGACTGTTCTAACACCTCCAACTACACTCCCAAGCATCACGTGAGGAAAGTGTTAAGAAAGGTGAACGGTGAAGATGTCAAAATGTATATGGACTCCAAACTGTTGATAAAGGTGCAACAAATGTGTACTATAAGAATGTTGATTTGCACATTATGGCTATTGATGTATCAAAGAAAGTGTGGCATGATTAAAATCAATTACTAATTGCTATAATTGTACAAAAATATACAGTGGCCTGCAAAAGTATTCACCCCCCCCACTTCCCTTCCAAAGTCTTCACATTTTGATGATACGAGCCTATTTCATGACGCTTTCAATTAAAACTTGAAATATGGAGTCTTCACAAACTACTCCAAATTGTTAAAGCTAAAAAAATGCTGATAAAATGTGAATAAACCAATTTAACAGAGAAAAATCAGATGATTCTCAGTTGCATAAGTGTTCAACCCCTTTGCCTAATTAACCCAAAATATCTTCAGGAGTAAATTATTTGTTTGAAAGGTTACAAAATAAGTGTAATAGGCTTCACCTGTATGTAATCAGTGGTTTAACTTAAAAATTAATCTCCCCCATTTATCTTAGGAGTTGAACGGTGCAACTCACTTGGTCAACCAACAAGGCAAACATGAAGACCAAGGAGCTTTCCAAAGAAGTCAGACATAAAGCGGTGGAGAAGCATTGTTCAGGAGAGGGTTATAAGAAGATTCCAAAGTTACTCATTATTCCTTTGAGTACGGTGAAATCCATCATGTAGAAGAGGAAGACGTTACAACATCTCTTTCCAAAATCATGGGCATGAATATGGAGTTGTTCCCCCCTTTGCTGCTATAACAGCCTCCACTCTTCTGTGCAGGCTTTCCACTAGATGTTGGAACATTGCTGCAGGGATTTGCTTCCATTCAGCCACAAAAGTACGAGTGAGATTGGGCGATTAGGTCTGGCTCGCAGTCGGTGTTCCAGTTTATCCCAAAGGTGTTCGATGGGGTTGAGGTCAGGGCTCTGTGCAGGCCAGTCAAGTTCTTCCACACCGATCTCAACAAACCATTTCTGTATGGACCTCGCTTTGTGCACGGGGGCATTGTCATGCTGAAACAGGAATGGGCCTTTCCCAAACTGTTGTCACAAAGTTGGAAGCACAGAATTGTCTAGAACGTCATTGTATGCTGTAGCATGAAGGCTTCCCTTCACTGTAACTAAGGGGCCTTGACCGAACCATGAAAAACAGCCCCAGAGCATTATTCTTCCTCCACCAAACTTCACAGTTGGCACTATGCATTCAGGCAGGTAGCGTTCGCTTTACACCACTCCAGCCGACACTTGGCATTGTGCATGGTGATCTGAGGCTTGTGTGTGACTGCTCGGCCATGAAAACCCATTTCATGAAGCTCTCGGTGAACAGTGTTTGTGCTGATGTTGCTTCCAGAGTCAGTTTGGAACTCAGTAGTGAGTGTTGCAACCGATGACATGATATTTCCACACTATGCGCTTCAGCTCTCGGCAGTCCCGTTCTGTGAGTCCCATTCTGTGTTGCTCCTTGACATTTCCACTTCACAATAACAGCACTTACAGTTGACCGGGGCAGCTCTAGCAGGACAGAAATTTGATGAACTGACTTGTTGGAAAGGTGGCATCTTATGACGGTGCCATGTTGAAAGTCACTGAGCTCTTCAGTATGGCCCATTCTACTGCCAATGGTTGTCTATGGAGATTACATGGCTGTGTGCTTGATTTTCTACACCTGTCAGCAATGGATGTGGCTGAAATAGCCGAATCTACTAATTAGAAGGGATGTCCACATCCTTCTCGCCTTGTAGTGTATGTGTAGAAAAGTTTTGTGGTCAGACGAGACAGAAATTGAACTTTTTGGTCGAAATTTAAAGCATTACATCTGGCGTAAGCGCATCATCCAGTCAACACTCATCACGTTATGGGCCGCTTTTCATCACAAGGGACTGGCAAGCCTGTCGGAATAGAAGGGGCTATAGGCAGTACAAAGTACAGGAGAATCCTTCATGAAAACCTGCTTGATTCAGCCACGAATCTGAAACTGGGTAAGGAGATTCACATTTCAGCAGGACAATGATCCAAAGCACGTGGCCAAAACCACACTGGAGTGGATGAATAAGAAGAAAATAAATGTTCTTGAGTGGCCCTGTCAAAGTCCTGCCTTGAACCCAATTGACCATTTTATGGTGAGACTTGAAGATTCCAGTCCATCGACGATCCCCATCAAACTTGGCAGAACTAGAGCAATTTTCACGTGAAGAATGAGCAAAGATTTCACCATCTCACTGTGCAAATCTGGTAGAGACCAACCTAAAAAGACTCATATCAGTTATTGCTGCAAAAGTTGCTTCCACCAAATGCTGACCAAAGGGGCTGAATACTTTTTCAACCAGTGAATTTTGATTTGTACATGTTTTTTGCAGGTATTGCTGACATTCTTCAACTGTATAACTGTAACAACTGTAACAGTGTTTAGTTTGATCTCTTCAGTTGGGAATTTTCTACATAATTCATAATTCATCTAAATGTAGCATCATTGGTAGGGGGTGACACTTTTGCAGGCTACTGTGCATAGCAGCAAGCCAATTACCAAACAGTTGTAAACATAAATTAGACAACAACCCGCCGAGCACATTGGGTATGATATGCACTGTACTTGTGACTCCTGTAAATAAATTGGATCAATTTGACATCCTTCACACACTTGCCAATTGCATCAAAAACTAGAATGGCACTCAGTAGAGCAGATGTAGCCTGGCATTGTCTTCGTGGTTAGGGTGGTGGTTTGGGATCTTCGGGTCCTGAGTTTGAGCCCTGTTGGCCACTGAATTAACAGCAGGGGGTTGACTCAGCCTGCCATCCTTCTGAGGTCAGTGAAATGAGCACCAGTATACTGGTGTAATAGGTGCATTGCATCAGTGGCATAGCCACACCCCCTAACCAATGATACACCCATCAGCCAAAAAAAAAGGCTGTACACAAATGGAAGGGAAGTAGAGCAGATGCCTCCACCAGGCTGAAGAGTAGTACATTTTGTATCACCCTGACAGGCCAGATCTGCACCCAGACCTGAACCAATATCTAATTGGCTTGTTCCTGTCACCTAACCAACTCATCAACCTGGTTTTGTCAAAACTCATCCATAACTTTTTGAAATACCATGCTGTATTTGTTTGTTGGCCCCATCTCTCAATGGTGAAGAATCACCGAAAAACTTCAAAAACTGTTGGATCCGGATCCGGATCTTCACCAAAATCTAATCATTTCGTCCTTGTCACACACCCAACCTGTCCATCAAGTTTGTTTGAATCCGTCCACAACTTGTTGACATATCATGCTTATAATTTATATGGAAGATGATTACTTTTTGTTGTTTTTTTTCACGAAATAACCACCTTTACACTTACCGAAACCAAAATCGAATCAGATTATTCTTGTCACCTTCCAAACTCATCCACGAAGTTTCGGCATAATCCGTGCACAACTTTTTGAGATATCGTGCTGCAAAACATATCGATTTTGGCCCTATCTCTCAATGGAGAAGAGTCACTTAAAAATTCTAGTATCCAGATCTAATCAACTCATCCTTTTCAGACACCTAACCTTGTCCACCAAATTTCGTCCGAATCCATCCACAACTTTTTGAGATATCCTGCTCACAGACAGACAGGCAAACGGACAGAAAAAACAGGGCTGAAAACATAATCTCCATCCACCTTCGGTACAGAGGTAATTAAAGTTTCTGCTGAGCTTGGTGATTTGAACTAAGCACAAAAGGTGTGTATTTTTGTTACTAGCCTTTAGGCGAATAGTCAAGAAGTTTGGTTCAGAACATCATTGACATATTTTTACCATTAAAACACACACACGCACATGACCTGCCTCTTGAATACCTGTCGATAATGCATGAAACCATTCCATGAGCCTCAACAATGAAATGTCTCATTAGATAATTTAAACAATTTAACTTTAACACAAAATGCAAGCCATTTGCGTGCCCTCTCTTTTGAACATACAAACACTACTTTTTGTGATACTTCATTTTATTTGTGGAGAGCCAAGTCTTTTCTCTAGCAGGGGGAGGAGGCTGCGGTGGAGGTGGCAGAGTAGGAGGAGGCAGCGGCAGAGGCAGCAGATTAGGGGAGGACGAGGATAAGGGGAGGCAGAGGAGGAGGACAATCAGCGAACAGATCAGAGGGGACAGTAGAATTGTCAGTTGCCACGTTAAACACCTGCTGTATAACCGCTCAATATTGTGTGCTGTTTGCGAGCCCTTGCTGAGCAATGGGGTCATTTCCAAACATTCGCCTCCAACTTCCACTCCTAGCTTTCCTCCTTGAACTTCTCATGATCATTCTGTTTGGCGTATTTGTGAGGTACGACGATGAATCTGATGCCTCAAAACCTGATGGTCTGCCAGGAAATTCTACTTTCCTTTACCGATATGCCAGTAAGTGATGGATTTGCCTTCAGCCATTTCATTTGATTACACTGCGGAATTGTCATTGCTCGATGTCTCACCCATTGAAATTTATATTAAAATATCCATCAAACAATCTCTGCAACTGATCAAATTTTTGGAAGGTGCAGCAAAGCACCGAAGTTGTAAGAAAGAAAAAAAGGTTAAATGATTGTGCACTTTTGTTTTGTAGGTTTTCAGGATGTCCACGTCATGGTGTTCGTTGGATTCGGGTTCCTCATGACGTTCCTGCAGCGTTACGGCTTTAGCGCTGTTGGTTTCAACTTCCTCATCGCTTCCTTCTCGATTCAGTGGGCTACGCTCATGCAGGGCTGGTTTCATCACTTCAATGATGGGAAGATCCTTGTCGGAGTGGAAAGGTAACCCGCACTGCAGTGCACAAAAGGTCTGACTTGTACACGCTCATACAAAATATATACCATTTTATGACTTGTCCCAAACTCCTTCACTGTGATAAACTACCGATAATTGGTAGTACTAGTGCGTGCCATACGTGCGTGGCTGTACGTGCAAAAAAAAAAAAACTTTCAAACCGCGGACCAGAAACAACAACCACACAGGCCGTTCCTTCGCTCTCGCGTGCCCGTACGTGCAAAAAAAATTTTAAAAACTTTCAAACAACCACACAGGCCGTTCCTTCGCTCTCGTGTGCCCGTACGTACGTGGCCGTACGTGCAAAAAAAAATTAAAAAAAAACTTTCAAACAACCACACAGGCCGTTCCTTCGCTCTCGTAAACGACGACTGGATTGGGGCATTGTGTTTATCTATAAATGCGCATAACAAATCGAGAAATTATTAGAATACAGTAAGTCACACTATCCGGAAGTGGTGCGTGCCCGTACGGAATGTTCACATGCATTCCACAGAATTATCGCTTGCATTGAAGTAACAACTGCTGTGATACTTACACACACAGAGTTAATTAAAATCCAAATTAAAATCAAGTTTACCTCCCTGTCTTTGCTTGCCATGACATTCGCTGCCATTGACCATTGCCACTCCTACGCCACGGTAACTAAATGGCGCCCTTTCCCCATCGGCCACGCCTACGCAGCAACGTGTTGTCATTGGTTTGGTAAATAAATGGCCGCAGCAACATGTCCTGTCATTGGTTTGGAAATAAATGGCCACAGCAATGTGTCCTGTCATTGGTTTGGTAAATAAAGTGCCATAACTTGGGAACCACTTGTCTGATTAATATCAAACCTTGAAAAGGCACATCCTCAGGCCCCAGAATATACCTGGCAAGTTTCAATTAGATCGGACCAGCGGTTGTCAAGAAACAGCGGTTTCAGAACAGCGGTCACACACACACACACACACACACACACACACACACACACACACAACACACACACACACACACACCACACACAGATTGCTGGAATTATAGATAGATGAGATAAACCAGAGTACGAAAATATTTTTGAAGACGTGTTAAATGCTGCCAAAAGGCAAAAAAAGGGTATGGCAAAAAAAGGTATTTGACATCATTGAATTTTTTAAAAAACATAACAACAATACCTGTACTAAGTGAGGAAGCATTTCAAGACTTTTTACTTCATTGATTTTGCAGCAAAAGCAAATTTTCACAAAAGGAGAAAAAAACAACAACAACAACAAGCCAGCATCAAGTGGTGGTAAATTGTATCAAATATGACAGAACCATCTTTTGATGTCACGTTTATGACATTCTTCCAAAGTGTCTCGTTATAATTATCCATGATTACCGGTGGACGGAGGATATGTTTTCATCCCGTCTGCTTGACCGTCTGTGAGCAGGATATCTCAAAAAGTTCCGGAGCGGTTTCGGACCAAACTTGGGAGACTTTGTTGGGTGTGTGACAAGGACAAATTGATTAGATTCTCGTGAAGATCCTGATCAGGATCCGAATAAGAGGATTTTTAAAAAGTGATTCTTCACATTCGAGATGGGGCCAAAAACTATATATGGCACAATATCTCAAACGTTGTTGACGGATTTGGACAAAACTTGGTTGACAGGTTGGGTGTGTGACAAGGAAGAATTGATTAGATTTTGGTGAAGATCCTGATCCTGATCTGGAGAAGAGAATTTTTTTTTAACAATTCTTCACCATTGAGAGATACAAGACCAAAAACGATACATAGCATGATGTTTCAAAAAGTTATTAGACAAGTTATGCCAAAACCAGGTGAACGAGTTGGTTAGGTGACAAGAACAAGCCAATTAGATTTTGGTTCAGGTCTGGATCCAGATCTTGCTTACTCGAGGGGTACATCATTCAGCCTGGTGGAGGTACGTGCTTTACTGAGTACCATTCTGGTGTTGTACTTTTAATTGTTTATTATATCAAAATGTTTTTCACACCTCTCGTGGCTCCCAAAGGCGTTATTTATGAATGTTAAACCAGCAGACACAACCACTGACAAACGTCCCTCTCTACTTCCGAGGAACCCCCTCTTTACATGTTCCAGGGATCAGTGAAAACATCAGGGGCACACCAAACAAATGCACAGCAAATCAGTAGATCACATTTCAGTAGCGGCACCTAACACCCATCCAATTTGTTCTTATCTTCACAATCTCCTCAACCCAAAATCACTGCGTGACCTTCGCAACCCGATGAACTCTCGGCCCAGACTGTACAAGGACGCAAACTTGTTGCTTCTGCGTACCTTGCCCTTTCTTTGAAATTAATAAGTCACTTTTATGGCTGG
Source organism: Eptatretus atami (assembly GCA_035128595.1). Classification (NCBI taxonomy): domain Eukaryota; kingdom Metazoa; phylum Chordata; class Myxini; order Myxiniformes; family Myxinidae; genus Eptatretus; species Eptatretus atami. The sequence goes on along the minus strand of CM068963.1, from coordinate 90,966,500 downwards.
CTAGGTCGATCTTGAAGCAGATTGTTTCTTCTTAAAAGGAGAGCTGATGTTATTGCTTGATTTATTATTGGAAGTGATAGAGACTAAAGAGCATTAAGTAAAGTTATAAAATGTTCACTGGAAAGTTTCATTATTCTTTTCATTCTTTCACATTAGTGGGGCAACTTAGCTAAATATAGCATAACAATTGTGCATTTTGTGAGGAAAGCACCAAATTTGGCACACTAGTAGCCTAACATATTATGAACAGATTTGGATATTGGGCCATCTCAAATTCAGCCGCTGATGGCTGTGGCAGCCATTTTCCACTGCCATCAAAAATTTTGAGATGGCCCAATATCCAAATCTGTTCATAATATGTTAAGCTACTAGTGTGCCAAATTTGGTGCTTTCCTCACAAAATGTACAATTGTTATGCTATATTTAGCAAAGTTGCCCCACTACATGGCTCGACTCATGTTGGAGCTTGTACATAACCACTTGCAGGCCAAACACATTCTTTGACTCATCAGTGTAACTCTGACATTAAGGTTTGCTCTGCGCATAGTATACCTCCGCACATGTGATACCGAACAAACAACATCAGTTGACAATTAATTAATATGCAGAGACTTGGGAGTGGAACTTGGGTTCCTGGCATCACGTGCCAAGGGTTCAGGATACTGAAACAAGTCACGCCCAAGTAATCGGTTAGTATCGGTTCAGCTGGGAAACTGTGATACGTTTTGAGGATATTGAACAGGTACATCTTCCACTTCGCAACTTTCCCAAGTTTTTATCCAGTCTTACCCATTCGTCCCTCCTTTGCATCTTTCCGAACCATGATTGTTCTTGATTTTGAAACATAACATCACCCTTCCTCCACGCCAATCCCTCACATATGCATGTGCCTTCAATAGACTATTTTTTACCCTTTCATCTTTTTTTTTCTGGAGGGCATGTCAAGTGAATGTTTCAATGGTAAAATATGTCACTGTTGTTCTGAACCAAACTTTTCTGCCCTGTGTGCAAATATCCTTAAAGTGCTGCATAAACATATGATATACAGCTCTAGTTAGGTAGTTATAATACAATGTCAGCAATGATATTCCTGTGGTATATGTTATTGTTGTTTCATACATTGTAAATGACCTTATGTCTGTCATGTCTTCAGGTTGTGTTTCAAAATAATTATTATTTACTCTGTCTTTGACATAATCAGTGATTTGTAAAGCTCTTTTATTTAATGAGCTTATTGTTTCTGGTCTTGTCATGTGTACCCAGGAGTGCAACGAGGAGGATAAGGACTGGGGGGAGGGGGGTGCAAAGTGAAGAAAAGGGGGTGGGAAGAGGGGAGACCTCTCCCTTGGGCATAGTACAGAGAATGTAATGTCTACAAAGAGACCTTCTACCCCCATACTGCTTTTAATTTGTCGTGATTTCTGGTACTTCACCGGTGACATGGAACAACCTCCACCACCCCTACCTTTGAAGAATTTTGGTTGTGCAAATAGGTGTACTGTAGCTTTCTAAAATGACGCATTGCTCGTGTTACTTCATGGGGTACAGGACTGATGTATAGATGTATGCACACTGTACGGTGACCCCTTTATCCCCGGGCTTTATATGCTCTTGGGATTTCCAATGGAAGTTTCTTTTGTATTCCCCTCGGCAAGGGGATTTCATGAATGTGTTCATTTCATAATGTGTGCAGTGACGCTTACACTTCACATGGGCGACTCGAAGGGCACTCGGGAGAGGACATACCTCCGCCACGTAATACCTGATCCACCAGAACATATCAGGCCCAATACATTTTTGAAATATCATGCGATGCAGTCCTATATCGTTTTTGGCCCCATCTCTCAATGGTGAAGAATCACTTAAAAAATAAATAATTCTCGTATCCAGATTCGGATTCAGATCTTCACCAAAATCGAATCAATTCGTCCTTGCCACACCCAACATATCCACCAAGTTTAGTCCGAATCCATCCACAACTTTTTCAGATATTGTACGACATATTAGTTGAGTCCTATCTCTCAATGTTGAAGAATCACTTTAAAAATTAGAGTATCCGGATCCGGATCCGGATCTTCACCAAAATCTAATCAGTTCGTCCTTGTCACACACCGAACCTGTCTTTAAAATGTCATCCGGATCTATCCACAACTTTTTGAGAAATCCTGCACACAAACAAACAAAGAGACAAACAAGCCGGTCGGCGGCCATGGGTCGCCGAGCATCCGATCACCTTTGACCCCTGATCTGAGTTAATCTAGTAACATAAGGTTTTAACCTTTTTACGAAATTGCAATCGAATCGGTTAACCCGTGTATGAAGCAGGGGGCTTTGAATGGTCATTTTGCCCGAAAAATGCACTCATTGACCTTTGACCCTGACTAGCCGAGATAGGTCAATATGTCCTGAAGCAAAGTTGTAGTACTCATTGAGTACTATGTAGCTATGAACTTTCATTCGTATTGGTTAATCCGTGTAGGAGCAAGGGTGCCTTGAATGGTAATTTGCCCGAAAAATGCACTAATTGACCTTTGACCCCTGACCTACTCGAGATAGGTCATTATGCAAATGAGCAAAAGTTGTAGTACTCATTACGGTCTATAAGGCATTAAAGATTCATTCGATTCGGTTCAACCGTCTTGGATCTAGTGTACTTTGAATTTCAGCGGGAATGCTCAATGGCCCTCGGACACCCAAGTTGAGAGGGTTACCATTTGGAAACTATAAAGAATATAGAAAAAAATGGATGTCATATAGCGATAGAGAATCACCTTAAGATTATGCATACCAAATCTCATCGAGTTCCATCTACTGATAACTACTCGGCATCAAATTTGAATGAAAAAGTACTGAAAATGCGGTTTGATATCGGAAATCCCAAAGTACAAGGGGGTGCTGTGGGTGAACAAAGATATAAATCGAAAATCCGCTGATCCTTTGTGCATAATGTATTCCAGATGATTCGTGTGAATTTTCATGACCATCGACATAACCTAGGAGGAGTAGCATTTGGCGCGAAGGCACCTCCAGCTCTGCATATTATCGATTTTGCCCTTTCACCCTGACCTAAGCAATATCAGTCAATATGTCTGAGGCAAGTTGTAGTACTCATTGCGTGCCATGAACCTGCAAATTTCATTCGGATCGATGCACTCACCTGGTCGCTAGGGGCCTTCAAATTTTCGCCAATTTTCCGGGCATACCCCATTTGTAGGGGGCGCTGTGGGTAACTATTCACATATATCCACAAAAAAACCGGAATATATTTGGTAGAGCATCACCTGTAGATGATGCATGCCAAATTTCATAACCCTACGTGGGACAATGGCTTTCGGAATTGATTTCGCGTGAACGGTACCAATTTTCAAGGTTTTTCGGCTGTTGCTAGGGAACCAAAGCGTCCCTAGCAACCATCACAATTTCAAAATCACTAGGTCATAAGATGTACCTACCACCCGAGTTTGGTCAAAATCCGCCCACGTTTACTACCAATTATGCTGATGACAAACGAACAAACATCCAAACAAACAGACAGAATTACTGACAATAAGGGTCACCTATTTCGGCGACCCAACAAACAAGAAGAAGACGTCATGCAGAGCACGATACTTGCAAAATCCATAAAACAAATTTGACCTCAAAAATAATTTGTGGTTGAATTCAGTGACAGATATGCAAATCCTCTTCAAATTTCAAGTCAATGGGATGAAAATTGAGGATTTTAGAAATACCTCCTTAGTTGTTGACCTTGGACCGATGTTGACCTTTTGGTCCATGTTGACCTCAAAAATATTTTGCTAGTTGAATTCAGTGACCTGAAATATTAATCCTCTTCAAATTTCAAGTCAATCGGATGGAAATTGAGGAATTTAGAAATCTCCCCTTTAGAAGTTGTTGACCTTTGGCCTCTGTTGACCTTTTGGTCCATGTTGACCTCAAAAACAACACGCTTCTTCCATATGACAAACTCTACCATGTGGTGAAGCTTTGTGAAGCTTGAAAACTCTTCGATTTTGCAAGTAACAAAGAAACAGGCAGAAAGGGGTGAAAACATAACCTCCTTCACCTTCGGTGGTGGAGGTAATAAGTAGACAACAACACATATGTTCTCTACTTTAATGAATGTGCGTTTGAAATATGTATTTTTGTTATAAAACGTGTATGAGAGTGCAAATCTATTTAACCAAACTGTTAGTTAAGTTATGAGCAGGTGGTTATTAGCCTTAACTGTTACTGAAGGGGAACGGAGAAGCTATTGGAATTGGTGTCAGTGAGTGTGTGAACTTATCGAAGCTGTTTCCATCGTGGTTTGTGTGAAGTCAGTGATAACATGATAGGGGAGGGAAAAGAGTTAAATTTTCCGCTGTTTTGATGTGGGAATGAGCTGGAGGACAGGGTTGGGGTTTGAGAGGGAGCGGGGGAATCAAAGATGGGACAGAGTTGGAAGGGAGAGGAGGAGGCTTGCAAGAGAGAGGGGGGGGGTTGAAAGTTTGGAGTGGGAAGAGGATTGATGCCTTAGGGTTGAGAGGGGGAGAGTGAGGACTGGGGATTGGGTGGGAGGTTGGAAGGTGGATGTTGATGACTTGGGGTTTGTGAAAGGGTTGGAAGGGAGGGTGACTTGAAGTCACAGTTTACATTTCACGAATGTTCTACAGATCTCTGCACATAATCTCAAATTTATTGTGTAAATATTGAATTTTAAAACTTCAAATAATCGGGTTGTGCCGCCAGTGGTGGTGCTGCTGATTGATGGGGAGTCTGTAGCCCATGTGGCGGAATGGCGAGAGCCATTGTTCACGTCATCTAGAGGAGAGGGAGAGGAGCAGGGGGAGCAGGAACTCTATATTGCCGTAGGCTGCCTATATTAGCCGGTATGAGTCCAAAAGGTCGAAATTTGGGTGTCAAAGCGGAATTTTTGCACAGTGACCCGGGAGACATGGTCGATGTCCCACAAAAAAGTCCCGAAGAATCTCATGGGTGAGGGTTCCAAAATTCAAGGTGGCCACCACGCCACCACCCATAATTAGTTAAATCATGATATATCGGCATAGCTAGTAAACTATTGCACTTAGGATGTTGCTTTTGGCACCTATTCCCATGTTTCCTGACCCAAGGAATCCAATGAAAGCAAAATTAATCACCTCCAGTCATGTCTTCTTATCCTAAATCCAATATGGCATCCCACGTTGTAATCTTTACAACTTCCTGAAATGAAAGTTATGTAGTATGACAGTATATTTAACTTTGAAATTATCTTCTAATCTTAATTTCCTTCTTCCTTATTGAAGGCGCCATGCCAGATCCCTGTAAGCTGTGCCCGGAGTTTGATGCTGAATCTCCCCCTGAATTTCAACCCGATGGAGAAACCGAGAAGGTCAGGGCCAAGGCCAGGTCCGGGTCAGGGCCAAGTGATTGCAATTGTTGATGCCAGTCGCCAGAGAGGAGGATGGTAGAGAGCAGTATCTTCGCACTACCCAGCCACTCATAGTTCGTGTGTCCTGTAGGAAGGTTTATACTCAAAACAACAGTATCATTTCCCATACGAAGAAGCTGAGCGCCGATGGTGATAACATTGAAGACCCCTTTCTTCGTTCTACTGAACAGCATTCGAGTAAATTTGACACAACCACGGACTGTCTGATTTGTGGTGAGGAGGCAAATGAAAACAGAATGAAGAAGGGTACCAACAAAGACGTTGATAGAGTGTGCAGATGTGAAACATTGCCATTCATCCAGAAAATCAAGAAGCATGCTGAAAATCGAAATGATGAATTGGGCAGAAAAGTGCTGTGTCTTTTAGCCACAACCATAGATATTCCCGCAGCCGAGGCCAAGTAGCATAATCGCTGTCGTCTCAATTTCTTTCGACCAAAGAAACCACACTCAGAACACAGTGAGGACAAGAAGAAAGCCTTCGACTTCCTCTGTGACTTTCTCAAAGACAACTCGGAGTGCCAGGGTTCGATCTGCGCGTTGGAGGAGATCATGAAAGAGAACATGCATGATGAGGCTGCAGGGTATACCAGAAAGCATCTTGAAAATAAACTGAAAGAGCATTTTGGTGACAGCTTGGTAGTTACATCATTGCAAAGCAAACCCAACGTATTGACATTTCGCAGAGCTTTTCGTGAAATCGTACACCAGTCGTGGTACGATGACAGGAATCCTGATCCTCAGTCTGAGAAACAGCGCATGGCTAGAACAGTCGCTGAAATAGTGTCTGCGGACATCCGTTCCATGCTTTGTGAATGTGACGTGTACCCCTCCCCTTGTTCTCGAGAACTTACTGCTCTGCAAGGGGCAGTTCCTCAGACAGAATCATAGTCTAGTTGAGAGAATCATATCTCAGCGAGGTCGCCATGCCCATAATACTACGCTGACTCAGTGTAAGAGCATTGCGATTTAACAAGCTATCATGTCGGCCACACGCCCCATTCTTTTTTCCCCCCCCCTTAAATTTAAACCATTTTTTTTGCCCCCCCCCCCTTTTTTTAAAATAACCCTAAAGGGTTTACGGGCCCGTAGTGCATAAACGACGACTGGATTGGGCATATTTCAATTAGATCGGACCAACCGTATCATAAATGGCCATAACTTGGGAAACACCTGGGAAACATACTCAGGTCCCAGCGTCATTTGTGACGTCATATCAAACGAAGAAGAATTGTGACGCCCCTCTCTCTCGCCCCTCCTCGCTCCCCCCTATTTCGCCCCTCTCTCCCCCCCTCCTCTCTCGCCCTCTCTCTCGCCCCCACTCTCACCCCCTCTCTCCCCTCCCTCTCCCCCTCTCTTGAATTGTGACGCCCCTCTCTCTCTCACCCCCTCTCTCCCCACCTCTCTCCCTCCTTCTCGCCCCCTCTTGCCCCCCTCTCTCTCCCCCCTCTCTCTCCCCCTCTCTCTCCCCCTTCTCTCCCCCTCTCTCACCTCTAGTCTCACCCTCCTCTATTCCCCCTCTCTCTCCCCCTCTTTCTCCCCCCTCTTCTCCCCCACCTCTCTCACCCCTAGTCTCGCCCCTCCTCTCTCCCCTCTCTCTCGCCCTTCTCTCTCGCCCCTCTCTCTCGCCCCCACTCCACACCCCCTCTCACACCCCCTCTCACACCCCCTCTCCCATCCCCTCTTTCGCTCTCTCTCGTCCCACTCCCCCCCCCCTCCTCTCCTCTCCCCCCTCTCTTGCCCCTCTCCCCCTGTCTCGCTCTCTCTCTCCCCCTCCTCTCTCGCCCCTCTCTCTCGCCCCCACTCTCATCCCCCCTCTCCCGTCCCCCTCTCTCGCAGATATTGGTCAACAGATAAATGGCTGTAACTTGGAACTGCTCGTCCGATAATATCAAACCTCAAAAGGCACATCCGCGGGTCCCAGCAATATTGCTGGCAAGTTTCAATCAGATCGGACCGTCAATCGTGCAAAAAAAAAATAAAAATAAAAATAAATACATAAATAAATAAACATTAATTGTGACGTCATTCGTGACGTCATAGCACCGTGTCTTGTCATGGGTCGACAGATAAATGGCCGTAACTTGGGAACTGCTTATCCGATTAATATCAAACCTTGAAAAGGCACATCCGCGGGTCCCCAGCAATATTCCTGGCAAGTTTCAATCAGATCAGACCGTCGTCGTGCAAAAAATAAATAAATAAATAAATAAACATTAATTGTGACGTCATTTGTGACGTCATAGCACCGTGTCTTGTCATTGTCGACAGATAAATGGCCGTAACTTGGGAACCGCTCGTCCGATCGATATCAAACCTCGAAAAGGCACATCCGCGGGTCCCCGGCAATATCCTGGCAAGTTTCAATCAGATCGGACCGTCGGTCGTGCAAAAAATAATAATAATAAATAATAAATAAATAAATAAACATTAATTGTGACGTCATTCGTGACGTCATAGCACCGTGTCTTGTCATTGGTCGACAGATAAATGGCCGTAACTTGGGAACCGCTCGTCCGATCGATATCAAACCTCGAAAAGGCACATCCGCGGGTCCCCGGCAATATCCTGGCAAGTTTCAATGAGATCGGACCATCGGTCGTGCAAAAAAAAAAAAAAAAAAAAAAATTAATAATAAACATTAATTGTGACGTCATTCGTGACGTCATAGCACGTGTCTTGTCATTGGTCGACAGATAAATGGCCGTAACTTGGAACCGCTCGTCCGATTGATATCAAACCTCGAAAAGGCACATCCGCGGGCCCCGCAATATTCCTGGCAAGTTTCAATCAGATCGGACCGTCGGTCGTGCAAAAAAAAATAAAATAAATAAATAAAATAAATAAATAAACATTAATTGTGACGTCATTCGTGACGAATAGCACCGTGTCTTGTCATTGGTCGACAGATAAATTGCCGTAACTTGGGAACCGCTCGTCCGATCGATATCAAACCTCGAAAAGGCACATCCGCGGTCCCCGGCATATTCCTGGCAAGTTTCAATCAGATGGGACCGTCAATCGTGCAAAAAAAAAAAAAAAAAATAAACAAATAAATAAATTAATAATAAACATTAATTGTACTTCATTCGTGACGTCATAGCACCGTGTCTTGTCATTGGTCGACAGATAAATGGCCGTAACTTGGGAACCGCTCGTCCGATCGATATCAACCTCGAAAAGGCACATCCGCGGGGCCCCGGCAATATTCCTGGCAAGTTCAATGAGATCGGACCGGCGGTCGTCGAGAAACGGCGGTCGCCAGACAGACAGACAGACAGACAAACAGACAGCACACACACAGAGATTGCTGGAATTATAGATAGATGTCTCGGTTTATATCTGAATGGGAAATATAACTCGGAGAAACTCATAAACATGTTGCATGCTTTTGACTTCTGTTGCTCATACGAGGAGGCTAGGAGATATCAGTGGTCAGCTCACTTTGGTTCATCCCCATTCCCTCCGAATGATGACACATTTGTTCAGTTTGTCTTTGACAATACTGACCACAATGTCAAGTCTCTCGATGGCCATGGCACCTTCCACATTATGGGTTGCATCAAATGTGTAGCACCCGCCCTGAGCGGGAGGACAGTGTGATTATCACCCGTCTTCAGAAAGACCCGGGCCCTGCTGCAATTAGTAAGTTTGGGGTGGTGCCTCACCATCACCACACCAATGATCCAAAGAAAGGTCTGGCTCTTATCGACGCAAAAGATGTGTCCAAGCTTACATCACTTGGCAGTCACTGGAAGTCAATTGTGCACCTTGATTATCTGTGGTTCGCATCCTTCACATTTGGTATCACGGCAGCTCCAGGTTGGGGTGGATTCCAGCAGTTGGTGACTGAGAGAGCAATGCATTTCATGTCAGTGATGTTGCCGCCCTACCCTTCATTAACCTCAACCCATCTGATATGAGCACTATCTACATGGCTTTGGTGTTTGCTTTGAATGAGGTATCCCAGTTCAACAGCAGTTATTGTATCGTCACATTTGACCAACCACTATTCATCAAAGAGGTTGACATTGTTCACGCCAATGCTGAATCGAGTGATTCTGTTATTGTGCGACTAGGTGGCATTCACATGACCCTCTCGTACATGGGCTCAGATGGCTACATCATGTCATGACAGGGAGTGGGCAAGAGCAGATATGGAGCACTGCATACACAGAGGGTAGCACACCTCAGATGGTGAGTGGGCACTCATATTCTTGAGCCTTGCGTGCCTGTATACTCAGTGTTCAAGCGATAGCCTCTGTCCTACTCACATCTCCTGGCGTGTTCGATCAAGTTGATACTGAGGCCCTCCACCATATATGGGATGACCTTCTCCATGAGAATATATCCTTCTCATCCTTGAGGATGTCTTTTCAACTCGTGAGGTCTTTCAGGTCAGCCACATCCTGGAGAAAGAGCTCGAGAAAGCGTGGAACCTCAGTTGAACAGGCGAGCTATAGATTCAGCACTTTGATCACGTGCTCACACTCCTTCGTTTCATCCAGGCTGAGTGGACAGGTGACTGGGCCCTTCCATATTTATGAGTGTCAGGAATCGTCGTGCCAGCTTTCCATGGCCAGGTCACCTCCCATATGCCATAAGTCAGCTCAGCTGTACCTTCAGGAGATAGAGCGCCTCGGGAGCTGCTGCCTCTGAGGATTTTGAGAAATACACTTTTGTTGTTGTTATACCTTGGCGAGGCTCGTGTGAGAGCTAACACACAATGCAGCATGGGGGCATGAGACAAGAGAGGAGGGAGTGGAAGGACAAAACAGTGGGAACAGAGACATTAGAGATCTGTGGAAGGGAGAGGGATGGGACGGGGAACATGGGAATACAAGATTGACATTACAGGGACTTTCAGGAAGGAAAGCAGGGATTTGAAGAGGTGGGCTTGGGTGGATTATCGGGGTAAAAGATCGAGGATTGGATGGGGATATAGAGTGGGTGTGACATATGTTGTTGAAGGCCTGGAGGAGAAATGGGAATGAATAGAGTGAGGGAGTTTATTCCAAAGGCGGAAAAAGAGAAATGAAAGAGTGAAGGTGAGCAGTGATTCGTGATTTTGTAGTTTTACCAGAAGGGGTTGTTGGTGGACCTTGAGCGCCCTGCAAATGTGGGGACAAACGCAGAGGAGCAGGGGGCTAGGCTGGAGAGGAGACGGTAGAAGACAGAAAGACCACTGACCAACCTGTGGTGATTGAGTGGAGAGCCCAAAGACTCAGCCCTCATCGGGAGATGCCAATGATCCGAAATGCCTTGGTTTCCAAAGAATGAAGCTGAGAAAGGTGGGAGGCAGGAGCACCAGCCAGAGGGAGAGCAGTACTCATCAGGCTGTGGACGAAAGCTTTGTAATGGTCAGGAGCTCAGGTGGGCCGGGCAAGGACTTTGCACGACGGAGGATTCCCAGTCGGCGACGGCTTTGGAGGCCAGGTTGAAATGTGGCTTTCCCAGGAAAGATCATGGCAGATAGTGAGACCAGAAGCTTGAAAGAAAGGACTTCTCCAGAAGGATGTTAGAAGGGGGGGGGGGGTTCTAAGGGTCCTTTCAAGAGAATCGTGAGAGTGTGAGATTTGTCGCGATTGAAAGACATGTTCCACGTGTTGCACAGTTTGTGATTTACCCAGATCTGCAATAGGCGAAGAATCTTGCTTGCGCGGTCTGAGGGTATGACCGATGGTACGGCAGAGGGTGGACTCATCAGCAAAGAGATATAGAGGATTTTCCAGAGAGTCGGAGAGATATTGATGAAAACCAGAAAAAGAACAGGCCAGAACGCTACCTTGAGGAACCCAGCCTGGTCAGGAAGAGGGATGAAAGAACTCCATTTTGGGCCACACGGTGACTGCGACAGGAAGGAAGTCTGTGAGCCATGAGTGGAGATGGCTTGGATACCATAGGAAGAGAGTTGTGAGCAGGGCAGGGTGCCAGACTGTGTCAAAAGCACGTGATATGTCCAGGGATACGGCTCGGATTTCATGTCTGCATGAGGACCTCATCCATTGTTGGGAGAGCAGAATAGCATATCCAGGGAGAGTGACCTGCTCTGAAACCAAATTGATGATTGGAAATCAAACCATTGGAGAAGAGGAAGGATTTAATGTCTGAAGCAATGATGGATTCCATAACCTTGCTGATGATTGCAGAAGGCTGATTGGTCTGGAGTTGCAGGGATCTATTTTTGCACCTTTTTTATGCAGGGCAGTGATGTTTGCTGATTTCCAAGCAGATGGCAGATGACCTGAGCAAATGAGAGGGTGAATAGAACAGGGGAAGTGAGAAATAAGCAGCAGAGCAGTTTTAGGACACCTGGGCTGATGCCGTCTGGACCGGTTGCAGAATCTGAGTCGAGGTTTGACAGCAAACTCTCCACCTTGTCAGGAGTAAAGGACACAGAGTCCAGGGACAGTTGGGTCGAGTGGGTAGGTGGTACCGAAAGCGATGGTTTTGGACACAAACAAGATTTAGCTGCAAACACCGAGTAGGCATTCAGCCTTTTCACGAGCAGTATCAGCAGTGCGGCCATTGAGGTAAGGGAGGGGAGGAGGGGAACATACACAGAAACAGATTTGGTTAGATGCCACCAGGATTTTGAGGAGGGAGAGAGGTTTAGAGTTCACATTGGATGATAGAAAGATGTGTTTTCTGGCTCTCCTGAGGTAATACACATTGTTCGGAGCTTTATGGAAGGAACTGAGATTACCTCATTTGGGTTTGCTTTCCATGAGGCAAAGGCAAGTTGTTTCAGGACAACTGCCTCCCACAAGCTTCCGTGACCAAGGGCGGGAGGAAGGGTAGGACAACTGAAGAGGAGAGGGGATAAATCTGTGCATGAGGGAGAGCAAGTTTCTTTGAAAGAATTCCCAGGAGAGTTGATGTTGGAGAAAGTAGCGATAGAGACCAGTCTATAAGTTTGAGGGCTGCTTGGAACCCTGCCAGTCGGCTTGAGTGAAATGCCAGACTCGACGCGGGGTGATGGTTCTCTGATAATAACCAGAGAGATGGCCACTTTGACAAGGACGTGGTCAGAAAACGAGATTGGTGGAGGAAGAGCAGCAGATATTGTCAGGGAAATTGTCAAAATCGATCCAGAAGAGATGGAGTACCATTGTTGAGATCCGGGTCGGAAGTTGACAGATTGAGTCAGTCCCAATAAGTCGTAGAAAGCTTTGCTGAGGTCCATGACAGGTGAGAGAGTACCCACACCTAGCCAACTGGCATGATGACAATTGAAGTCGCCACATATGAGGGAAGAAGAGTTTGGATGAGAGATAGAAGTTGGTCCATGTTTTCGGATAGTGAGGTGTAGATGGAGTCATCACTGTTGGTGGACTACAGTACACATAAAACATGAGGGTGAGTGGAGGGGAAGCCATAGCCAGAGTATTCTGCGGGTGTGGGGGATGAGGGCAGTGCATGGAGAGTGAGAATAGAGTCTTTGATGAAGAGAGCAACACCTCACCAGGGCGAGGCTCAGGTCTGTCATACCGAAGAGGGAGTAACCAGGGAGAGATACTTGGGAGTCGACACGTCTTGGGGAGGAAAGTTTCTGTTAGGCAGATTATGTCTGGTTGTCACTGGCAACCTGTATGGAAAGATCTGAAGGTTTGAGCGAAGGCCCCGGATAGTTAAGGTCCACACTGTTAATGAAGAGGGAGGGAGGAGGCTTTGGGTGCAGGGGTGGGAGGGAGGAAGTGTAAGGACAAGGATGGGGGGGGAGGTAAGGAGGGTTGTTGAAGAATGTGAGGATTGCAAATAGCTAGGGAGGGGCCGGATGAGGAGGAGAAAAGGCTCTGTGGTGCTGGGGGGAGAGGGAGGGACAAGAGAGGGGAAGAGGCAGTTAGGATTTGAGGAGGTGGAGTGAGAGATGGAGGTGGAGAGGGCAGTGGAGGGAGCAGCTTTGTGGATGAGAGGGGGGGGCAAATTTGAGGAGGATGAGTGAGGGGGGTGAATGTGGAGAAAGGTGAGGGGAGAGTAGAGGAGAAAGGTGAGGGGGAGTTTTTGAGGGAGGCTTGGAGAGAGAGTGTGATGTTGGTTTGAGAGGGAGAGGTGAGAGGGGTGAGTTGCACTGAAATTGGAAAAAAAGAATGGTTGATGGAAAGCGAACATTCATAGCAAACTGGGGTTTTTTTTAAGTTTTAGGTCAGAGATACGATTAAACACAATTCTTTGAGGATGCAATTCAGGAGAATTCAGAGAATGGAGAGAAGAAACGCTGTAACAGTTGATTTTTTAGGCAAGAATGAAGGAGATGGTCGAATTGAGAGCAGTTGTTAAAATAGCAGAAGAGTGTGCATTATGATACAGTAAAGAGTACCACACTGTGTAGAGGAGATGAAAGCATTATATGAGATCGTTTTATTATATATTATTATTATTATATTTTATTGTTTGAGAGTTTTCATCAGATTAGGTCATGGAAGTGTTGTGGGAAAAAATCGTGAGGAGAATGGTGAAATTGGATCGGTAAACGCAGGGGTGTAAACAGATCACGTGGTTATGGGAGAATCACTTGCTCTGGGAGTGTATAGTCAAAAGTGAAATTATTTATTTTAAATAAGGAGCGTAACATCGGAAAAGGGAAGGTTGAAGTAAAATCGGAAGTGTTGGTGAATTTGGACGGTAAACGCAGTGAAGCTGCTTGGTCGATGAAAAGTACCAGGAAAGAGAGAGACGTGGTTGGTTACAGAGGTGTAGAGATCGAAAGGATACAAGGAAGGTATTATTTTTGATGTATTTTTGAAGAACAAGTAAGATTCGGGAATGGAAGGTTGTAGGAAGAAATTGTGATGGTAATGGCGGAAGAGGTCAGCTCAGTAGAAAAAAGAGGTGTGCCGGCAGGAGGAAGAAGAAGAGAAGAAGAAGAAGGGAAGAGGAAGAAGAGGAAGCAGAAGAAGAGAAGCAGAAGAAGAAGAAGAAATATCGAGGGTGACGTTGACTGAAGAAGAAGAAGAACTAGTAGGAGTTCGCCGGCGGAAACGTTCGGAGCGGAAGGAGGAAGGGGGCTTCCAAGTACTTCCGGTATCACCTCTGGTTCTGAGTACTTGTATTTTGGTAATGATCGGTAAGTCCTCATTTTCACTCTTGGGGATCCCCAGGGATGAGAGTATATGATTGGAGGGTACCGGGTGAGGATGATGGGCGCCCTCGTCAAGAAGTGTTAGAACTTCTCGGTGTCGGTCATGAATAGGGGCAGGCCCGTGATGATGGAAGTAGTGAAGAGTCGGAGGTGGGAAGGGGTTAAGGATAAGAGGAGCCGGGGATAAATTCCCAGTTATAATTAAACCTCCGCCATCGAAGATGGAGAGGTTACTGTTTTCACCCTGTCTGTTTGTTGTTTTTTTTTATCTTGCCAAAACGAAGTTTTTGCAAGATATGTTAGTCAGTCTGTATGTTTTTTTTTTGTTTGTTTGTCTGTAATCAGGAAAAAAAATTCTGCAGCACAGTTTTCATTGGAAATTTTGTAACTTCGCATATCAGAGGCCTATGGAGGTCCCTTTCAGGCCATAAAATTTTGAAGGTCAAGGTCAAAGGTCAAGGTCACTTTGTCGCAAATCAGGGTAATCGACAAAACCCTTATTTTTTGAGTAATTTGATCGGATCGTCTTCAAACTTCATGGGAATATTAGTTCATGGCTCAGCTAGCTGTAATTTTTGGTGGCGATTGGCCTTGACCTTCATGTGTTTTTTTTTGTTGTTTTTTTTTTTTTGTCTGTAATCACGTATAAATCACTCTGCAGAGCACAGTTTTCATTGGAAATTTTTGTAACTTCGCATATCAGAGGCCTATAGATCCTTTCAGCGCATAAAATTTTGAAGGTCAAGGTCAAAGGTCAAGGTCACTTGTCGCAAATCAGGGGAGTCGACGGAACCCTTATTTTTTGTCATTTTGATCGGATCTCTTCAAACTTCATGGGAATATAGTTCATGGTCTGGCACTCAGCTGATTAATTTTGGTGGCGATTGGCCTTGACCTTCATGGTTAGCGCCTAAGGTCAAACATATTTGACCCAATCAAATTTTCAAGTTTTAGGAACCATATCGTGTAGTACCTCAAATTGAACAACCTCGATGAGTGCTTTCTAGATATATCAAGCTTGAGACATTATGACGTCATTGGTGACGTTATGAGGCAAACGCATATTTTTCATGGTTACTCGTAGAAAGATTCTCATCAGATCTCTCGTAGGCAGATATTCCTCAAGGAGTCGCTCCTGGTGGATAGCAGCTCTGTTCACCTCAGTGTGACCTTAAAGAAGTCACACGTGGTCACCTTTTGGCAAGATACGGGTCACCCTAAGGGTGACATGGTTTATTGTTTGTTTGTGAACAGTATTACGGAAAAACTCCTCGACGGATTTCAACGAAACTTGGTGGGGGATTAGGTCTGGTCCAAGGATCATGCCGTTAGATTTTGGACGTGGTCCAAAGTCCAATGGCCGCTATGGCGGCCATTTTGAAAAAGATTTGAATTTTTGTTTTTTGCATTTCTACATTTTTAAGTGATTTCCAACCCCAAAAAAAATTGTTAGAGAAAAAAAAACAATTTTGCAACTTTTTTTCAAAAAAAATTCGATTTTTTTTTTGCATCTCCATGTTATAAGTGATTTCCAACAAAAAACATGCCAATTATAATTGCGGCTGATTTTGGAACTTCAGGTGGATATACCCACGTAAAATCAATTTGTCTCAAGGAATCTAGTTATGACGAATGAATGAGTATGTAAAAGTAAAAGGGAAAGTTGCAAACTATAACTCTGTGAGCACTGTTGACGTCAAATTGAATGAATAGGATATCAGGTTCACTTGAGTGACCTAGCAGTATTGCGGCGGAGATTTTGCACTCTACCGATGCTCCCCCTCCAGTTTCGGCTGTGGAAGGGTCCAAGTCGTTAATTTTCAATAACCCTATAAAATTGGCTACCGTAATTGGAAAAGAATTTGGTGACGTACATTGTGCAAGGAAACTTCGATCGGGTGACCTTCTGATGCAGTGCAAATCGGTGGCCCAGCGGGGAAAAGATTCTGAGAGTCTCTCTTTTCGGGGATATTCGAATATCTGCTCACATTCCCAGGTCTTTAAGGGAATGCCGTGGAGTAATTACGGGATTGACCTGGACATTGATATGGAGGTTATCAAGAGCATTTGGCTGACATGGGAGTAGGTGATGCTCGTCGTCTTACGTCGGTGAGGGATGGGTGAAGGTCGATACCACATGTGTGTGTTGTCCTTCTCCATCCCGGTCCTCCCCCCTAAAGTGTTCCTGGGCTACCAAGCCTTTCCTGTTCGGGAGTATATCCCTCCCCTTAAGATGCTATAAATGCCAGAGATTTGGTCATACTGCAACATCCTGTGGGAGTAAACGGCGTTGCAGCAAGTGTAATGGGATCATGAGTATGAGAGTTGTACGTGCGTTAAGATGTGCTGTGCCAATTGCGGTGGGGAGCATAGTGCAGCCTACAGAGGCTGTCTGGAATTTCAAAGAGCGGCCCAGATTCAGCAAGTGAAAACCACTGGGAAGTTATCATATGCGGAGCGGTGCTCAAGGTCCCCAAAGTTGTGTTGCCAGTCAAAGAAACGAATAGGATTACTAAAACTCCAGCTCCGGTTAAGATACAAACAGTTTCGGTTGGTTGCCAGACGGAGACGATAGATCAGGATTGCCAAACTGGGGATTCAAGTGCCATGGTGGTTTTGAACATTTCTAAATTGGGGTTCATTGGATTTATTACTGAGGTGGTAAATTGCACAGCTGTTGTGCAAAGGAGATCGGAGAAGATTAGCATTATTGCTTCAGCAGCCTGCAAACATCTGGGTTGGGATGGTATTTCTACCAAGGATATTAATAAGATATTTAACAAGACGGGCAATAAAAAAAAGAGAGAGAAACCAGTCCTGATGCCAAACAGTCTCAGGACCCAATGTAATTTATGTTAATAATCCAATGGAATGCTAAAAGGCTAGTGGCGCACGGGTCCGAATTTTAAAAATACGTCTCTGAATTGTTAACTAAACCGGATATTATTGTTCAAGAAACATGGCTGAAGAACATAATCGATTTCATATGCCGGGGTATACCCTTATTCGTAGGGATAGAGCTCGAGGTAAAGGGGTGGGTGTGGCATTATGGTGAAATTTGGTGTTCCCTTCACGGAAACGGAAGACATTACGGAGCTGGAGTGTATTCTTATCAAGGTCCATGGCTCAAGGGGGAGGGTTACAATTATAAACTTCTATAATCCTTGCCAACCATTGATGTACAAGTCTTCAGGAGGTTTTTAGAAAGTGTGAGGGGGTGGTACTTGTCTGTGGCGAATCAACAACCATAATATTCTCTGGGGCTCCAAAGACACTGATAGGAACGGCGATATTATGAGGATTTGATCGATGAATTCGATATGGTGATATTAAATGACGGGCAGGGAACATGTATAAATCCATCCACAGGGAAGATGTCCCCTCTGGATCTCACTCTTATTCTTCAATAGAAGCTGCGAGATGCGATTGGAAGTCCATGATGACAACCTAGGGAGTGATCACTTCCTGTGATCACAAATCTCCAATGTGAAAGGGGTTCTGTGGACTCACTCGGTCCGGCTTCTGGAACTTTTCTAAGTCGAATTGGGGTCAGTTTTCAGATCGATGTGTCAGGGAAGTGAAGGAAGAGATTGGTTCACAACATAGATACATCAATAAGAATATTGTTCAAATTATGTATAACATTGCTTGGGAAACAATCCCAACCTCAATTCCTTCAGGGGGTAGGAAAATTAAGGTCCCCTGGTGGAATGAGGATTGCAAATTGGCAATCCAGGGAAGATGGCGGCTCTAAAGAGACTTAGGAAAACCCTCAGGTTGGAGGACGTTATAGAGTATAAGAGAAAAGGGCGATAGCCCAAAGAACTATAAAACGGGCCAAGTTGCCTCTTGGAAATCATTTTGTTCATCAGTTAATCGCGATACCCTCTCAAAACTATATGGGAAGAGTCAAAAGTATACAGGAGTTAAGTCGGGAGGAGATCTTTTCCAGTGATTATTTCCAGAACATAGCCCTGTGTTCTAATGCAGACAAGGCAAAAGCCGTGTGCAAATTCTTTTCTAGTAGTGAGAATATCATAAAGGATGACGTTTTAGAGGCTCGTTTTCCCCAAGTCGTAAGTCAAACCAGGGTGATCACCAATACAGTTCTGCCTTCAAACCCTTCACTCAATCTTGACTTTACTATTTTGGAACTGAAGCAGGTGATTCGTTCGGTTAAGAATACGCCCCAGGCCCGGATCGGTTATCGTTCCTTATGTTCAAACACTTGGATGATCGGGTGTTGAGAGTGTTCCTGAGTTTCTTCAATAGGATTTGGGCTTTAGGGAAGCTTCCCTGTGATTGGAAACACGCTATGTAATTCCTATCCTGAAAGAGGGGAAAGATGGCCATGTCCCATCTTCATATCCCCGATCTCCCTTATCTCAGTTGTTTGCAAATTAATGGAGAAAATGGTGAATAACCGATTGGTCTTCTTCTTGGAAAAGAACAACCTATTGTATAAAGGCCAGAGCGTTTTCGAAAGGGACGGTCCGTTATGGATCACATTTCCGCACTGGCAAAAGATGCAAGGAAATCCCTAGGTAATCAGGAGTCTCTTCTGAGAGTGTTCCTCGATATCCAAAAGGCATACGATCAGTCTGGAAAATGGCCTCCTTTATAAACTGGTAATCTCGGGTCAATGGCAGAATGCACGATTGGATTGGTGACTTTGATGGATAGAACATTTCAGGTGAGGGTTGGCTGAGCCTCTCCTCTTCGTTTCATTCTGAAAAGGCATTCCCCAGGAAGCTGCTTAAGCCCAACACTCTTTAGTATTGTGATAATGATGTTGCCTCCATCCGCAGCTCCATAGCAAGTTATTCCTGTTTGCTGACACATTGCTATGTGGATTCGTGATGTAAAAATCTTGCTATTTCGAGTAAAAAAACTCCAGGGCGATATCCGGCTCGTGGAGAAATGGGCCGAAGACTGGGGTTTAAACTATCAGCTGATATGTCCAAGTTTATCATATTTTCCCGTAAGAAGAAAACGGATGATACAGCAATGGTAATTAATGGCACTTGCATCCATCATCTCGAGTGTGTCTTTCTTAGGAGTCACCTCGATAAGGGACTAACCTGGACCCCGCAGGTGAAGGAGCTGATAGGTAAATGTGCCAAAGGCATAAATTTATTACGTTGTCTCTCTGGAACAGAGTGGGAGCACATCGTGACAGGCTTCTCATGATATACAAAGCTAAAATTCGTTCCCACCTGGATTACGGATGCCTGGCTTTCGGTGATATGGCCAAGAGCAACCGAAAAAAACTTGAGACTGTCCAGTCAAAAGCCCTTCGTGTATGTTTAGGTGCTTTTACTAGCACTCAGTGTCTGCCCTTATGGTGAAATAGGTGAGATGCCCTGTCCCTTCGCTGGGAGATGCTGAGAATAAATATTGGGCTAGATCCATTCTTCTGGGGACAGCCATTTGGCAAATCCTTATTTGAAAATTGTGGGAATACCTGAAGTTAGACAACAACTCTGCTTCTTGCTCTTGGCCTGTGCTGTATCAAGTAAGCCAAGGAAATGAAGCTGGACTCCCTTCCAGTCAGCCCCAACATAAAGTCCCCATTTGGCCCCCTGGACACTCGAACCCCTTCGTCTCGCATGGATCTCTGGGGAAAATGGATTCAATTAATCCTGTTGTAAAGCGCAACCTGGCTATCGAGTTTATAAATACAAGTTGGATAATCTTGCATATATATGGGATGGTCAAAGAACCCTCTCTAGGAAGGACAGCGGCGGCTATATGTATCCCCGATGTCCGGGTGGTCAGGCTTTTCGGTTAACCAATCATCTTTCAGTTTTCTCGACGGAACTATTTGCAATCGTCCTAGCTATGGAATGGATAATCGAGTTCAATCCTCTTAGTGCAGTTACCTCTCGGACTCACTTTCGGCATTAAAGGCGCTGGAATCCTTACATGGTGGCTGCAGGTATGACTTGGTCCTAGAAGCTTGGCATTTGTATAACATCATAACTGGAGGGGTCTGGTGGTGGATTTGTGCTGGATCCCTGCTCATGTGGGCATGGGGGAATGAGGCCAGTGACCTTGCGGCAAAGCATGCCCTCAGAATGGACAATGTCACCCAATCCCCCTGGGACCTTCAGAAATCATTAGTCTGATCAAGGACGTATTGTGGGAAAATGGCAATGTCAGTGGGACTCCTGCACAAAGGAAGATTTTTTCACAAGGTGCAGTCGGAGGTGGTTCCGCTTGTTAAGCTCCCCAGGCTCTCCCGGAGGACCAGGTAGTGCTTTGTAGAATAAGACTCGGGCACTGTCGCTTAAATGCATACCTCCAAGAATTGGATGTCACCCAACGGTTCTGTGATGTGTGCAGAAAACCTGAAGATTTAAATCACTTATTTCTAAATTGCCCTCTCTATGGGAATCGAGGCAGCGTCTCGTACGGCGTATAAGAGTTATGGAATAAGGGGGGTTGGACCTGCAGGTGATGCTGCGCGCGGATGAACTGGAAGCACCCTCAACTCTGTAAGGCAGTATTAAAATTCCTGAAGGAATGTGGGAGACCTATTTAAAATGTATCTGCCTTTGAAGGGCTATGGCTGTAGGCGAGTTTGATCAGATTCTGTGCGTGCGTGGATAGAGCCTCCTGGCTCTGACAGCGCCATTAAACCCTCAACAACAAAAAAAGAAATATCGAGACTCATGAGTGTGCAAGGAGAAAGGTATTTTTATTTTATTTGGATTTAAGACAAAGAACATGAGTTGGTGTATTTGGGAGGGATGGGGGACGTTGGGAAAGTGGGGAAGATAGAAATTGAAGGTAATGGGGAGAAAATATTAAAAAAGACTATCGTACACCGAGGGGAGGGATGGGTAGGCCTCAAGCACCCGGTAAGACAAGGTCGACGAAAACTCACAAAATAGCACGATTTTTGAAACAAAACCAAACTAGGAACACACAGTAACATGTAGGTGAGAAAATAAACAGTTAAAACGGGACAGATAACGACCAGAAACTTAACTTTGAGATCGTCAGCAGAGAGCCCTGAAGGAGACGTGCCGACGCTCCAAACCCAGAACCGGAAGTGGAACTGTTCAAGGATACTTCACCATCCACCAGCCAAACAAGTTCTGGTCTGGAATCTGGACTGACATGACCATTGAGCAAGTCCTGATGAAGATGATGAAGGTTCAAGGAGGCCTGGACAAGAGGGTGTGGAATCACAGACTCTACACTGGTGTACTTAATCTGCGCTCTTCCCCCTTGCATACCCATCATGGAGCCCCTCGAGAATCTGTCAGTATTGTCCTCAGCGTCATCTGAGCAGCTGGTGGCACACAAGGATCACAAGTAACTCCGACCAGCACGGCAGGAATGGGACGCTACAGATCTCATCAAATTCATCAGTTGGCTGAAGGCACACACCACCTTCAACCCGAAGAATCAAACTAAGCTGATTTCAGTCTTCACTGGCATCTCGGCCGATGACACCATCAACTGTGATTGAGTGGATGAAGTCTGGAGCAAGCTTCGAAAGGAGATGGTAGGAAAGAATTTTGCACAGCTGACTGAAGCACTCTGCAAAAGTTGGACCACTTTCTGCCATGATATCTACCATCAAAGTGAGAGGTGAAGCAGTTGTAATCAGTCAGCAGCAGATGTTGAATTGAGTGCTTGCAATATTTCAGACACGTTCCGAGCTCGAAAGCTTCATCCAGTACGAATTTGTAAACTATGCCCCATCCCTCTTTGACAATTTTTCAAAGAGAGGCTGTCAAATATGCCCTAGCTCATTCTCTAGAGCTTGACAAGCATATCATCACCGAGAATGTCTCACCATCTACGACCATCATCGAAGGCGGCCATCTACTTCATGTGGTGGTCTGGCCAACCCCTCTCACATATATAAAGGTGTCATCGACTTGTACGTGAAGTATCTCATCAGTCACTACAATCAAGGATCATCGTCGTCTTTGATGGCTCTGGGGATAAGCAGAACACCAAGTTACTGGAGCAGCGCAGACGAGCAGTGGTGAAGTCCTCTGCAGATATTAACCTGATACTAGATGCACAGACTACAAAGTCACAAGAGGAATTCCTCAGGTATGCTTACAACAAGACTGCTCTCATCAGTGAGCTTCTAAGGTCCTGTTATCGAGGGGTGTAGAGGTGAATCAAGCTTGAGGTGATGCAGACCTCAACATTGCATTGTCCGCCATGGCGGCTGCTGCTGCTGCGACAGCAAGTGGACCAATTCATGTGGTGTCCCGTGACACCGGTGTTCTTGTTATCTTGTTGGCAAGGCTCAGTAGAGAGGAAGTCGTTCTGGTTCAACCTCAGCCAGGCAAGCCATCTAAACACATCAATATACAGCAGGTGAAGACAGACCTGGGGCCTGAGCTCTGCAATGTCCTGCTGCCACTGCCGTGTGATGATGGGGTGCGATACCACCAGTGCTCCTTTTTGTAAGGGTAAGAAGAAGCCTCTCACGCTCGCAAAACACAGCGAAGAGTTCCGCTCTTGCCTCAACACCTTCAACAACAAGGGAAGTGCCAAAGCTAGCATTGCTGAAGCCGGAGAGAACTTGATGATGATGATGTGCAACATGAAACAATTCAAAAGTCTTGATAAGGTGAAATACTTTCGCCTCTAGCAGATGATCGCTCGCAAGAGACTTTCATCTACAACCAAACTGAGCACCCTCCCTCCAACAAGTACTTCTGCTAAGATGCACTCCTTCCGTGTGTTCCTGCAAGTCGAGTCCTGGTATGGCAATGACCTGGATCCTTTAGATTTTGGATGGAAACTGCGGGCTGGCGATCTGTTCCCTATCAGTTACGAACATGCTGCTGCTCCGGAGCGACTGCTCAACATGATATATTGTGACCGTCAAGCAGGTTGCAAAGAAAATTCAGCTTGTCGGTGAAGGAAGGCGAACGAAGTATACAATGCGATGTGTGGACACTGTGCGGGGACTTGTACCAATGTGTTCGATGATGACATGAGGCATGATGCAGATTGATTGCACTCCTCCTCAACCATTTCAGACATCTCAGTCATGCTTAGTTCATGCAAGAACATTCTTCCATCGTTCATTCTTCTGGTATGGGATTATATAATTGCCTAAACTCATTGCTAAGTACATTGTGTGATAATATTCAATGTTGTACCCTATGAAACTAGTATTAAATGTTGCTCACATATATATGTTGTTCTCCTTGATGATCAATAAACGTTTTTTGTGGTACTTACACACTTATTTGATTCCTTGCATCATGAAACATGGGCACAGACACAAACAGCACCTTTCTAAGTCGATCGGTTTATGAGATATTACTATTTCAAGGTTTCCATCATTATGCAGGATGCCATGTTGGATTTAGGCTAAGAAGAAATCTCATAAGTGAATCCTTGAGGATGTCTTGGTGACGGAGAGACAGAGCGTCATCAGTCAATGACTGGAGGTGATTCGTTTTGCTTTCATTGGATTCCTTGGGTCAGGAAACATGGGAATAGGCACCAAAAGCAACATCCTAAGTACAATAGTTTACTAGCTATGCCGATATCATGATTTAACAAATTATGGGCGGTGGCGTGGTGGCCATCTTGAGTTTTGGAGCTAAAACGATATAAAGTATGATATCTCAAAAAGTTGTGGACAGATTCAGACGAAACTTGTTGGATGAGTTGGTTAGGTGACAAGAACAAGCCAATTACATTTTAGTTAAGGTCCAAATCCAGATCCGGCCTAGCAGTGGAATACAAAACGTAAACTGATCAGCTTTGCAGACATGAAACTGGCTCTGCTGTTGTGCATGCTCATGATTGCAAGGCTGATCACCACATGTAATATATTTCATGATAATGAGAGCAAGGGTCGAATCAGTTGGTGTTTTCTTGTGAATGGATCACAGTAAGTAGGTCATTAGGATGATTGGAACGGCTGCACCTGCCTGAGATGGTCACTTGTTAATGACCAGGGTTGTGCTGCACCCCTGGCTCATGATAGTACTGGCATTTGCATTTGTGTTGGCCCACTTCCTTGATAAGTGAGTGTTCCAACTTGTTCCTCAAATCTAATCACTGCACGCGTCATTGAACTATATGGGTAACACGGGTCCTTTTACTTCAGCGAACCCAGTAAGACCTGCATTTGACTTCAGTAAACCCACAAAGTAGTCGATGACAGATTAGGCAGGAATTGCAAATTTGCTTGGTGTACTAGCACGCAATGGCCTCCTCTTTATTAAAGACTGGGGGTATTTAAGGTGCACACCAGCGAACCCTAGCAGGTGGGACTCTTATCTTAATATTCCTGCAGAGCATGCGTAGCATTCATTGATGCAATGCCCTGTCTTTTTATAATTCAACAGGATGACAGTTTATAATCAGGATGGGAATACAATCCAGAATAGACAGCTCAATGGTCACACAAGGGAACACAAGGAATAACAAGGAAATTAGACACAGGTGGAGGCCATTCAGCCCATCATGCCTGCGCCGCATCAACACCACACTAATTTAACAACACCAGATCAAAATAAGAAAAAGCAAAATGTATTTTTTTTTAACTTAAGTGTTTTTTGTGTTTCTTTGTAGTTTTTGTATTTTTTTCCCAGGGGAGGAGGCATGTGCTTGGGTAAAAAACACACAACATCAACCGCACAACATCCCTTGACGAGACCCCCACCAAGAGCACTCCGTACATATGAACACAATCACCCATCAATGCTTAAGCTACCTAAAAGTCCTGCCAACATGTCTATAAAATATCCCTCTATCAACATAACTTCCAGGTACCTATCTAATTCCAATTTAAACTTATCTCATAAGTATGGCCAACTTTTCAGGATTGTCACCAAACCCCGGTCTGTATATGCTTCCTTTTGCACTATCACGCTGACCCTTCGAGGATAGATAAGGCAGTTTATTGCTGGTAAAACTCATTCAAAACAAATCCAAATGTTACAAAGTCCAGCATTGGCAGAAATATCATCTCGCATTGCAGACAATATGTGCCTGGATATAGTTCATGTTTTTCGACCATAAAGTACCAAATGATTATTGGCGCGTTCACCCGCACTGTGGGAGACGGGGTTTTGCAATTGTGTGTGTGTGTGTGTGTGTGTGTGTGTGCGTTGGTTGTTGTCTCCATTTTGGGTTTGAGGAGATGGAACGAAGTCCTCCCAGGATCAAATTCAAAGTAGCCACCTTCGCTTCGTAAGGATCACAGTTCATGGACCAAGCCTGTTCACCTTTGTTGTTCTCAGAGTTTTGTTCCGAGGGCTCTTTTTGGATAGTCACCGAACTCGGATTTCCTCCATTTGTTGTTCATTTGTGGTACTATTCCCAGGGATGGGTTTTTTTTAATCTCAGTGAGTCTTCTTTATTATTCCTGTTGCTCCAATCTCCAATGGTGCAATTTCAATGCTCTTCGTTTCAAGATCTCTTGATCTCATTTTAAGGTCCTGGTATTGGTCATTTTCTTGATTTCTGCATTATTTAAACCAAAATCGCTGGGTTTGATATCTCAATCAGCAATGATGTCTTTGCCTTTTTGTTCCTGAGTACGATGTCGGTCGCAAGGCTTTGTTTTCTATGTTCACGCTCGATGGGATCATCAGGTCGTACATGAGCATGACGTCCTTATTTTCAACGATTGACCTGGTTCGTGTTTCTATGAATTTCCTGGAACTGAAATGTTGAAATTTTTTCACATATGACAATGAATCACCTTGCATACTTTGTTGTGCTGTTGTATGTAAAGTTGTTCTGATAATAGTTTTTTGCATCCCGAAAGAAGGTGACTAGTACTTTCTGTTTCTGTCTTGCAGAACCTACATTTGTCTGTCTGGCTTAGTTCCGCCATCTTTTTAAATCCATTGGTGTGGTGTCCTTGATCTTGGGCATTTATTATTATTATTCATTCTCCATCTGAGTTGAGCTGAACTCTTCTTAGCCATCCCAATGAGCCTTCTTTGTCATTCCCAACTCGGTCCAATTATTTTTTGTATTTTCCTACTCTTTTGTCGTTCTCCCAATTGTTGGTGTATATTTGTTGATATATCTTTTGTCTTTTTTGCAATTGTTGGGGCTGTATTTGTTACTGTTTCGTTTTCCTGTGCAGTATCTTCTATTCGCCCCGTTTTTGGAAATTCCTTGCGAGGTGAATTAGGGATACTTGTTCAGGTTTGTTGTGTTCATGTTTGTTTACAAATTGAATTGGATAGTGTATTGAGCATTTCACATACTCAACCAGGTGCACAGAGCAACGAGTGTGGACAAGCTCAGTTAGATCAGGCCTCTCCCTCCCTCTCGTCTCGGCAGGTAAGTACATTTTCGGGATGCACTGGTTTTTGTAGAACATTTTGTGGATGGTAAGGAGTTTTCTTGTTTTTATGTCTAATTTATTGATTTCTGATTGGGGCCAGTTTATTATTCCACAGCTCTATTGGAACACTGGTACTGCGAGTTAGATTATGGCTTTGAGTTTGGTTCTTGGGGAGAGGTAAGTTTTCAGGATCAGCTTCGTTCTACGTAGGTATTCTTTGGCAATTGTTTTGCACATTTGTTTGTGACATATTTGGTGGCCCTCTCCTACTCCGAGGTATTTGTATGATGCCACTTTTTCAAACTGCTGGATGTTGTTTCAAGGCCAATTTTTATGTTGTCTGTTTTTGTTGTTTTACCGTGTACGAATGTGCACTTGGCACACTTATCTAGTCCAAATTCCATTTGAATGTTCTCAGAGAACCGTTTTGTTAGTTTTAGTTTTTCTGTTAATTTTTTTTGTCATTCGGTGCGAAGAGCTTTAACCTTTCCTGTTTCCTTGGATGCTCCTCCATGGGGTGTTGGGGTGTATCTGTGTGCTTGTTTGGTGATGAGGTTCCTCAGTCGGTTCAGAGCCAGACAAAACAAGAGGTGGGAAAAACTGTCTCCCTGGAAGATCTCACGCCATATCCTCACATCTCGTATTTTGATATTTCCTTCTGAGTGCTGTAATATCAATGTGGTATTTCAGAGCTCCATTGCTTTCTCAATCAGTTTGATTATATGAGGATTGATTTTGTACATTTGCATGCATTTTAACATACACGAATGTGGAACACTGTCAAACGCTTTCTTATAGTCTATCCAGGCGGTGGACAATTTGATTCCTTGCATTTTGCAATTTCCCAATGTGGCCTTGTAGTAGGTGGTCAATTGTTCCATAACAACCTCTACATCCCTTTTGTTTTGCCTCCAAACTTCCTTGTTGTGTTGGGTGATGGTACATCACTTCTCTGATGATTCCTGTTCGGAGTTTGTATGTTGTTGGTCGGCATGTTATTGGCCAGTATTTGTGAGGAAGTTGGGT
Organism: Eptatretus atami; assembly: GCA_035128595.1. Lineage (NCBI taxonomy): Eukaryota > Metazoa > Chordata > Myxini > Myxiniformes > Myxinidae > Eptatretus > Eptatretus atami. Next base: position 90,938,655 of record CM068963.1, on the reverse strand, counting down.
TTCTTCAGATTTTGGGATGAGAAATGTGTTTCCTTCTATGAGCCACTCATCCACTGCCTTTTCCTCTTGGATCAGTTCATTGAATGTCCTGGTGTAGTGATTGCGGAGAGTATCAAGTTGTTTTAACCAGAAGTTTGAAATTCCATCTGGGCTTGGGCTTGTTGAAGTTTGGCATTTTTTTTGAAGTTGTTTTCAATTTTTTTTCTTCATCAATAATAATCACTGGGGGCATTTCCTCGAGATGTTGCTTCTTCCTTTCCAAGTCTGGGATCCATTCTGCTTCCTTATTATGTTCCTTTCGATCTTCAAAAATTCCTTTCCAGAATTTTTCTAGCTTTTCTTTGTCAGGGGGAGTTGAGACATTCTGCTTTTGTTTCCCTAATTTGTGGTGGAATCTCTTCGGGTTACTCTCAAACATGTGGTTTTATTTTCTCTTGGTGTTTGCTTCCTCATAGTTTTTTTTTAAATCTTCCTTGCTATCACTTATATTTTGAGGTTGTTTTCAGCACCCAAACACTCGAGGTCTTTGTCTTCGATTTTGTGTTTTGTTTTTTTCTTTGGATTCTTTTTGTTTTTTTAGTTTTGGGCTTCTGTTTCCTTTCCTGAACTGTTGTATCTGACCTACTTCCTTCCTCCGTTGCTCTCTTTGTGTCTCTAATCTCTGTTTCCATGGTGGGATTTGGCTTCTATTTGGAGGGCCTGTTTTTTTTTCCTCTTCTGGTGTTGTTTGCCCGTTACTTTTTCTTGAATGAATAGTGCTGCTGCAAAGCACATGATATTGATTTCCCTCAAGGTAGATGATTTTGAAATCTTTTTTCTAATTGAATGGTTGGTCCGCCTCACTAAGATTTTTGTCCATTTGTTGCTTGCTATGCGATGGAGTTTTGGTCTCTCTTAGTTTTTTGTTGGCTAACCCTTCTTCCAACCTACACTGTTCTTCATCATCTTCACCCTCCTGTTCCTTCATTCTTCTGCTCTTCCTTGTCTTTCTGCCCATCATAATCCATCTTTTCCACTCTTTTCCCCTTCTTCTGTGCCTGAGTAACTTGGTCCTTGTTTCTGAATCAGTCTTGTCTTCCTCTCATGGGGACATCCTCATTATCTCCTTTCGCCACACTCTTTCTTTGCTGTCTTTGGATCAGCTCTATGTGGAGGTTTGGTTTCCCCGTCTTGTTGCGCAGCTAAAACTTCCTCTCATGCCATCTCGGCCAAATCCCTGGAATCCCTTTGTACATCTTCAAGCGAGCACTTATCTCCCCTTGCTCTAATATCTCCTGACACTTTTTGCCTTGCCGTATCTTCTATTGTGCGTGTGCGTGTGTGTGTCCAGACCATAACTTTTTTTTACCATTTGAACTTTTGTCATCAAATTTTCAACAAACCCTTATTATGAGAATATGGAGAAGACTAATTAATAATTGGGTCAAAGGGCAAAGTCACAGTAAGTAAAAATAGTCTTATTAGCCCATTCCGCCGTGCATCAGTGCAACGCTGAGATGGTTGGGTTTGGTAACCACATCCGTGATTCTTTATTATTTACCAAATTGAGCTTCAGTGTGTCTGTCCGGGCCATAAACTTTTTACCATTTGAGCTTTTGTCATCAAATTTTCAACAACACTTGATTATGAGAATATGGAGAACACTAATTAGGAATTTTTACTCTTGTTTTTTTTTTTAAGCTCTTGTTTTTGTCAATATTAGTTTGAGAACAAAGCGGCCGCAGATGGGTTTTGCATTTTGAGATGCTTTCTCGTTCTTATTGCATTCTCCTCTGCAGCTGTGTTAGCAATCAGCATCAATGTGATGAATGAGATTTTGTGTAAGTAGACTCAGTTGTCAGAGCTTTGTTGATCCTTGATCACGTGAGTCTTTATGATCATCCTATGCAATGGCTGATTTAGTTGAAATTTCAAGACGACATGCAGACCCCCTGCAGGTATTCAAATGGGGAATAAGATTTCCACTTAATTTTGAGCAGCTGAAATGGCACAAAATTGAAATGAAAACATTCTCTGGCACCATGTTGTTGTTGCTACATCACTCTGTAAAGGTAAGTGAATCAATGAAGGTTGAAAAACACATCGCAGCATACAATTGCAACAGCATGCTCCAGCAATAAATGCCCAGTATTAACTTAGCCAAATAATTTCAGCAACAGCCATACAATTACTCGATGACACCCCTCGCTGATCCCGTGATTATTTTTTTTACCTGCACCACTGAAAGTGGACGAAGGTTATGTTTTCACCCCTGTCTGGTTGTCTGTCTGTAAGCAGGATATCTCAAAAGGTTGTGGACGAATTCGCACGAAACTTGGTGGACAGGTTGGGTGTGTGACGAGGAGAAATTGATTAGATTTGCGTGAAGATCTGTATCCATATCAGAGATGAAATATTTTTTTTCAAGTGATCCTTCACCATTAAGTGATAATGCCCAAAACAATATGTAGCACGATATCTCAAAAAGTTGTGGACCGTTTATGACAAAACTTGGTTGATGAGTTGGGTTGGTAACAAGAACAAGCCAATTAGATTTTGGTTAAAGTCTGGATGCAGATCTGGCCTATTAAGTGGGATACAAAACGTAAACTGTTCAACCTGATGAGGTATGCACTCTACCGAGTACCGTTGTAGTTACCCTCTGTCACCTTGCTCTTCCATGAGCTTTAATCTTGAAAAAAAAACAAGCAAACATTATACAGCTGGAACAGGATGCAACATGTAAACAATAAAGTAATGGCAGTTAGATTTCAGCTGTTACTAATTTGCTTATTACCACCGCCACCAAAGGTGAAGGAGGTTATGTTTTCACCCCTTTCTGTCTGTTTGTCTGTCTTTGTTGGGTCGCCAAAATAGGTGACCTTTATTGTCAGTAATTATGTCTGTTTGTTTGGATGTTTGTTCGTTTGTCATCAGCCTAATTGGTAGTAAACGTGAGCGGATTTTGACCAAACTCGGGTGGTAGGTACATTTATGACCTAGTGCTTTGGAAATTGTGATGGTTGCTCGGGACGCTTTGGTTCCCTAGCACCAACCGAAAAACCTTCAAAATCGGTACCGTTCACGCGAAATCAATTCCGAAAGCCATTATCCCACGTAGGGTTATGAAATTTGGCACGAATGATCTACAGATGATGCTCTATCAAATATATTCCGTTTTTTTGTGATATATGGAATACTTTACCGCAGCGCCCCCTTACAATTAGGGTATGCGCGAAAATTGAAGACCCTAGCGACCAGGTGAGTGATCGATACGAATGAAACTTTGCAGGTTCATGGTACTCAATGAGTACTACAACTTTGCCTCAGGACATATTGACCGATTTCGCTTGGTCAGGGGTCAAAGGTCAATTAGTGCAAAAATTGATAATATGCGAGAGCTGGAGATGCCTTCGCGCCAAATGCTACTCCTCCTAGGGTTATGGTCGGATGGTCATGAAAATTCACACTAATCGTCTGGAATACATTGTGCACAAACGATCGAGCCGGATTTTCGATTTAGATCTTTGTTCACCCACAGCACCCCCTCGAACTTTGGGGATTTCCGATTTCAAACTGCATTTTCGGTACTTTTCATTCAAATGGATACTGAGTAGTTGTCAGTAGATGAAACTGGATGAGATTTGATATGCATAATCCTAAGGTGATTCGCTATCGCTATATGACATCCATTTTGCTCTATATCTTATAGTTTCCATGCTCGGCGACCCATCGCCGCCTAGCGGCTTGTTTGTCTGTTTGTGTACAGGATTTCTCAAAAAGTTGTGGACTTGTTCGGTGTGTGACAAGGACGAACTAATTAGATTTTCTTGAAGATTCAGATCCGGTTCCGACTACTAGAATTTTAAAAGTGATTCTTCACCATTGAGAGATAGGGCTAAAAATGATAT
>CM068963.1:90896478-90913705 GCA_035128595.1 Eptatretus atami | reverse complement strand
TGCCGGAAACGAAGTGAGGCGGTTTCCGGCCAAAGTTAGGGAGCCACGTGAGGGGTCGGGGCCAATAGGAGCGCCCGATTCAGGTGATGACGTATCGCTTCGGGGTGGCTCCTCCCCACATGCTGCAAGTCCTTTTAAGGTCGAGGCAGTCCCCCCGCCTCTCTCCCCTTCCTCTTTCGCTTGCTCGATCTGGCTTCGCCCTCGTCCCTCGGCACGACCCGCCTCCTGCTGTCTGGACTCCGCCTCCTCATCTCCGCCCACATGACGTCAACCCCACATGCGTACCTGATCCTGCCTTCCACCCCGTCCACGCACCCTGGACTCCGCCGCTTCTCCACTCAAGCCCCTCCTTCACGGACACGGTCTCCACACGCTCTCGTGAAGCCAGAGACGATGCGCCAGCTGTCAGGAGCCACACTACGGAGCATTACCTCCTGAAACCTATTGGTGGTGCGTCCGTGCTATCAAGCACAAAAGTACCAAGTACGTAGCCTCAACTCCTTTCCCTTCTCGTTTCAATACTCCCTCTTCATCGGATTTTCTGTGTCTGTGTGTGTGTCCTGCCGCCTGTCTGCTTAAGTAAGACTGCAGAAGATCGTTATTGTTATTGTTGTTATTGTTATTATTTTCGCGTTAAGTCTGCTCTGTGTCCCTTTTGTAAGTTGCTTGTTTATTTGCTGCACCACACCTCTCTCCCCTATCTCTGCACAACACACCGCAATAAATCTTTATCATACCACATACATTTCCTCACCCATTGTAATAAATCATTATTAGGAATGTTCCCTGCTCATTTTTGTGGTTTCTTTCATTGATCCAGCATGGTCCGAATCCTAGTTTAGCCAGGACTTTATTCCCAACGATCCGTTCCTTTTAGTCGGTACGTCCTTCGCAGTGTCGCTCGGCTGCATCCGATCCGGTAAAGTGATCCAATCCAGTAGAGTGATCCGGTTCGGACAAGGCGTACTGAGGGCGTGTTCCCCGGTAATTAAACCACGTGAATAATTGGGTAACCCGATTACCCCATAGACGGGAGGACCCTAGGTCACGCGGTTAAGTTATTGGCGTCCACGGTCGGTTAAGCTACCCGCCGCGTCACGGAATTATCCGTGTGCAACGACCTACAATTCCGGGGAGTCTGGTGGGAGCCGAGATAGCTTCCCCCACCTCATGGTCCTCTCACCCGACCCCCGGCCCGCAACAATATGTATATATGTATGTATATATATATATATACAGGTCCGGTTTCATCTCTTATTGGCAAATCATCAGCGACAGTGCAGACAGAAAAGCATACCAATGAGGCTTCCAAACATGTACCATGTGCAAGTGTCAAAAAAGCAGTCGACATCTGTAATATAAAAGGAGCTCTGTCTCGGTGTACCTGCATCTGGCCGTCCCTGCCTGTGTGATTCCGGCCGGGAACAATTGTCCTATCGGGGATACCACAAATCGAGGTCAATCTGCAAACAGTATGATATATTTGCGTAAGGCTGCAAACATTATTATATAGTTGAGTAAGGCCACAAACAGGATGATATACAGTAGTTAAGTAAGGTGAGGAGAGATGGACCAGTTTCATTTTACATTTAAACAAAACCTCTTCCTCCTTCATCTTTTTCTTCACTAATAATAATGGTGAGTCTCATTCAATCCCGTTTCTCATATTGATTTGATTCAGAAAATGCTTGCTATATTCAATACTTTTTTTTTTCAACATTTCCATTTTATTCATATAACAATAATATATCACCCTATCAAACAGTATGTCTGATGATTATACATTGCCTTTCGCTCTACATGCAACAGTTGAGAAAAGGATACACAAAAGCAGCTGATATGTCAATTATTTATTCGCACGATTTTTAAACAGTGAAAGTTAATTTTTCACCAGGTATCCCTTCTAGTATATATGAAAAATAGGGGCAAAATCCCTGGGTGCTCACCTGGTAGATGCTGGATAAGAAAACCAGGGAAATGCTGGTGGGCATGGATGACCCAGAAATATGTTACAGAGACGAAAGTAAATACCTTTGGACTTTTTTTTTAATGTCATCTACAAACTTTGGTACATCATGGGTGATGAAGGTTGTAGTCCAGTTTCATCGAAATCATGTGTGTAGTTTAAGAGAAGAAGTTGCAAGTGTTGATGGATGGACTTACTGATGGATGGACCATCCCATAAGCTCCCTGGAACTATGTTCCAGGTGAGCTAAAAACAAAGACCCAGTCACATCTCTCACCTGTGAATGGAAGGAATAACCTATTAGCTCTCACCTAATCGATCACGCTAGGTGGCTCAATCTTACAGATCGGCATGTTACTACTTAGCTAATGATAATTCACATGCTGTATTGGTCATTTACAGTGACTTCTCTAATGACTTACTTTTTCCTTCTGTTTATTACATCTTGTATGATATGAATTTCCAAGATAAACTACTGTGTGTGTATATGAATGCTGGTCGAGTTCACTCGATGTTCTCCAAAATGAATCTTTCGTTCAAAGTTTTAAAAATAAATTGCAAGTTATTGCCAATTTTTTTTTTTAATTATTATTCTTTACACATCGTGTACACAGAGGTTTTGACTGCTTGGGTTTTCATGCACCTCTTTTGTCAAATAGGTCATTGATGCAGGTGGATCTATGACCATCCACTGCTTTGGTGGATTTTTTGGTCTCGCAGTTTCTCGAGTCCTGTACCGTCCAGGCCTCAAGAAATCCCACCCAAAGGCATCTTCAGTGTATCACTCTGATATATTTGCGATGATTGGTAAGAACAAGTGATATTTGACAATGCAATGGAAGAGTCATATTTCATCAACATCAAAGTTTCATCAGAAATTGCATTTGATCAAAAATTGCAGGTTTATTGCAAAAAGCAAATGCAACAATTAACTCATAATTTGAAGTTTGAAATGACTGTAAATTCTGGTTAAGATTTATTAAGATGCTCTGAGCCAATTTCTGATAAATTAAATATGTCGAATTAATTTTATGCTCCCCCCCCCCCATTACTTGATCAAAATTATTCTCAAATATTTTGTTTTAACAAGGGTTTACTATACACACCAGTAAGTACATTATTATCCAATGTGTTGTGTTATTTTCCAGTTTTCCCTCTGTCATTTATGCAGGTACCCTGTTCCTCTGGATGTACTGGCCAAGCTTTAATTCTGCAATTTCAGAAAGAGGTGTAAATCAGACTCGAGCAATAATCAATACATACTACACGCTGGCATCATGTACTGTAACTACGTGTATCCTATCCAGCCTGGTTGATGAGCGTGGCCGAATCAACATGGTGTGTACCACAAAAAGCAGCTAGGAGTATATTTTCTTGAAGCAGTTCTCAATTCTTAATCAAGTAGTTTATGACAATGGATTCCACAGTAATGTATGGGCAGGGCTAAATGCTTTTATCATGTTCATTAAAAAACTAGTTCTGCATTTCATATTCATATTTAAAATTTTAAATGGATATGTTGACCAGACGATGTAAATGGACAATTTCATTTGTTGTTATGTTGATGGAAACTTTTAGAGTCAATGGAATGCCTGGAGGGAAGTTTAATCAATCCATGTTCTCTCTGTCTCTGTCTGTCTGTCACGTCTGTCTGTCTCTCTCTCTCTCTCTCTCTCCCTGTCTGTCTCTGTCTCTGTCTCTCTCTGTCTCTCTCTGTCTCTCTCTGTCTCTCTCTGTCTCTCTCTCTCTCTCTCTCTCTCTCTCTCTCTCTCTCTCTCTCTCTCTCTCTCTCTCTCTCCCCTGTCTCTCTCTCCCCCTGTCTCTCTCCCCTGTCTCTGTCTATCTCTCACTGGTGCTCTGTCTGTCTGTCTCTCTCTCCTTGTCTCTCTGTCTCTCTCTCACTGTCTCTCTTTCTCTCTCTTTGGATTCCATGGGAGCTTAAAAGGATGGATAAGGGAATTAGCATAAGGGGTGGATATGTAACATCAAATTGTGAGTTCTGTTGTTGGGCATCACACGGGTTTTTTTGAGTATTAATAAATGCAAGTGAGGATTTAACAGTTTGTGTGTCATCTCTGCAGGTCCATTTGCAGAATTCGACGTTGGCTGGAGCAGTTGCAGTTGGAACAGCAGCAGAAATGATGCTCACTCCGTATGGGTCAATTATTGTGGGCTTAATTCTGGGAACGCTCAGCACACTTGGATACAAGTTCATCACGGTGATGACATGCTTAATGTTGCTTACCCCTCCTACACCATACAAATACAATGTTAGCTAAACACTTTTGCTCTTCCTCAAATATCACTGGAAATGTTTTGTTTGACATAATTTCTTCATGCAGAATGCACACGATTTTGCAGTTACCATTTCCTTAATTCTGTTCTTCGTTTCTGACCCAGCTGAAAGGTCATAAACATCTTTTTTCCAAGACAAATTCAAATAATTTTGTCTCAAATTATGAAATATCGTGATAAATAGCAAATGTGTTATTTTTGAGCAATCATTCCATCTATTGTAGGCTAAAAGATAAACATGGTGGTTTACTTTCCTTGCATCATTCACTGTTCGTGATTGCCTCAATTGTGAAGTCATCATAACAGGCTCCTAATACATATAATAACATACTTGTTCGTCCAACCGTGTGTGTAACATTTCCTTCCACCTATTGCTTGAACAGCTGGCCTAACTCCACCTTCAATATCAACCTCAAAAACCATATGCCCACCATGTTGGTGCTTACTGCTATGCAAAAGCTAAAGACATCTATAGAGCTGTAGTATTCACAATCGCCATATCCTCCTGACAGGTTTTCCCTTCGGTGTAAAATGACCAAAGCGACTGTTAAAGGATATTCAAATGTCGAGAAGTTGAAGCCGATAGGTATCACTGGCATAGTGAAGGCCACAGTAAGTATAGGCTTCAGCGATCGAGGCAGTGGTCTGTTGTCTATACACCGCCCAAGTAAATGCGGCATTCTCTCATGCAAGGCTTTTACCGTGGAGGCTATGCAGGTTCTCGCTCTCATGTCAACTATTTTCTCTTCAACGACTTGACCAGAGATCGTAAAACCCACATTATGATAACGGTCTTTTTCCGAGGACTTCCAGGAATCTCACGAGGTTGTAAAAGAAAACATACGTCATTATTTACTGTTCACGATGTATACATTCATCAGGAAGAATGTACAGTCATTGGTTTCAGGTCGTTTATGTTTATGTAAAGCCAATAAGAGCATGATAGGGGAGGGTAAAGCGTTAAATATTCTGCTGTTTCGATGAGGTAAAGAAGAAATATATTGTTACGGTTGTGGAAATTCACAGAACACCATTCAGGTTCCCCAGAGGTCAGTTATTTCGGTGAAGTTGTGGTTCCAGGTTAGATTTCCCCCCAATGTATAACGGGAATTGTTCGTGTGCCGGGCTGTGCATCTTTGAGGTAGTGTTATTCTTTTCTATCTTTTTTTAAGACAAACACATCGTCACAACACACGACAACCCACGGCCGCGTTTGACGGTGATATCCAATACGGCCGCGTTGACGGTGATCTCCAACACGGCCGCGTTTTGACGGTGATCTCCAACACGGCCGCGTTTTGACGGTGATCTCAAACACGGCCGCGTTTGATGGTGATTTCCAACACGGCCGCGTTTGACGCAAGATCAGATCAAAACGGCGTTACCCTCTGAAAGAGCTGGCCAATCGGAAGTGAGAGGGCGGATCCAGCCTGGTGAAGGTTCAAAGGTGAAAGGGGGAGGGCGCTGATTTCGGGTGGTGAAGCCCAGAGCGACCCTCCCCTTGGGGCTATAAAAAGCCGCGTTCGCTCGCTGGAGTGTTGGAGGCAGAGGCAGAGGCTGTGCTTTGGGGGGGGGGGTGGGTGAGGAGTGGGGGGGGTAGTGGGGCAGGGTTTTGAAGGCTTGAAGTGGGAGGGAGTGATGCCTTAGGATTGGGAGGAGGAGGGTGGGCTTGGGTTTGGGAGTTGAGGTTGAGAACTTGGGATTTGGGGAGGGGGGGGGTTGATTGCGGGTTTTGCGACGGGTGTGGGAGTTGAGGTCTTGAAGTCACTTTTTACATTGTGTGGATGTTCCGCGGTCTTGTTAGTATATATGTATTTGGTACATGGAAGGCGGTGGGGAGGGGTGGGGTTCGGGGGGTGGGGGGGGGGCGGGGATGGATTCGTCATATATTTTACTAGAATAGCTTGGTCCGTGTGTTCAAGTAAGCTCGATTTATGCCTGTATTCGGATCTGTTAAGCATGAGTCACATTTGCTCTACGGCTAGGATACGGCGGCCGTACCCCCCCCCCTGAGTTGACAGAACGTGCGGCGGCCGCAGAGTTTCTGAGGTGGCCTTAGGGTGGCCCTACACCGTATGGCTATCTTTTACAGGCCGTAGGGTCTCCGTGGAATTAAAGCGCGGAGTTATAACTTTTTTCATTTCTAGGTTGGCCTAGCAATTCGACAAGCAGTAGCCATGACGTAGATGTTCCACGTCGACCGTACGTAGGGCGTACGGTGGGCTTCGTTATTGTCTGGCGTGCCGTACTAACAGCTCTTATCAATGAAAAATGAATTTTGCCAACCCCCAAAAAATTCCAAAAAATAAAAAAAAAAGTTACGTTCGCCTTAGGGCCCCCTACGGTCGGCTTGCAGGGCACCTTGCGTCTGCCTTGAAAATTCTATGGCAGCGCCAGGGACGCCCTAAGGTCACCGTGCGACATCAAATCAAAGACCGTAGGCACCCCCACGTTTTCTCGTCTCACAATTTCTAAATACCCCATGCGGCTACCCAAACATAAAAACATATGTGACTGCTACATGTGGTGACCGTGGAAATACTGCGGCCGCCCTATAATTGCTAGTGGCCGTAGATTTTTTAGACCCTACGGCCGCCGAGCCAAATGTGGCTGAAGCATTAGGGATAAGTCAACATAAATATAATATGTGCAATAATGAGGGAAGTGAACATTCTTTATTTGTTTGTTTTTGTAAAACCTCTTGTACAGGTGAGGCAAATTGGGGGGCTTGTAGCACCCAGCACTTCAATGGACATCATCACTGGCCGTTTGGCTAAGGACTGTAGGCCAGGATGGAGAAGTGAGCTCTGGAGCCCTGGAAAGGGGCGGAGTGGCCATAAAAGCAATGCCACCCAATGGCAGTGGGTGGCCAATGATGGGACCAGAGGGTGATCCTTGGGGCTTAACATCCGCGTCCATGCGAGCGCACAGGCAGATGACATTTTTGGCCTGAAGACATCTCTGTGGCTGGCAGCACGGCCTCGACATATGCACACTCGCCTCTAAGCTGTCTCGCCTGGGTTTGAATCCTGACCCAGCTATAATCTCTCATCCCGGTGTTTCACAAGCAGGGTGATGCATCAATGTGTGTGTCGTCCCTCAAACTCAGATAGACATTAAACGGGTGTACCGGCTGCCAACTAATGTTGGCAGATGTGAAAGATTCCAAAGAGAAGGTGAGCTATCACCGGAACCTTGACCAAATTCAAAATTCCTGCCCAAACCTTAGTCGAACGTCATGCCTGGCCAGCCAGTTCATGAAAGATTTGGGCCAAGCTTCCCCAGGTCAACCCCACAATAACATGGGAATAATTGTGGCTGTTTAAGAAGAGGAATAATAATAAGACGATGACACCTCAACTCTCTCTCTCTCTGCTTTGTCGCTCTCCAACTCTCTGCTTTGTCGCTCTCCAAGAAGGAGCAATGGAGAGGGATGCAAACTTCTCATCGTGATAAGGCAATATCCTTATCACCACTCTCCTGTCCTGTGCTGCACTCCTGGCCCTGTATAACACCAGCCTGCACAGTCATCCTGCAGCCAACACCACCTCCTACCTGCTCAAGTCCTTGCCTGTGTCCCCCTTTGTGGTTCGAGTCTTGTGATTTGGCACCACAGCAGGGTATATTTTCTTTGTATATAAGTTTGGCTGCTTCCGCTTTCTTCCCTATTTGTTTGTGTCTATCGACCGCCAAATCTGTTCCATTTCTTTATAGTCCTGTCCTTTCTTATCCCTGGGATTATTTTAAAATAAACTATTGTAAGAAACATCTTCCCACCTTTTGCCTTCCCAGGTAGGGGCAACTGCCAAGTTTGGTATTTGTATTTGAGCGATCCTTTGGGGATCGTAACCTGCAAATTCTGAACGCGGTGAATTCAAACATTGTTTCGGTCGTTCGGCTCGATGGGAGATGTTAGTCGGACTCATAGACTACCAGTGTCTATCTGTTGTAGTTGACTCCGCAATGCCTGGTATGTGGTATTGCATCATCAACTACAACGCTGACAAAAAGCCAAAACAGACAGACTTCAAAAAAAAAAATCAAAAAAGTATTTTTAAAATTACTGCTGGGGTCAATGATGCACCACCACAAGATAATGCTCACAACACAGGACTAAGAAGTGAGGAGAATTTGAACACAAGAAACACCATGATTGCCGAGGATGCGGACCAATCCTCGACGTGCTCTCATTACCACTGGAACATTGTTCCCGCTGGTAAATGAGTGACTGAATTCCCTGGATAATCATCTGGGAATTATTCTTCATTTAGGCTTCGACATGTTCAGCCAAGAAACTCTCCAGATGGTGGGTCTACATCCTCGGCCCTGGGTCCAACAAATAGTAGATCCACCATCTCAACTATGTCCATGCAGTCAGTCATGGAGACACACGCACACACACACATTTACATGTGCACACATGTACAGTGCCTATAGAAAGTCTACAACCCCTTTCAAAATTTTAACCTTGTGTTGCCTTCTAGCCTGGAATAAAATTTCATTAAGTCAGACTTTTCCCACCTTTATTTACACATCGGAGCCCAAAACTTCCAAGTGAAAAAGAATTTCTACAAATTTCAGAAAATTTATTCAAAATACAAAACTAGAATATCTTGGTTGGATAAGTGTCCACCCCACTGAGTTAATACTTGGTGGAGGCATGTTTGACAGCAATTACAGCTGTGAGTCTGTTGGGATAGGTCTGTACCAACTTTGCACACCTTGATTGGGTAATATTCGCCCATTCTTCTGAACAAAACTGTTCAAGCTCAGTCAAGTTGTGTGGGGAGCATTGATGGACAGCAATCTTGAAGTCATACCACATATTTTCAATTGGATCAAGGTTGGGGCTCTGACTGGGCGACTCAAGGACATTTATCTTTGTGTTCCTTAGCCACTCTAGTGTAGCTTTGGCTGGGTGCTTCGGGTCGTTGTCATGCTAAAAGGTGAACTTCCGTCCAAATTTCAGCTTTCTTGCAGATTGCAGCAGGTTTTCCTCTCAGATATTTCTGTATTTTGCTCCATCAATTTTCTCTTATATCCTGACAAGTGCCCCAATCCCTGCTGATGAGAAACATCCCCATAACATGATGCTGCCACCACCATGCTTCATAGTTGGGATGGTTTTCTTTGGGTGATGTGCTGTGTTGGGTTTGCACCAAACGTAACATTTTGCATTTAGGCCAAAAAGTTCCATCGAGGCTTCGTCAAACCACAAAACCTTTTGCCACATGGTTTCAGAATCTCCAAAGTGGTTTTTTGCATCCCTCAAATGGGATTCAGGGAGGGCTTTTTTTAGTCATGGCTTCCTTTTTGCCACCCTACTGTACAGGCCAGACTTGTGGAGAGTTTGGGATGTTGTCACATGCACACAGTGACCAGTCTTTGCCACTTTCAAAGTTGCCGTTGGCTTCTTGGTGGCCTCTCTGATCAGTCTCCCCATTGCTTGGTCATCCAGTTTTGAAGGACGGCCTGATCTAGGCAGGGTCTTGGTGGTACCATATGCTTTCCACCTCTTAATGATTGTCCGACTTTGCTCCAAAGGATATTCAAGGCCTTTGAATTATTTTTACACCCATCCCCTGATCTATGCCTTTACACAACTTTATCCCGGAGGTCTTTTGAAAGCTTCTTGGAACTCATGGTTGAGTCTTTGCTGTGACATGCACTACCTAGCAGAGGAAACTTTCAGGAACAGCCGATTTTATTCTGAAATAATCAGAATCACTGCAATTTAACACAAGTGGAGGCCAATTAACTTGCTGTGTGATTTTGAAGGTGATTGGTTACACCTGGGCTAATTTACATTTGCTATTACAAGGGTGATGGACACTTATCCAACCAAGATATTCTAGTTTTGTATTTTTAATTAATTTTCTGAAATTTGAAGAGATTGTTTTTCACTTGGAAGTTGTGGGTTATGATATTTAAATAAAGGTGAAGAAAGTCTGATTTAATGGAATTTAATTCTAGGCCATAAGGCAACAAAAGGTGAAAATTTTGAAAGGGGGCGTAGACTTTCTCTAGGCACTGTACTGTATTTGCATGCACACACTGAGATCAATACTTTGAGACGTGGGAGGGCTCCGTTCCACCTTCTGAAACCCGCATATGGAGATAACAACCAAACACACACACACACACACACACACACACACACACACACACACACACACACACACACACATTACTCTGTTATCTTACTCGTGTCTGTAGAAATGGCTCCTAAGTTCATTAATCTCTACCTTTATGGGTTGTTCAATATGTTCACCCTACATTTGTCCTTTGTTGACTGTTAATGTTTCTGACAGTCAAAGGCCTATTGACTGTCATATGCATTGTTTGCTAAAATCAAATACGTGGCATTGTGGTCATACTATTGAATATATGGTAAGCAACCAGATTCGGTGGCATAATGTTTGGAGTGTCGACTGATTCTGGAAGGTCGGTGGTTCAAACTCCATTTGAGTCGCATCAAAGACTTTAGAAATGGCCCGTGCTGCTTCCTGGCTTGACACTCAACACTTAAAAGGATAGAGTATGGACAAACGCTGGGGAAGCAATGGCAAACCACCCAGTATCACCCTTGTCAAGAGCAACCATCGTGGATGCCTCTTTATGGTGGTTATACCCCCAACACAAGTCAGGAGAAAAATCTTGCCCACTCATCCCAGTTGCCTGGATTTATCAGGGCAGTGTGGCCATGGTCAGAGGTCCGATCGGTCCCCATGTATTGATGGCCCACTCACTCTTCTCTCTCTCCCTCTCTCTCTCTCTCTCTCTCTCTCTCTCTCTCTCTCTCTCTCATGGCCCTGGCTTCATGAAGGAGGGGGTACACCAATTTGGACGTGGGAGATCTCTGGGTCGCTCCTAGAAGATCGATCATCTGTATCCGTGCCACAGGCATGTTTGTGAGAACTGTCCGGGGTTGTACAACAACAACAACAACAGCCCTTAACAGGAAACTGCCTCAGCAGCGCCAATGCTCTGTAAAGAGTGTGGTCCATCCAAATCATCGAAATCTGGTAAATAACACAGGTGCATAGCAGATCATGAACTTATTGATGAACCCTCCTCTAGAAGAGATATACAGAATACAAATCTGTCAAACCTGTCCAACTTGATCCGGAAAAATGCCGCAACATATTATCACATATTATTTTAGTTTGCCTTTCCTCATGCATGAAGATTTAAATGGTTGACACCTAAGGTAAAAATGAGGAAGCAGAAAGGAAAGTAGAAACAGTTCCATGAAGTATCCCAACTGATTGCTCCCCATATACTTGGAGCATTATGTTCATTGCTGGCGAGTCACATGCCCTACACACTCTATCAGCAAGATCGGCAATCAACCTATCCAATGTGCTTCTCTGGACAGCCAATGGAAGAGATGCATGCAGTCCGTACAGGTTCTGGTGCCGCCATCTGTCATAACTTTTCGTGGGAGAATTACATCACCAAACAGTGATCAAAGGTTAGTCACCATCTGTGTATTATCTGTTGAGCAAAGGGACTCCTTAATCACACTGAGCATATCACAGTGTACAAGGCTTTCATACAGAGCTCTGTGGAGTATGGCTCCCCACTCTGAACTACTGCTCCTCCTTCCCAACTTGCTCCTCTTGAGGTGGTTAAGAACAAGCCCTTCTGCACCATTAGAATGTAAAGACAGGAAGTGGATTCCCAAGTACCACCATCGGCATGTTGGTAGTATATTTTATACAAGGTTAAATCTGACCTTGTTACTCTTGCCCTCTCTTACATCTGCCCCATTCCCTCCCATCCCCTCAATCCACCCAAGGTCACATTAATTCCTCAAGAAGCTCTGACCTGTTTACCCTCCTAAAGTACTGGTTGGTTGCTCACCTGCATTTACTCATCTTCTTACTCTTCCAAATGCAGAATAGTTTCCCTGTATCAGTTGTCCCGTCCTCCCCACTCCAGGCTTTCAAATATGCTGCCCATTGGCCATCACTACCTTATGTGCTTACCACGTTTTCTTTCATATGCAGCAAATAGCTGCAGGTAGCATCACTTGCTGGAGGAGCAGCTGTGCCACTAATGCAGCGTGCTTACCACTGCACAGCCATTTTCTCCTCTACACACGCTGATTGTTTCCCATTTTATTTCTCTCCGTGATATTTACTCGCTTTTGTGTTATTCCTCCTTTCCTCCTTGTGAATGTCCACCCCCTTCCCCCACCAATGCCCCCTGGTCTTCTGTAAACCTGCTGCCATTTTATATCTTGCCCTTGAGCATAGACCCTTGTATAAAACAAGCTCAAATGAGTTAAGATCCTCGTCCTCTTAATGATGACGTCATAAAAACGAATATGACGTCATTGTGATGTATCAGGTTTGCGATAAATTATCTGTGCTAATGCCCGGCTTGATCCCCGCAAACAAAATTCAAACAGCTTGCCTAGTTTCGGAGATAATGGTATAGGCGATTGCCATTAGCGGCGATATTATGACATCAACTTTTTTTCTAGGAAGAATTTCCAAAATCGGAGATTGTTAATGCCCATGTGTGGGCTTTCTGCATATACATGGCAAGTTTCACGAAGATCCGATGAAAACTCTGGGTTGTGAAAAAATGTCAAAAAATAGGAATGACGTCATAAAAATTGATATGACGTCGTAGTGATGTATCATATGTACGGTAATTAATCTCTGCTAATGCCCTGTTCGATTCCCGCAAACAGAATTCAAAAAGCTTGCCTAGTTTCGAAGATAATTTTTTAGGCGATTTCCATTAGCCGAGATATTTTGACGTCATAACTTTTTTTTTCTAGGAGGAATTTTCAAAATCGGAGATGGTTACTGCCTGCGCAGGGTATTTTTACATATATGTGCCAAGTTTCAGGAAGTTTCGATGAAAACTGTAGGCTGTGAAACAAAAAAGTCCACAAGAAGAAGCAGAAGAACAACAACGTGAGTAAGACTTAGACATCCTCCACGAGGATCTAAAAACCTGTCTGTGGAGGAATTGCACAATAGAGTTTTCATAACATTCAATCAAAACAATCAGGAAAGATAAAGAAATTGACCTCACACATATGGAGTTCCTTTTTTTGTTGTTTGAATGCTGACTGCCGAATCGACTGCTATGCCTGGTGTTGGCTTCATGGTTAGGGTGGTGGCTTCGGATCTGAGGATCCTGAGTTCAAATCCAGCTTGGCTGTTGAATTAATACCAGGTGGAGTTGACTCTGCCTGTTCATCCTTCTGAGGTCAGCAAAATGAGTACCAGCTTGCTGGTATCCTGTGTTGGAGTGGTGACCTGTCCAAGATTGTGCCCAATAGTCAAGGAGACTGCTTCGGCAGCGCCAATGCTCTACACAGAGTGTGGTTCCGATGGATGGATGGAATTGACTCTCACTGACATCTGACTGCTTTTCACCAAAAACAGGACATCTTATATCATGCAGATTTTGAAATATTTTCCTTCAATGTCCAAATTAGTCATGTTGTATATCAACTGTGATAGCAATTATTTTGTGTGATTATTCCTAACAGACAACGCCTGGTTGAATATGGAAATTCTCTCCAATGGATTGCATCTTTTTCCATGAAAACAGCTCCTGATTGTTTGGTATCAACATTGAACAGACACACAACAGACATGAGAGTGAGCTTGAGAAACAAGTGTAAACACACTAATCTTACAAAAACATTTTTCTGCTTTTTTTTTCTGTAATAATGGATGGACATATCTCTCAGACAAAGAAACCAAATTTAAAAAAAAAGAAACTGGACTCGCATAGCTGTATCCTCGTGCCAAACGCTGTGTCATGAATGACAACAGACATACTGTAAACAGATGCAATGGGTATGGGCACAGTACAGTCACGTATTAATGAACACGGAAGCCATTTTTTGCACAAGTATAATCTTAACCCAAGTCACTGATCTAATGTGTGTATTTTTCTCATCCGAGGCGTCTTCAATGTAGTATTTGTTGACCGAAGACAAATCCT
The DNA here is from genome assembly GCA_035128595.1 of Eptatretus atami. Lineage (NCBI taxonomy): Eukaryota > Metazoa > Chordata > Myxini > Myxiniformes > Myxinidae > Eptatretus > Eptatretus atami. Next base: position 90,899,466 of record CM068963.1, on the reverse strand, counting down.
TCCATCGCAGCAGGTCGTACCGGTTTGATTGTCTTGTCCATGGTTGAGTCTGTTCCAAGTCATATTTTTGAAGCCTCTCCATGGCATTCCCAGGAAGAACGTTCCTGAAGTTACATCTACTGTAAAACTTGACTCAGCTGACTAGAAACCCAAGACAATTCAGATGTTATAATGGTTGTTCCCATGACAACTTTTGAAAACCGTCTGATCTTGCGTGTGTCTAACATCCCCGTGTGGCCAATGTGGCATTGCGTTTACATATAACGGGGGCCAACTTATCATCGAGACTGAAATGTAGAAGGTTTTGATTAACCTTTCATTTTGCATTTATTTATTTAATGGACTATGCAAATGAATCGTATTCTTTGTGAACTTCCCTAGTGTGTTGGTAAATGTACCTTGAAATGCCTATGTTAGCACAACTTCATTAAATCAGGAAATTGAATCACTTATTTTTGGCCACCTTGTGTTCAACAACAAAGTCTGCTTCAGCCTTTTTCAAATTATTCTTCGTCCATAATTACTCTCTTCCGACGACAGCCTGCTCTGGAAAAATATCTCCATGTTCAAGACACCTGTGGCATTCATAACCTGCATGCCTTTCCTGGCTTCTGTGGAGGTATCATTGGTGCAATTACAGCTGCTGTTGCTTCAGAAGCAACTTATGGTTCAAGGTAAGCAATCAATGTAAATTGAGTTTAATAAGCATAATTCTTTTTTTTTTTTACATGATATAAAGTTTGTGGAGGCACTGCAACACAAATTGTGCACAGCTCAAAGTATAGGAGTTTTTAAGGTTATATAATTCAGGATTCTATTGGTGTCATGTTTGATTTTTATTGCGGAAGTCACAGAAAACGATTCTTGTAATATCTGTCGTTAAATGGCAAGCTGTGTTTCCACCTGCTATGTTTTGTTTTTAAATATACCATATTTATGGAAGAACTGACCTGTCAACATCTGAAAATACGTCCGTATGTTCGTCAAATCGTTATGGTTTGTCGTCACACTTTGCAAGACAGCCAAATAGTTTCCTATTTTCCTTCCTCCATAGCTTATGAAAGGACAGGAATGTTCTCACTGAAATGGCGTTAAGTCTTGGTGTGCATGTAATTGAGATTAAGCTCTTATCCCATTTCAGTATTTCAACCCTGATTTAGTTATCTTTCAAAAAAAAAGTTTCAGAATGATATCTTTATCTCATCTTTCTAAAATTGAGTAATACAGGTATTTATCTTGGATTGCATAGTGTCATGTGGGTCATGCGGTTGCACGCTACGAGGCATTTGGGGAATCAGTGGGTGGTTTGCAGCTCGATCATGTGAGGAATGGTTGCAGGATATGCGTCAGTGGTTGAACACTGGTGCAAGAGGTTTTGAACCAAGAGGTGTGTATTCAGATATTCACTGCACCACTAAATTTACAATATGTATCACACAAATATAGGCTGCTCCAGAATTGTACACTTACTTGTATTCCTGAACCAAACCTGCATTTCCTTCGCCTTTCATTACAGTAGAAGCTGTGCTTCCGCTCTATCTATGTCACTGCAAACATTCATGAGGTTTTTTTCCCCCTCTGAAATAGGATATTCAATCACAATTCTAACTTCAAGCACCGTTTTCTTTCTGAACCTATTTCAGAGTTTATTCTAGATGAATGGGATTTTTTTTTTGTATACCTTGTCGAGGCTCGTGTGAGAGCTCACACAACGCACAGCAAGGAGGGCATGAGACAAGGAGGGCATGAGACAAGAGGGGCGGGAGTGGGAAGGACTAAACAGTGGGGAACAAAGACATAAGGAGATCTGTGGAAGGGAGAGGGGTGGGTGTAGCTGCAAACACCGAGTTTAGGCATTAAGCTTTTTCACGTGCGGTATCAGCAGTCGGCCATTTGAGGTAAGGAAGGGGATGGAGGGGGAACATACACCAGAAACAGATTTGATTAGATGCCACCAGGACTTTGAGGAGGTGAATATGAAAGAGGGAGAGAGGTTTGAAAGTTCAGACTTGAGCTTAGAAAATGTTGTTTTCTGGCTCTCCTGAGGGTAGATACACACTTGTTCCGAGCTTTATGGAAGGAACTGAGATTACCCTCAGTTGTGTTTGCTTTCCATGAGGCAAAGGCAAGTTGTTTCAGGACAACTGCCTCCCACAAGCTTCAGTGAACCAAGGGCGGGAGGAAGGGAAGGACAACTGAAGATGAGAGGGGATAAATCTGTGCATGAGGGAGAGCAAGTATCTTTGAAAGAATTCCCAGGATGAGTTGATGTTGGAGAAAGTAGCGATAGGGGACCAGTCTAAAGTTTGGTGGCTGCTCGGAGACCCTGCCAGTTGGCTTGAGTGAAATGCCAGACTCGACAGTGGTGTGGTGGTTCTTTGATAATAGCCAGAGAGATGTCCACTTTGACAAGGACGTGGTCAGAAGAACGATTAGAGCAGAGGATGAGCAGCAGATATTTTCAGGGAAATTTGTCAAAATCAGATCCAGAAGAGGGAGTACCATTGGTTGAGATCCGGTCGGGAAGTTGACCGATTGAGTCAGTCCCAATGAGTCGCAGAAAGCTTTTGCTGAAATGTCATGACAGGTGACAGAGGTACCCACACCTAGCCAACTGGCATGATGACATTAAGTCGCCACATATAGGAAGAGAGAGTTTGGATGAGAAGATAGAAGTTGGTCCATGTTTTCAGATAGTGAGGTGTGATGGAGTCATCACTGTTTGGTGGACGGTATAGTACACATATAAACACGAGGTGGGAGTGGAGGGGAACCGTAGCCAGAGGTGTGGGGTGTGGGGGAGTGAGAGCAGTGCATAGAGAGTGAGGAATAGAGTCTTTGATGAAGAGAGCAACTCCTCCACCAGGACGAAGCTCAGGTCTGTCATACAGAGGAGGGAGTAACCAGCGAGAGATACTTGGGAGTCGACAACGTCTTGGGTGGAAAGTTCTGTTAGGCAGATTATGTCTGTTTCAGTGTAACCTTATG
>CM068963.1:90849279-90890549 GCA_035128595.1 Eptatretus atami | reverse complement strand
TTTATTTTTTAAGTGATTCTTCACCATTGAGAGATGAGGCTAAATACGATATATCGCGTGATATTTCAAAAAGTTGTGGACGAGTTTTGACAAAATATGGTTTATGAGTTGGATAGGTGAGAAGAACAAGCCGATTCGATTTTGGTTCAGGTCCAGAAGGGATACAAAACGTAAACTGTTCAGCCTGGCAGAGGTTTTTGCTCTACCGAGTGCCATTCTAGTTCATTTACTATTTGTATTATTTTAATGCATAATTGTGTCATTGTTTTTGATATCGTTTATCTTTAGTCATGTAAAACTATATTTCTCAGTGTGTTACCAAGTGTAAGTTCAAACAAACTATTCTATTCTATTCAAAAAAAAAAGTTAAAAAAAGAAATCGCTGAAAGAAGCCAAGCTGGTGTTACGAGTCACTCACTGTACAGCTGAAAGCCATTCTTCAGGGTTGTTGTAGCTTAAAGACTGATGTGTCCTGAAAGACATTTCCGGCTCTCCTAAGTTTAAACTCAGATTATGTCGCATCCCATTAGGCTGTAATTTGTTATTTTCAAATTTACTGTTAGAGAACCATTCTGAAGCAGAACAAAGCTAAGCATCTGCGAGGCAAAACAAAAGTTTGAGACTGTCATTACACAATCTACTTTTGTTGCATTTTGGCAAAAATATGTTTTGCAGAGGTGTACATGTGATAATTATGTGCTTGGGATTGAATACACATCTAGAATACACTGCAGATAATGTCACATTTTAAAAAGAAAACGATTGACTATCCCAGCTGTGACACTCAAGGTCTGCCAGCAACTCCCTCTTTGATGAAACTACCAAAATCAAGAATCACTGCTCACATTTACTCTTTCATTCCTCTTTTTTCCCCACCTCTGGAACAAACTCCCACACTCTCTTCAATCCCACTCTTCCCTCAAGGTCTTCAAAACAGCTGTTTACCACCATCTCATCTTCCCCCATCCAAAACCACGATCTTTTCTACCTCCATTAATCCACCCCAAATCGACCTCCTTCAAATTCCCTGCTTTCCTTCCTGAAAGTCCCTGTAGTGTCCATCTGGTTTACGTCGTGCACCACGCTGCATCCCTCTCCCTTCCACAGATCTCCTAATGTTTCTCTTCTCCACTGTTTTGTGCTTCCCTTTCCCACCCTCTTGTTGTTACACGCTCTGTGTGTTAGCTCTTATATGAGCCTAGACTAATGTATACAAAAAAAAAAATCAACTTGAGTACATATATACATGCCTGAGTAAATGTTGTTATCCAGCCTGTTGTATACAGATTACGCACGTACATACACATGCATACAGGTATACATCAATGAAGAAGAAGGGAAAAAAAACAAAAAAAAGCACATCCCACTAAAAATTACACTAAGTCCCACTTCACAAATTTTGCAACAAACGAGGTTGAGCAGACTTTCTGGAAAGTTTCATCCACAATCCACAGGTTTCCTCAAGTCTTATTCCCATTTCTGACACATGGCTCAGTTATATTGTCTTCACAATCGTCTTACAGTGACGTGCCAGAGCAAGGAGTGGAAAGGAGCATTTAACCTTAAGCATGTCATCATCATCAATAGTCTTCTCAATCTGGGTTAGTAATCAGCATTACCAGAGGTTTAAAAGATGTGCTTGAGTGTCGTACAACAGCAATTGTGCTTATATACTGTACTTCTGGAACATCTACATGGTGCCGCACTTCCCTGCCTCGAGTCCCTGGGTGGTCTCGGGGTAAAGCTTTCTGGCAAACCGGTTGTGTAATTTGTGATTGAGTAGTGCTGTTTGTCCTTGAAACCACTATGCATGATGAGCGGTTGCATGCAATACACACGGTGTGTGGTTGCAGCACAGACTTGGTTTTTGAACCCCCTTACACCCTTCTGCCAAGGATGACTCTCATATACAAATCCAACAATGTTGCAGGGGCATGAAAAAGTTAAAAGATTGGGGTCCGTTAATAGAAGAGCAGTAAATTGATAAATTTAGGGCTTCATCAGATTTGAAACAAATGTAATGACTTCTTAATTACCAGAATTTAAAAACAACTGAAATGTACATTTTTTTAACAACACTGTAAAAAGATTGGGGGAAAATACTGCATGACAAATCACATGCTTGCAGCTTGTATGAATGTCAAGTGATCGACAAATGTACATACATAATTCCCCCCATTGGCCCCTTTCCCCCCACCCATTTTATATCATACATCGGTAACATCGCTCCTTTATGGAAAGCGATTTTTCTCTTTCTTAGCCAACTTCATTAAAACGTTATTACCCCTTGCATGCGAAGCAAAAAGCGGCGGGGGGGGTTAAGCAATCTGTTTGATCCTGTATGTCCTTCCGTCCATCCACAAATGTCAGTTTATGATCGAGGAACAAGTTATTTAAATTGAATGTTTTATTTTGAACACAATTATATATATATATATATATATATATATATAATGATATAGGTTATAAAGGGTAATTCTAAAAGATATAAAGGGTAATCTAATGGGTTCTAAAGGGTAATTCTAAGGGGTTTCATTCGTTTCGAGGCTTTGCCTATTTCAAATTAAAAATGCCAAACTGAACCGCTTCCTTGGGACATGATTGTGATATATATATATATATATTTTTTTTTTTTTTTTAATGTGGTACAGTGAACTGAGAACAGTGTACTTTTGCATGGAACTTGGCTTTTAATCAAGGAAAATTGTTGACCCTGCCATCTTTTAGCTACTGTTTCAAAGAGTGAACTAGTCAGCAGTTGAGGTTGTGTATATTTGTATTATTGTGCACCAGTTCTCCTCTCATATTTCACCTCTTCCATGAATGTTGACCTCTCCATATAATAATACTGTATTATCCATACAAGACAATGTCATTTTGACACATCAGTGTACATGAGCAGAGTGACACTTCAGGACAAAATTCCATCGTATCACAAGTTAGACTTCTTCATTACAACCTTTTGATAAGGTTCTTGCAAAGAAGGCTGATTGAGATAAAAGTTTCCTTTCTAACTGAATCATGCAACTTCTAGCTTAAAGGTGTGCTGTAAACCTTTAAATGAAATTTGAATTTTTGGAACAATGTTCTTTTTTTTAAACACAGGTATTGTTCTTAAAATTCCTATCTGGGGGGCCGCAACTGATGAAGATTGTTATGAAGACAAAGCATATTGGGAGGTATGTTGCATGTTTATTAAAATCATTTATCTCCTGTATTTATTTTGTTTTATTCATGTATTTATTGACATTGCTCTAATGCTCATGGAGTAGCACGCGCATATATAAAATCCAGGACAAAGACATTATGAGACATCAGTATACTTTTACATGAATTACAAGGACATTAGTGGAGGAAGTACAAACATGTAATATGGAATTTTAAACTCTAGCTGGGTTCCCCACATGATGAGCCAGGGGCTCAGATGGTAAAACTATCAGGCCAACAGTTCAGATGGGAACACTAATAGGCCAATCTTGATTATGATTGTGTTGTGCTTATTAAGTTCAGGATTAAACTTTATTTTCTTTGCTCCTTATGCAGGTTCCAGAAGAGGAGGTAACACTCATTCATACAGTAACACGAAAGGAGCAAACAAAAGAGGAAACCGCCGTGTATGAATTGGAGCCACAAATACCAGCTCACTAAAATATTATCATGTGAAAACATGTTTCTATTTGTTGCAAGCTCCATTGGAGAGATTATTTTATGTGTCCTACATGAATACCAATGTATTATGGTTCATGATCAGTAACATATACATACATATAGAAGTAATTGCTTTCATTCTCAATACTTTTGATTACAATTAATTTTGATAAAAGCAGCATCATCACAATAGCAACACTTGGAAATGATTATCCAAATTTAATCACGAAGGGATAGTTGAAAGAATGATGACAAATCATCATATGTTAGCAAACAAGAATAATTGTGAAAATCATTAAATATACTAACTTCTGCAACATTATACTTTTACTGAATTGAAATAATTTGATGATCAGTTATGAGTTAAAATCTTTCTATTTTTAACAATAGTAACTTTTACTTGTTGATTCAGCAACTGCATGTATAGCATATTTTTTATGTATGGCGCAGGAGAGAGCACATTGTATTGGACATAAATTTTAATTCTTATGATGTGAATTCCTTCACAAATTGCCGACCACTGCAGCGACAACTATAGCATTTGCATTATTTCACTTGTTTTGCAAAATGCTTTTTTTTATTCAATGCTAGTCGTTTATAATTGGTTTAAGATTTGAACCTAGGCTAAACAGTTCAAAGGTGAGTGCACTATCTCTGCATCATCCTGTTGGAGTAATTTTCTTGCTGTAGAAAATGGGTTACATTGCTTTTAAATGGTTTTGATTACCTTTTATATTTTGCTGTGTTCCAGAGATATCAGATGTTTGATACTCTGTTGATTTAATAGAGTTGATAATCCAGCATGTCTAAAGTTGGTAAATACTGTGCAACTCTGGGATGTGAAGCTAAAAATCCAAACTTCCTGGATAGGTTGACGATCAGTTATGATGATGGCATGTTAACAAGTGTCGATTGAAATTTTTGCTTGAGTAGCTGGAGAATTAATGGACAGGAGGATTTGCTTTAACCTGACACAAAATTGCTGCTTTTCCTTTTGAAAGGAATAGGAAAATGATCCTATTTTAACCTGTATTACAGAAATGAAGCCCAAAGAAATGATACATTTTTATTTGATATATTTACCATTTGTTGGCCGATAAGTTGATGTGGAGTGTAAGTCGAATGGCTAATTTCTCCATTTTTCTTCATTTCATTCATAGATAGATAGATAAGTCTAATTTGAGTATAAAAAGAAGCTAGATCAACTACAGTATTTATCAAAATTGTCATTCAGTCAGAACAATAGAGTTGTTAATTCCTCTCTGACATTATCACAAAAGCATCGCTGCTTAGAGTGCTTCCAGGGTCGTGAATATTAATGAGCTGTTTTGTGCATATTATTCGAATTGCTTTGTGGGAAGTCTTTTCAGATAAATTAGCAATGTAAATAGTTTTTCAGCATGTTTGTTATCACATAGAGGTACATTATTTAAAACAAGCTCCAGAATCATTATCAATCCTGGCTCATAGCACATTACATTTTGTCGCAGTTCATGACTCCTTAATAAATATGAACACCTCACACATTATTATGCAAGCACTCAATGTTTGTCCACGAAGCTTTGCAGCCACGATTATCCTTCTTGGTATTCTCAACACAAGATTAGTCTTTGCACACATATTCGTATTTCCCCAGCACTCTGATTGCACCATCACTCGGCACTTTGGTGACAACTTCTCCACTTCAGATTCGCCATGGCCCATTTGATAGCTCGATCGGAGATTTCTCGATTCCAGATATGCCATGCGACTCACCTGAAAGAACGATCATGGTGAGGGAAGTATTGTATTGCTCTGGGCTGACCTCCCCTTTGCTTTCTCAGCCCATATATTATGTGAGCAATCTGTCCGAGACACGAAACCCTGATATCCCTCCCTGTAACCCTTCCACTCCACACCCATACCTCTCCCGTCCCAACAAGCAATATCGGTCTTACCTTTTGGTGAGTACACCTGTAACTGTTCATTTAATTGTCCATTTGTGTATTTAATTTTTGGTCTTTATTGATTTGTTTACTATTTGTCTCCAATTTGTTGTTAAGTGAGGTCAAAGTGACGTTATGGTGACAAAAAATAAGCCCTGGGATTGCATCCCCCCCATTATATAACATTGTCAATGGCAATTTCTCGTCTGCTTCACATCGTTTTGCTTAATGCCGCACTTTCTAGCAATGCATCCACAACTAGTCAAAACTTTCTGTGGTGTGTTTTAAAGTGACAATTATGCAATTTGTTTCAGAAAATATCACACTTTGCAATTTTTTTTCATTTATGCAATTCAGTGTCTTAACCCCGAGATAAGTTGATTCTGAGTGCAGGTCAAGGTCAAAATTTCCTGCAATAAAGTATTGATTTAAATGTCAAAAAAATGCAATACTGTACATGCAATGGCCTGCAAAAGTATTCACCTCCACCCTCCAAAGTTTTCACATTTTATTGCCACCTGGGCTTATTTAATTTTAGTGCCACCTGGGCTTTCATCAGAAGGGACTGGCAAATCAAACTTCATATACATATATATATGTATATATATATATATATATATATATATATATATATATATATATATATATATATATATATATATACACATATACAATATATAATGTCTTCACAAACTACTCCAAAGTGTTGAAGCTAGAAAATGCAGATAAAATGTGAATAAATTAGATTAACAGAGAAAATTAGATGATTCTCAGTTACAAAAGTAAGCCTGATGTTGGCTTAGTGGTGAGGGTGGCAGCTTGGGATCCTAGGGTCCTGAGTTCAAGCCCTGTTGGCCGCTGAATTACTATACACCAGGAGGTTGACTCAGCCTGTCATCCTTCCGAGGTCGGCATAATGAGTACCAGTGTACTGGTAAGGGGGACACTGAATCAGCGGCATAGTCGCGTCCCAACCAATGATGCAACCAGCAGCCACAGGCTGCACTCGATAGATAGATAGTTACATAAGTATTCAACCCCTTTCCCGAATTAACCCAAAATCACTTCAGGAGCAAATTCTTTGTTTGAAAGCTTAAAAAATAAGTGTAATTTCACCTGTATGTGATCAGTTGTTTAATTTTAGAATTAAGCACCCTTACTTATCTAAGGAGTTTTAAGGTGCAACTCACTTGGTCAACCAACAAGGCAAACTTATATACCAAAGAGCTTTCCAAAGAAGTCAGACATAAAGTGGTAGAGATGCACCATTCAGGAGAGGGATATAAGAACATTTTAAAATCACTCATTGTCCCTTTGAGTACGGTGAAATCCAGCATTAAGAAGTGGGAGATGTTTCATACCACCCAGACTCTACCCAGATCAGGACATCCACCCAAACTCAGCAGTAGGCCAAGCAGGAAACTGGTTTGGGATATCACTGTAAATCAAATGATGACTTTGAAAAATCTGCAAGGCTCTACGTCCGAGATGGGGGTCATTGTTCATCAATCAGCAATGTCCCGTTCCCTTCACAAAGTTGATCTCTATGGACAGGTGGCAAGAAAGAAGCCAGTACTGAAAATGACGCATCTAAAAGCTTATATGGAGTTTGCGAAAAACATCTTGATGATACTGCAGACATATGGAGGAAGGTTTTGTCAAAAGATGAGACAAAAATTTTACCTTTTGCTTTAAATTCAAAGCGTTAGTTTGGTGCAAGCCCAACACTGCACATAACCCAGTCAACACCATCCCGACTGTCAAGGATGGTGGTGGCAGCATCATGTCGTGGGGGCTGCTTTTCATCAGAAGGGACTGGCAAGCTTGCCAGATTAGAAGGGACAATGGACAGTACAATGTACAGGAGAATCCTTGATGTAAACCTGCTTGAGTCAGACATGAATCTGAAATTGGGTAAGAGACTCATATTTCAACAGGACAATGATTTGAATCACAAAACTAAAGCCACATTTGAGTGACTGAATAAGAAGAAAATATATGTTCTTGAGTGGCCCAGTCAAAGTCCTGACTTGAACCCAAATTCATATTTATGGCGAGACTTGAAGATTGCAGCCCATCCACGATCCCTGTCAGACTTGGCAGAACTAGAGAAAGTTTCACATGAAGAATGGGCAAAGATTTCACCATCTCACTGTGCAAAGCTGGTAGAGACCTACCCATAAAGACTCTTAGCAGTCATTGCTGAAAAAGGTGCTTCCACCAAGTACTGACCTAATGGGCTGAATATGTTTTCAACCGGTGAATTTTGATTTGTACGTTCATGTTTTTTGGTATTCATGACATGTAACCTCCTTCAACGGTAACAGCATTTACATTGATCTCTTCATTTATGAATAAAAAAGTTTATTTGGAAAAATTGTTTCTCCAAAAATGGTAATTCATCTAAACGTGGCATTATTGATAGGGGTGAATACTTTTGCAAGCCACTGTATTCTCCTTTGACAATCTAAATAAGACAAGAAAAAGCAGGCCGGTGGAAGGAATAGAAACATCAAATGCACAATTTTGATGTTAGTTTTGAAAGCCACTCCATAACATTTGGTGAAATCATGTGCATTGCTGATATACTCCCTTCATAGGAATATAGGGGGCAGTCTTGGGCAATATGTATCCATCCATCGATTGGGACCATACTGTGTACAGAGCGTTAGCCAGGGTTTATTTTAACGTGCAGTAGACCCCTACTTGTGCAGTTTTAAATCCAATTTTGTGCAGTACTAAAATTTATAATAAAAACACCAATGTCATATAAAGAAACAAGAAGTCAATGCATGACCATGATACTGAAAAGCAAAAGTACCTTTATTTACTGTTTATGTGACAAGAAGTATATTTTTAATTTTACATACACAAATGTATGCTGATTAGTACTTTGTTTTAATTTTTTTGTCAAATACTAAGATGGTTAATTAAGGATGGTTTAAACGTAAAACACTGTTTACATGACTAGATATATATATATATTTTTAGTATATTAGATATATATTAGACTAGATATATATTTTCTAATTTTATAGACTCCAGTGAGGCATCCTGTGTTGTGTAGCTTGTCAAAGGATACAAAGGAACTGAAATCTATAAAATGTAAAAAAATAGCCATTACAAATGCTTCTCAGACTCGCGGAGATCTTTGGCACCTGCCTCAAAGATTTGTGCAGTTCTAAAATTTCCTTAAAATAAACCCTGGCGTTAGTGCTGCCTAAGGCCTAAGTCACATTTGCCACGGCGGCCGTGGGGTCTCCAAAATCTACGGCCACTAGCAATTATACGGCGGCCGCAGTATTTCCACGGTCACACAATGTAGCAGTCACATACGTTTTTATTTTTCGGGGAGCCGCACGGCGTATTTAGAAATTGTGGAGACCGAAAATGTGGGGTTGCCGTACGGTCTTTGATTTGATGTCGCACGGTGACCTAAGGGGGCCTGCGGCGGCCATAGAATTTTCAAGGCAGATGCAAGGTAGCCTCAAGGTGCCCGCAAGGCGACCGCAGGGGGCCCTAAGGCGAACGTGCGGCCAGACGGACGGTAACGAGTGGGTTAATTTTTTTTTTTTTTTAACAGTTTTTTTTTCGGCTTGTCGAATTGCTACGGCGAACGTAGAAATGAAAAAAGTTATAACTCCGCGTTATAATTCCACGGCGACCCCTACGGCCTGTAAAAGATAGCCAAATGGCGTAGGGCCACCCTGAGGCCACCGCAGAAACTCTGCCAACGGCCCGTTTCTGTCAATTCAGAGGGCGTACGGCCACCGTATCCTCGCCGTAGAGCAAATGTGACTTAGGCCGCCTAAGTCGTCTCCTTGGCTATTGGGTACATTCCTGGATGAGTTGCCACTCCGACACAAGCAATATGTATGACCGATTGAATTACCCCATATTTAACCTCCGCCATCGAAGATCGGAGGTTACTGTTTTCACCCCTTTCTGTTTGTTTGTTTATTATCTTTTGCCAAAACGAAGTTTTTGCAAGATATGTTAGTCAGCTTGTATGTTTTTTTTTTGTTTGTTTGTTTGTTTGTTTGTGAACAGTATTACGGAAAAACTCCTCGACGATTTCGACGAACTGGTGGGGGGTTAGGTATGGTCCAAGGATCATGCCATTAGATTTTGGACTTGGTCCTTCCCCCCCCAAAAAAAAATTTACATAATTTTTTTTTTTTTTTGCATTTCTACATGTTTTAAGTGATTTCCAACCCCCCCCCCAAAAAAAAATGTTGGAGAGAAGAACTATAACTCTGTCAGCACTGTTGACATCATATTTAATGAATAAGATATAAGGTTCACTTGAGTGACCCAGCAGTATTGGCGGCGGAGGTTTTGCACTCTCCCGAGTGCTCCCCTCTAGTTAACCTCCGCCATCGAAGATGGATGGAGGTTACTGTTTTCACCCCTTTCTGTTTGTTTGTTACTTACGAAATCTAAAGATTTCGTAAGTATATTGATGACTTCCGTTTCTGTTTGTTTGTGTTTGTTTGTTTGTAGGCACGATAACTCGAGAACGGAAGAAGCTACCAATGTCAAATTCAACCACGTGATTCAGGAGGGTGATGGCTAGTGCTGATTTGATTTTGGTCAAAATCGGTCAAAGGTCAAGGTCACAGTGAGGTCAAATATTCGATTTTTGATGGTTTGGTACAGATAACTCGAGAACGGAAGAAGCTACCAATGTCAAATTACACCACGTTATTCAGGAGGGTGGTGGCTAGCGCTGATTAGATTTTGGTCAAAATCGGTTAAAGCGAAGGTCACAGTGAGGTCAACATTCGATTTATGATGGTTTGGTACAGAATCATCGTAGAAACTTGTGGTTTGCGTCGCTACCTTCTCTAGAGACAGCTTTTTTTAGACAGGTCAGAGGTCAAGTTGACGATTTCGTAAGTACCAGTCTATGACTGCTTTTTACTTACGAAATCTAAAGATTTCGTAAGTATATTGATGACTTCCGTTTCTGTTTGTTTGTTTGTATGTTTGTTACTTACGAAATCTAAAGATTTCGTAAGTATATTGATGACTACCGTTTCTGTTTGTTTGTACTTACGAAATCTAAAGATTTCGTAAGTATATTGATGACTACCGTTTCTGTTTGTATGTTTGTTTGTTTGTTTGTTTGTTTGTTTGTAGGCACGATAACTCGAGAACGGAAGAAGCTACCAATGTCAAATTACACCACGTGATTCAGGAGGGTGATGGCTAGTGCTGATTAGATTTTGGTCAAAATCGGTCAAAGGTCAAGGTCACAGTGAGGTCAAACATAATTCCGTAATTAACGTGGAGAAATGGAGTATTTTTGCTTCGCTCGACGTTACGAGTTCGTTTTAACTTCGATTTTAATTTTGTCTTCGGTTTTTGCGATCGCTTCGGATGCTTAAAACTCGGTTGTCGAAATTCTGGTAAAAATCGGATGTTTTGGAGACGTTTTAAGATTGTATAAAAAAAATATTTCACTCGAAGCGTCAAGGGTCGTCCCATGATGCATTGCGCTCGAGCAGACGTCACGGGTCGTCCCATGATGCATTGCGCTCGAGCAGACGCGTCGTTGATTGACGTTAAGGTTTTGCATGGAGAATGGAGATTTTTTGCTTCGCTCGACGTTACGAGTTCGTTTTAACTTCGATTTTAATTTTGTCTTCGGTTTTTGCGATCGCTTAGGACGCTTAAAACTCGGTTGTCGAATTTCTGGAACAGCGATGAATAACTGATATATATAATAAATAATAAGTCTTTTATCAGATTCTTCTGAAGTAAATACCTATTATCTGGCATATCCTGCTGGTACTGAATCACTTAAAAAAAAAAAAAATGGAATTTTTATAAGAAATCTAGTTTTTGTCTGGGACTCATTATCTGCAAACCACAGTGTAAAATCGTAGACACAATGAATTCAGAATTCAAGCTCCCCTTGGGCTTCTGACTGATTCATGCTTTTATTAGACAAGGTCAGAGGTCAAGTTGATGATTTCGTAAGTACCAGTCTATGACTGCTTGTTACTTACGAAATCTAAAGATTTCGTAAGTATATTGATGCCTTCCGTTTCTGTTTGTTTGTTTGTATGTTTGTTTGTTTGTTTGTTTGTTTGTAGGCACGATATTCGAGAACGGAAGAAGCTACCAATGTCAAATTACACCACGTGATTCAGGAGGGTGATGGCTAGTGCTGATTAGATTTTGGTCAAAATTGGTCAACGGTCAAGGTCACGGTGAGGTCAAACATTCGATTTTTGATGGTTTGGTACAGAATCATCGTAGAAACTTCTGGTTTGCGTCGCTACCTTCTCTAGAGACAGCTTTTATTAGACAAGGTCACAGGTCAAGTTGACGATTTCGTAAGTACCAGTCTATGACTGCTTGTTTGTTTGTTTGTATGTTTGTTTGTTTGTAGGCACGATAACTCGAGAACGGAAGAAGCTACCAATGTCAAATTACACCACGTGATTCAGGAGGGTGATGGCTAGTGCTGATTAGATTTTGGTCAAAATCGGTCAAAGGTCAAGGTACAGTGAGGTCAAATATTCGATTTTTGATGGTTTGGTACAGATAACTCGAGAACGGAAGAAGCTACCAATGTTAAATTACATCACGTGATTCAGGAGGGTGATGGCTAGTGCTGATTAGATTTTGGTCAACATCGGTCAACGGTCAAGGTCACAGTGAGGTCAAACATTCGATTTTTGATGGTTTGGTACAGAATCATCGTAGAAACTTCTGGTTTGCGTCGCTACTTCTCTAGAGACAGCTTTTATTAGACAAGGTCAGAGGTCAAGTTGACGATTTCGTAAGTACCAGTCTATGACTGCTTGTTTGTTTGTTTGTTTGTTTGTAGGCACGAATATTCGAGAACGGAAGAAGCTACCAATGTCAAATTACACCACGTGATTCAGGAGGGTGATGGCTCGTGCTGATTAGATTTTGGTCGAAATCGGTCAAAGGTCAAGGTCACAGTGAGGTCAAACATCCAAAAAATGATAACTCGAGAACGGAAGAAGCTACCAATGTCAAATTACACCACATGATTCAGGAGGGTGGTGGCTAGCGCTGATTAGATTTTGGTCAAAATCGGTCAAAGGTCAAGGTCACAGTGAGGTCAAACATCCAAAACATTCGATTTTTGATGGTTTGGTACAGAATCATCGTAGAAGCTTCTGGTTTGCGTCACTACTCTTCCGAGAGACAGTTTTTATTAGACAAGGTCAGAGGTCAAGTTGACGATTTCGTAAGTACCAGTCTATGACTGCTTGTTTGTTATCTTGCCAAAACGAAGTTTTTGCAAGATATGTTAGTCAGTGTTGTATGTTTTTTTTTTTTATTTTATTTTTTGTCTGTAATCACGAAAAAAAATTCTGCAGAGCACAGTTTTCATTGGAAATTTTTGTAACTTCGCATATCAGAGGCCTATGGAGGTCCCTTTCAGCGCATAAAATTTTGAAGGTCAAGGTCAAAGGTCAAGGTCACTTTGTCGCAAATCAGGGTAATCGACAAAACCCTTATTTTTGAATAATTTTGATCGGATCGTCTTCAAACTTCATGGGAATATAGTTCATGGTCTAGCGCTCAGCTGATTAATTTTTGGTGGCGATTGGCCTTGACCTTCATGTGTTTGTTTTTTTTTTGTTTGTTTGTTTTTTTTGTCTGTAATCACGTATAAATCACTCTGCAGAGCACAGTTTTCATTGGAAATTTTTGTAACTTCGCATATCTGAGGCCTATAGAGGTCCCTTTCAGCGCATAAAATTTTGAAGGTCAAGGTCAAAGGTCAAGGTCACTTTGTCGCAAATCAGGGGAGTCGACGAAACCCTTATTTTTTGAGTATTTTTGATCGGATCGTCTTCAAACTTCATGGGATAATAGTTCATGGTCTGGCACTCAGCTGATTAATTTTTGGTGGCGATTGGCCTTGACCTTCATGGTTAGCGCCTAAGGTCAAACATATTTGACCCCAAGGTCAAATTTTCCAGTTTTAGGAACCATACGTGTAGTACATCAATTGAACACCTCGATGAGTGCTTTCTAGATATATCAAGCTTGAGACATTGACGTCATGAGGCAAACGCATATTTTTCATGGTTACTCTGTAGAACGATTTCACTCGGAATCTCTCGTAGGCAGATATTCCTCAAGGAGTCGCTCCTGGTGGATAGCAGCTCTGTTCACCTCAGTGTGACCTTAAAGAAGTCACACGTGGTCACCTTTTGGCAAGATACGGGTCACCTAAGGGTGACATTGGTTTTTTTTTTGTTTGTTTGTTTGTGAACAGTATTACGGAAAAACTCCTCTAGGATTTCGCCGAAACTTGGTGGGGGGGTTAGGTCTGGTCCAAGGATCATGCCATTAGATTTTGACTTGGTCCAAAATCCAATATGGCCGCTATGGCGGCCAATTTGAAAAAATATTTGAATTTTTTTTTTTTGCATTTCTACATGTTTTAAGTGATTTCCACCCCCCCCCCCCCCCCAAAAAAAAAATGTTGGAGAAAGAACTATAACTCTGTCAGCACTGTTGACATCATATTTAATGAATAGATATAGGTTCACTTGAGTGACCCAGCAGTATTGGCGGCGGAGGTTTTGCACTCTCCCGAGTGCTCCCCCTCTAGTTAACCTCCGCCATCGAAGATGGATGGAGGTTACTGTTTTCACCCCTTTCTGTTTGTTACTTACGAAATCTAAAGATTTCGTAAGTATATTTGATGACTACCGTTTCTGTTTGTTTGTTTGTTTGTATGTTTGTTTGTTTGTTTGTTTGTTTGTTGTAGGCACGATAACTCGAGAACGGAAGAAGCTACCAATGTCAAATTACAACCGTGATTCAGGAGGGTGATGGCTAGTGCTGATTAATTTTGGTCAAAATCGGTCAATGGTCAAGGTCACGGTGAGGTCAAACATTCGATTTTTGATGGTTTTGTACAGATAACTCGAGAACGGAAGAAGCTACCAATGTCAAATTACACCACGTGATTCAGGAGGGTGATGGCTAGTGCTGATTAGATTTTGGTCAAAATCGGTCAACGGTCAAGGTCACGGTGAGGTCAAACATTCGATTTTTGATGGTTTGGTACAGAATCATCGTAGAAACTTCTGGTTTGCGTCGCTACCTTCTCTAGAGACAGCGTTTATTAGACAAGGTCAGAGGTCAAGTTGACGATTTTCGTAAGTACCAGTCTATGACTGCTTGTTTGTTTGTTTGTTTGTTTGTGAACAGTATTACGGAAAACTCCTCGACGGATTTCGACAAAACTTGGTGGGGGGTTAGGTCTGGTCCAAGGATCATGCCATTAGATTTTGGACTTGGTCCAAAATCCAATATGGCCACTATGGCGGCCAATTTGAAAAATATTTGAATTTTTTTTTTTTTGCATTTCTACATGTTTTAAGTGATTTCAACCCCCCCCCCCCCCAAAAAAAAATTGTTAGAGAAAAATTTTTTTTGCAACTTTTTTTTCAACAAAATTTCGATTTCTTTTTTTTTGCATATTTACATGTTTTAAGTGATTTCCAACCCCCCCCCCCAAAAAAATTGTTAGAGAAAAATTTTTTTTGCAACTTTTTTTTCAACAAAATTTCGATTTTTTTTTGCATTTCTACATGTTATAAGTGATTTCCAACAAAAAAACATGCCAAAATTATAATTGCGGCTGATTTTGGAACTTCAGGTGGATATACCCACGTAAAATCAATTTCTGTCTCAAGGAATCTAGTTATGACGAATGAATTGAGTATGGTAAAAGGGAAAGTTGCAAACTATAACTCTGTGAGCACTGTTGATGTCAAATTGAATGAATAGGAGATCAGGTTCACTTGAGTGACCTAGCATTATTGGCGGCGGAGGTTTTGCACTCTACTGAGTGCTCCCCCTCTAGTTGCAGAATGGAGTATCTTTCATCCCCCATTCATGAAGGAAGTAGTTACATCTTCCATGTGTTCTTATTTGGATCAAT
This sequence comes from Eptatretus atami, assembly GCA_035128595.1. Taxonomy (NCBI): domain Eukaryota; kingdom Metazoa; phylum Chordata; class Myxini; order Myxiniformes; family Myxinidae; genus Eptatretus; species Eptatretus atami. The sequence goes on along the minus strand of CM068963.1, from coordinate 90,875,024 downwards.
GCAGTTTGAAGTCTTCTTTGTATCTGCGAACCAGGCAGCTTCGTCGTGTGGTCGTCAGCAAGTTCCTTGTTGGGAAACTCACAAGCTTGCCACGCATCATGATTTTCACTGAGTGTTTTATTCCGTGACTCCTGATACATTTTGATCAAGCACTCGGTTTCATCTTTTGCTCCAAAATAATTTTACTTTCTCCAGATTTGAAGTTAATCTTGGCAATGTAACATGGATAAAGCAGGTTTCATTTTTTGTTTCACTCTTGACTGCTTTTACATGTGAGTAAGCTGTTTCCATTTCTGATTCTGCAGATGTTCATTGTACATTTAACAATGTATTATAATTGTTTGGCTAAAGGTTCCAGGTTTAGTAACATGTACATGATGCAGACGCTGGTGCCACCTACTGTTCTCTAAATTACTATTACTCAGACTCCTTATCACCAATGATGCAACTATCCTTCCTGTTAGGCTTTTGTATGTAAAATCAAATTGTTTTATCCATCATCATCCAGTTTCCACGAACCTCCTCCATCATTCTCACAAGTAAACACTTTCTATAAGGATTTCTCTATCTGTAGATTCCATCAGTTTTTTTTTGGTTTGTTTGTTTACATGATTGAGGCTCATGGAAGAGCTTGAGCAGGACGGAAAAGGAAACAAAATGAAAAGGGGGAAACACCAACAGCAGAGTACAAATGAAAGTAAGATCAAAGGGAGGGGGAGGAGGACACATGGGGGTGAACAAACTGCACATAAGCTGAATGAAACACAGCAAGAAGAGGAAGGGGAAAGTGGGGTCAAAACAAAAAAAACAAGGAACAAACCAACTGAAAACTAACAAATGAAAAGAGGTGAGGGAGAGGGGGGAAAGAAAGATCACAATAACTTGAAAAAAGGGAGTGCTTGGGAATGGGGTCATTTGGCATGGAAGAGATCATGAGTATGTATGGGGGATGATCCGAGGTTGTGGTAAATAGCTGTCTTGAAGCCCTAGCCCAGAGAAAAGAATGTGATTGAAGAGAATGGGAAAGTTGGTTCCACAAGTTAGAAAATAGGAACAAATGAGTGGAGGTAAGTAATGAGTCGATTTTGGGAGTTTTACCAGAATAGGGTTACTGGAAAACTGTGTGCACCCTGCAGAAAACTGAGGTGGACAGAGCATGGAAAGGGCAGATGGTGCAAGACCAGAGAAGAGGTAGGAAAAAAGCGCCCAGCGCCCTTTCTGCTGACCATCGACCATCGACCTGTCGGAGAAGTGAAAGTGATAGGCCCAGAGACTTAGCTTCATCACTGGAGATTCCAATTTTTTTGAGGTCTTGGTTTCCATGGCATCAAGCTGAGAAAGATGCGAGGCAGGGGCACCAACCCAGAGCGGAGAGCAGTACTCCATCATGCTGCAGATGAAGGCCTTATAGGCAGATAAAAGTTCAGATGTGCCAAGGAAGGACTTTGCACAATGAGATGTCCAATCGATGACTGTCTTGGAAGGTCAGCTTATAAATTTTGTTTGCTCAACAAAGATCATGGCTGCTTATGAAGACTCTTCATAAGGAGCAAACTATTTTCTTCAGGGATCATGGATAGTGAAGGCCAAAGTTTTGAGTGACTGAACTACTTCAAGAGGATTGTTATGGAAGTAGATGGGAGGGATCACCAGATGCTCATTTCAGAAAGCTAAAGTGAGAGTGTGAGATTTGTCAAGATTGAAAGACATATTCCAAGTGTTTGACCTGATTGAGATTCTACCAAGGTCTGCGGAGAGGGAAGATGCTGCTGCCTGCCTATCTGAAGGACAAGGGATGTTACAGCCAATGGTGGATTCATCAGCAAAGAGATGAGGACAATATTCCAGAAAGTCAGAAAGATCATTGAAGATTTGAAATAGGATTGGGCCCAACACACTGCTTTGGGGCACTCGAGCCTTCAAAAGCCGAAGAGATGAAAGGATCCCATTGAGAGACACTCAATGGCTTTGAGAGTAGAGGAAGTCAGTAAGCCATGTGTGGAGTTAGCCTTGGATGCCATCGGCAGACAGTTTGGAGAGCAAGGCAGGATGCCAGACTATCGAATGCCTGAGATATGTCTAGACTCTCGAAGCCAGCCCTGATTTAACGTCTGACATTGAGAGCCTCCGTCCATTGTTGGTAGAGCAGAAGCAGCATGTCCAGGGTTGAGCGACAGGGTCTGAATTGAAACTGATGGTCATCCATTGTGGAAAAGTATGCAATGTTCCATGATTAGCACCCAGAAATGAATTCGGGCAGCTACTGACAGTTCGTCGGCGAACAGCTTCAACACATCGCGGAACTCCGGGAGCATGCAGTCATCCACATAGTAGTTCATCGGCATCACCACCACACGCATGAAAATGTCCAACACATCAACGAATAACGTGTTCACATTAATCTTCACAAACACTAAACTGTCAGCAGAAAGGGCGCTGAGCCTTCATGATGGAGTATCCGCTTGAAAAAGTAAAGTTCCATAATGGCTGCTCATTGTGCAGTCGTCCAACTGTTCATCATGAAACTCCCAGAGCCACTCAAAAATGTGCAAAAACAAGAGTGAGAAAAGTAAAATCACTTCCAGGATTTTACTTCGTTAAGTTATTTTACAAGAAAAAATCCGGACGAGTTTTCAGACTGTATTTTTTGGGGTGTGTCTGTGGGGGTGGGGAGGGGGTAGTATAAATCATTAGCTGTTTTATTAAATGTACATTTCATTGCAGCCTAGATACGTTTATAATGAGCTGTAATCAACTGAAAAAAGAAAAATTATTATACACATATTATTATTGAATAGGATAGTGAAACAGCAGAGACATCATTAATTGCAGGCATGATGATATGTAAACTGCTTGTGAAATTAATAATGCAGATAAACAAAGCAATGTAATGAAGTTATTACATCTGTATTATTGTGATGTTATTACTTCATTAAATATTAGCACACATGCAGAATATTTTCGTAGTTTTCTTTTTCATCTGTTTTCTTCAGGGAGCAATGTAGTAAGCAGCTTGTTATCCTGCCAGCCATATATTGTCTTACTGAGCTGCTTCTTTACCTTGGATTATTTTTTGTATACAGTCAAGGCTCGTGTAAGAGCTAGAGCAACAAAAAAAGGAAAAGCAGAGAGAGGAGGGAAACACCAACAGCAGGGATGAAGGACAAAATAGAGGGAGAATTGGACAAATAATGTGTGTTGGGAGGATATATGGGCTGGACAATGGATACATAAGCAAACACTCATGAAGGGAAAACTGGAACTTTGGAAGTGGGTGAGCTTGGGTTAACAGAGGTTAAAAAAAAAACAGAGATGGTTTTGGATTGGGAATGATCTGAGATGGTGGTGAACATCTGTCTTGAAGACTTATGGGGAAAAATGACATTGAAGAGAATGTGGAGGGTGGTTCTACAGACAGGAAAAGGGAAAACAAATGAGTGAAGGTGAGCTGTGATTCCGGATTTTGAGAGTTTCATTGAAGGGGGTTGATAGTCGACCACATGCGCTTTGCCTAAATCTGGTGAGGGGTGGTACGGGGGACAAAGCACAGAAAGAGCAGAGTTATCACAGGAGATTTCAATAATCTTGAAGGCCTTGGCTTCTACGGCATCAAGCTCAGCAAGGTTTGAGGCAGAGGTGCCACCCCCAGAGGGGAAAGCAGTACTCCATCAAGCTGCGGATGAAGGTCTTGTTGATGAATAGGAGTTTAGGTTTGCCAAGGACGGACTTTGTATGACACAGGATGCCCAGTTGGTGAGTGTCTTTGGAGACCACCTTTGAAATATGGTTTGCCCAAGAAAGATCATGGCTGATAGTGAGATCCAGGAGTTTCACTGACTCTCTCTCTATCGAGTGCAGCCTGTGGCTGCTGGTTGCATTATTGGTTGGGACGTGGCTATGCCGCTGCTGCAGGGTCCCCCTTACCAGTACACTGGTACTCATTTTGCCGACCTCGGAAGGATGACAGGCTGAGTCAACCTCCTGGTGTATTTTAATTCAGCAGCCAACGGGGCTTGAACTCAGGACCCTAGGATCCCAAGCCACGACCCTAACCACTAAGCCAACACCAGGCTGTTTCACTGACTGATCTTCCTTAAGAGGATTGTTAAGAAAGTAGATGGGATGCTTTACTAGATGAGCCTTTCAGATAGAACGGTTGAAAGTGTGAGATTTGTCAGAATTGAAAGATGTAGTCCAGTTGTTTGATCAGCTTGTTATTTTGGTAATGCCTGGGGAAAGGGAAGAGGCTACTCCTTACTGCTTGCCAATCTGAAAGATGAGGGACGTCATGACAGAGAGTGGTCATCAGCAAATATCTAAAGGGGATTTTCCAGAGGGTCGGAGAGATCGTTGATGAAGATTAGGAATGTGACTGGGCCCAAAAGACTGCCTTAGGGGACTCCAGGCTTAACATGGAGAGACGATGAAAGGATTCCATTGAGAGCCACACGTTGGCTATCAAAGTCGAGGATGTCAGTAGCCCAAGAGTGGAGTTGGCCTTGGATGCTGTGGACAGAGAGTTTGGAGAGCATGTCAGGATGATAGACTGTATTGAAAGATCAGAAAATGTTGAAAGAGATTGCTCTGATCTCATGTTTGACATTAAGGGCCACTATCTAGTGTTGGGAGAGTAGGAGCAGCATGTCGAAGGTGGAGTGACCTGGTCTGAATCCAAATTGGTGATCTGAGATGAGGCCTTTGGAGAAAAGGAAGGATTTCATTTCAAATACGATGATGGATTCCATGACCTTGCTGATGATTGGAAGTAAGCTTCTGGGGGGATTGGTTTTTGCACCTTTTTATTGTAATTCAGTGATGTTGGGGGATTTCCAAAAAGGAATGATCGGGTTCTTTTGTGTCCTTCCTTTCTGTATTTACTTTCTCCACTGGTTTGCAAATACTGGAAAACAAACCAACCTCCTCCATTAAAAGCCACACAAATTAAAGACCATTAATCGTTCTGTATCTTCAGTTGCTCCTTTTGGGCCTTAAGGGTCTGATGCTCAGCTTGCAGGTTGGAATTGCGCAAAAGTATAAAGTAAAATGCAGATGGTGAAGAGCAACATGCAGAGAAAGGAACCTGCAGACTTGGAAATGAATGTTTTGCTATATAAAGAAATGGAGACCTTCCAGGCAAGTTCAGATTGTCCTGTTTAACATTCAGAACTTTGATTGTTATTTGGTCAATAAGAAACAGTAAGAACAAGTACCACTTGATTGAAAGTAATATGACATTATCCATGCACTTGCACACATAGCCTGTGCACATGCACACCCACAGCATTCTGATTATCTGTTTGGTCTGCTTTATCACTGAGAATGCATAACAAATCCAGTGTTTAATTAAAAAACCCCGACATTCTCTGCCGCTTGATAAGATGATTGTTGATGCAGGAAGGGGTCTTGAGTGCCGACACTGCAGTCCAGCAATTTGAAATGGTTTTTTGCTGCATTTCTGTCTTCTTTCTACATATTTTTCAATGCCGAGTTGTTCCACTTCCTCTGGTCACAGAAGGGTAGTGCAGATTTGCATTTCTGCTGTTATTATTACTTGTAATACCTGCTCCCACCGGGAGAGAAATATGGTGTCAATTCCCACTCCTTGCTCGAGGTCCTGCTTCTTCTTCGTGTGACAGACAGACAGATGCATCTTCTTTTCGTAATAGGAACAGCCGTTCCCTCCAGGAGCGAAAACGGAGTCAATATCCGCTCCCTCCGGCAGGGGTCTACTTGTGCTATTCTCAATGTACAGGAGAAGATTGCAAGTCTCCCCATTCTCGCCGGGGAGGAGGAGGAGGAGGAGGATGAGTGAGGGCAGAATTATTTTGTGGTACCTCATTGGGAAGATGACATTTTGGGTGTTAACCCTCTGTCAGAGCAAAGTAGAGGGACAGGATTGAAAGGGGGGGGGGTATAGGGTGGGTGTGAGTTATAAGTGCATACACCAGAGTTACATCAGGGCTAAGGATGCATGTGGGATGTAAATTACTCATTTTTACGACTCAAGAAAGGGAGGATCACAGTTCAGGCGTTAGATGTCAAAGGGACTGGGATTAGGTAAAAATGGAATAATATGGAAACAAGAAGCAACAATGGGATAGAAAAGTGAGGACAATCAAATGAATAGACTAGAACAAGATAATCGAAAAAGAGAGAAAACTAAAACACCTCAAAAGGAAAGAGAAAAAGTAAAATAAGGAGACTTCAAATTTATAAAATAAAAGGGGAAAGATATGGAGTAGGAATAATAGAAAACTTTTTAAAGTTGGAAGGTCTGTTTTTTTTTTTTAATGTTGAAGCTACAGGCACGGACTGAATAGTCCTCATCGAGGCCAAGCCTTAAATGAAAGAATTGCATGAATAGAAAAGTAAGAAAGGGAGATAGTCCAAGAGTTTTTGAGAAGTAAAAAAAATCTGCTTTTTGAAAAGGGGAAGGTCATAAGTGTTTGGGAAGACGTGAGAAGGTAAAGAGTTCCAGAGTGTGGCAGTGAGGGAAGAAACAAACATCGTAACGGCCACCCTTGATTGCCAATGGCACACAATAATCATGTGATGTAGTGGCTTGTCGAGTATTCTTTGGTCTTGCTAATGGTGGTCGTACACAAGCAGCAAGTTCTGCGAGCAGAAACAAAGTAATATCTGTAGAAAAGAGAAAGAGAGCCTACTTTGCAGCGTAATTTGAGCGGGTCGAGTTTTGAGGTCACATTGGTAGAGTTGACAAGTCGAATAACTTTGGATTCAATTCTGTCCAGTAAGTATGTGGAGCTGGAACCTCCCAGAAGTGAGAGCAGTACTCTACACAAGGACATCAATCCTTTATATAGTTGGAGCAACTGTTCAATGAGAAGAATCTTCGACATCTGAACAGGACTCTTAATTTCTTCGAAGCAGATTTAGCTATTTGAGTAATGTGTGGATTCTTGGATAAATTTGATGTAGAGTGATACCTAGTAGGTTTATTGTATCACATGGTAAATTGTAGAGTTTCAAAGGAGATTGGAGAGTTGAGAGGAGTTTTAGAGAAAGAAAGGAGAGAGAGGAAGAGAGAGAGAGAGAGATGGGAAAAAATTGTGTTTTTGAAGCATTAAATTTAACTTGATTACATTTCCCCACTGGGAGATCTTGTCCAAATCCGAATTTAAAGACCTGGCTGCTGATTGAAAACGGACATGTAGATCGAGTGAGGGAAGATGGGGCAGATGTGAAAGACATAGAAGCACATTCCAAGTTCTGCAAGTTCTCAAGCACATTCCTTCAAGACACAGTTAGATATCCATCTCCCGATAGTCCTTGCAATCCAATTAGAGATATTTGACTGCATGAAAAAGATTATAGGCAATGATGGTGAGGGGACATCAGAGGGAAAGGAATGTTAGAGTCATCCAGAGTGGAGTTGGAGGAGAAAAGAGAACCAAAAAGAGTTGCTTTATCAGTTGGAGAGACAGAAATAGTACATCGGAACGAAAAAGCGAAGGAAAGGTATCGTGACAGAAGTTGTTGGAGATACTTTTAGCTAAAGACAGAAAGATTTTTAGTGGAAGAAGATGAGAGGTTGTCACATTTCTTTTGAATAAAGGAATGCTTCACCTCACAGAATAACATGTGCAAGACCTGGCAGATATGAAAGCTGAATGCGAGTCGTGGGAAGAAGAGTTTTTCCATGTCTGATATGCCGCATCCCATGCACGAATGGCCACAGAGCAGGAATTATTGAACTAAGAATTGGTAAGAGAGATAGACTTGAAAGAGAAGGGCATATAAGCCTCCATTCCTGCAACAATAACCTCAGCTATACATTCAGCAGAGATAGAGGCATCGCCCGAGGAGAGGCAGTAGTCTTTCCAGGGAAAGTCAGAAAAGAAGTTCCGTAAAGCAGTCCAGTGGGCATTATTGAAATGCCAATACTGGCGTTTCGTCGGAGCAGTCGGAGAAGAAGAAGTGGTGGTGAGTAAAGTGATGTTCACAAGATTGTGGTCAGAAGAACCAATTGGAGGTGAAATTGTGAAGTTGTAATGCAATGGATTGGAAGTGAAGAATAAATCCAAAGTATCGGTAGTGTGGTCGTGACGGTTTGGGATATGGGTAGGGTGGGTGATAATTTGTTCCAAACCATTAAGAATGGAAAATGTAAGAGCTTCAACTCCCCCAACATCTGTGTGGGAAGATTTCATCCACTCTCTGTGGTGTACATTGAAGTCTCCGAGATAGAGAAATTCTGCTTGAGGGTGTTCGGATGTCATGGCCTCATGGCAAGAGTTAAGATAGTCAAAGAAAGCGATGAAGTTTGTAGAATTGGGAGGCAATTAAGTGAAACAGAGAAAGATAGTGATGGTCGGGAGACAAATCTTAAGCCAGATGACATCAACGTTTGGAGATTCAAGGTCCACAAGGCGTACAGCAGGCGTGTTGATGTTGGAGTCGACACAGACTCCTCCTTTAAAGTGGAATCGTGAGTGAAGGTTGGAGTTCGAAATGTTATAAGAATTAACACGAACGTCATGTGATAATTGGGTCTCTGAGAGAAGCAAGATATTGAGAGAGGAGCTTGCTAGATGATGTTCAACAAAGGAAAGATTTGAAGAAAGACCACATGAAAAAGTGAATGAAAACCGCTCATTAATCTCATTGGGGGCCAGCATCCCAAGGGTGAAGATTTGATTTTGTTACTTTAATTTATGACTGCATGTTGTCCTGAAATGGAGAATAATAGCAGAAACAGCCATGTAACTGAATAAATGACCGGAAAGTTTGAAATGTCGAGCGATTAGCTTGGAAAGATCTGTGCTGTTAGATTGTACATCGAGGAAGTGTTCACAAAAGTGATTGGTTAATTTCTCCAACATAGATCCTCTTGTCGAGAGTACGTGTGATGCCATTGATGACATTCCTGGAGGCGCAGTCAACATCGTCCGTAACCTTAATCCTGCTTTTGTGTCCTGATATCGAAAGAAAAAACTGAAGAATAGATCCCATTCACATTGACGTATCATCCCACGAACCTTTGGATCAAGAATGTCATCCAGAGGAAGCTAAAGCCGTTACAGAACAAGGACAAATATACTTTGGTTTTATAAGCAAGATAAAGAAAAAATTTGTGAACTGGCAACAATTATCGACACACACCTCCACTCTGGAAGTGTGTAGATAATTCGCCCCAACTTTGTCAATTTCCATTGAGATGGCGGGGACGTAAATGAAGGAGATTTTTATATTATATTTTTAGATCCTCGTGGAGGATCTCTAAGTCTTACTCACGTTGATGTTCTTGTGGACTTTTTTGTTTCACAGCCTCCAGTTTTCATCGAAACTTCCTGAAACTTGACATACATATGTAAAAACACCCTGCGCAGACAGTAACCATCTCCGATTTTGAAAATTCCTCCTAGAAAAAAAAGTTATGACGTCAAAATATCTCCGCTAATGGAAATCGCCTAAAAAATTATCTCCGAAACGAGGCAAGCTTTTTGAATTCTGTTTGCGGGAATCGAACAGTGCATTAGCAGAGATGAATTAACACACATACGATGCATCACTATGACGTCATATCAATTTTTATGACGTCATTCCTATTTTTTGACATTGTTTGTTTCACAACCCGTTTTCATCGGATCTTCGTGAAACTGCCATGTATATGCAGAAAGCCCACGCGCAGGCAGTAACCATCTCCGATTTTGGAAATTCTTCCTAGAAAAAAAAGTTGACGTCATAATATCGCCGCTGATGGAATCGCCGATACCATTATCTCCGAAACGAGGCAAGCTGTTTGAATTTTGTTTGCGGGAATCAAGCCGGGCATTAGCACGGATAATTTATCGCAAACCTGATACATCACAATGACGTCATATTCGTTTTTATGTCGTCATCATTAAGAGGACGAGGATCTTAGCTCATTCGAGCTTGTTATTTGAAAATATTTATTTTGATAGACTATGTTTTGGGCCCAGTGTAACAATGAGGATGTTTTTGCTCGCATGCCGAGTCTCACAGCATTCACGTGAGACTCCAGTAGGTTGGACTCATCTCCCAGTCTCAGGGAAATGTTTTTAAAATTGCACACAATTCTAAAAATAGTGTCGAAACATCTGAAATCAAAGAATTGGAGGCCATTCACTGACTAGCATATGTGGCCACATTGTTTTTAGTTGCACAGGCTGTGCTCATCCTGCCCTGCTAGAATGCTTTCGAGGAGAGAGAGAGTCTCTAGTCTGATAACAAAGAAGAAAACGAACTTCAGACCGAATATGGAGTGATATGGGACACTGTCTTCAATTTTAAAGGTGACGTTGACTCAACAACAGGAGGTGTGCTATTTGTTTGAGCTGATCAAAGCTTCTTCTGAAAGCAGCTAATCAAGTTTTTCAATACTTCATGGTTTCGCGAAGCTTCTATATCGCTCGTGTTTCACATCGCTGGACTGAGGTTTCATAAATCAGATGTCACAATGTTATATCCAAAGGTTGTATTGCAATTCACAACATATTTATAATCCCATAGTCACAAAACATATTGTGATACCTCGATATTGTGTCACAAAATAACACCCATGGAGGTAATGCAAGGTGAGGTGAGAATTCTAACCACACGCCAGCAGGGATTTCTAACCATCCCTGTCCATCCTCCTGCTCCGACGCATGCACGCACACACACCTCTCCTCTCCACTTGTCTGCATCACATGAACAATCATTCTGTACTGCACAAGAACTTTCACCACATTTCTATTTTGCAAAGCATTAGAAATCAAGAATTCAATGTGTTGTTTCATCAAAACAGTAAAAAGATACTCGAGAGATCAAAGAACACCTTACCCAAGCAGTGTTGAGAAAAATGATATTTGAAGGGTCTTTTGAACTGTTGCTTTGTGTTTTGTATTAAAACAAACATTGTAGGCACCACCATATTTGTTTGAATGTTGAATCTCACAGTTATTCCTCCCTCATACATGTGGACGATGTGAATATTGAATCTCACAGTTATCTTCCCTCATGACATGTGACGATGGGAATGATGAATCTCACAGTTACTTTCCCTCATGACATGTGACGATGTGAATGTTGAATCTCACAGTTACTCTTCCCTCATGACATGTGACGATGTGAATGTTGAATCTCACAGTTACTCTTCCTCATGACATGTGACGATGTGAAGATGAATCTCACAGTTATTCTTCCTCATGACATGTGACATGTGAATATGAATCTCACAGTTACTCTTCCCTCATGACATGTGACGATGTAATGTTGAATTCACAGTTACTTCCCTCATGACATGTGACATGTGAAATTGAATCTCACAGTATTCTTCCTTCATGACATGTGACGATGTGAATATGAATCTCACAGTTTACTCTTCCTCATGACATGTGACGATGTGAATGATTGAATCTCACAGTTACTCTTCCCTCATGACATGTGACGATGTGAATGATGAATCTCACAGTTACTCTTCCCTCATGACATGTGACGATGTGAATGATGAAATCACCAGTTATTCTCCCTCATGACATGTGACGATGTGAATGTTGAATTCTCACAGTTATTCTTCCTCATGACATGTGATGATGTGAATGATGAATATCACAGTACTCTTCCCTCATGACATGTGACGATGTGAATGAAGATAATATCACAGTTACTCTTCCCTCATGACATTGATGATGTGAATGATGAATATCACAGTTATTCTTCCCTCATGACATGTGATGGTGAATGATTAATATCACAGTTACTCTTCCCTCATGACAGTGACGATGTGAATGATGAATCTCAGTTACTCTTCCCTCATGACATGTGACGATGTGAATGTTGAATATCACAGTTACTCTTCCCTCATGACATGTGATGATGTGAATGATGAATCTCACAGTTACTCTTCCCTCATGAATGTGACGATGTGAATGTATGAATCTCACAGTTACTCTTCCCTCATGACATGTGACGGTGTGAATGTTGAATTCACAGTTACTCTTCCCTCATGACATGTGATGATGTGAATGATGAATATCACAGTTACTCTTCCTCCATGACATGTGACGATGTGAATGTTGAATCTCACAGTTACTTTCCCTCATGACATGTGACGATGTGAATGTTGAATCTCACAGTTACTCTTCCCTCATGACATGTGATGATGAATGATGAATATCACAGTTACTCTTCCCTCATTACATGTGACGGTGGAATGTTGAATCTCACAGTTACTCTTCCCTCATGACATGTGACGATGTGAATATTGAATCTCACAGTATCTCCTCATGACATGTGACGATGTAATATGAATCTCACAGTTACTCTTCCCCTATGACATGTGACGATGTGAATATTGAATCTCACAGTTATTCTTCCCTCATGAATGTGACGATTGTAATATTGAATCTCACAGTTACTCTTCCCTCATGACATTTGACGATGTGAATGTTGAATCTCACAGTTACTCTTCCCTCATGACATGTGACGATGTGAATATGAATCTCACAGTTATCTTCCTCATGACATGTGACGATGTGAGTATGAATCATCACAGTTACTCTTCCCTCATGACATGTGACGATGTGAATGATGAATCTCACAGTTACTCTTCCCTCATGACATGTGACGTATAATTGAAACTCCAGTTATTCTTCCTCATGACATGTGACGATGTGAATATGAATACTCACAGTTACTCTTCCCTCATGACATGTGACGATGTGAATGTTGAATCTCACAGTTACTCTTCCCTCATGACATGTGATGATGTGAATGATGAATCTCACAGTTACTCTTCCCTCATGACATGTGACGGTGTGAATGTTAATCTCACAGTTACTCTTCCTCATGACATGTGACGATGTGAATGATTGAATCTCACAGTTACTCTTCCCTCATGACATGTGACGATGTGAATGTTGAATCTCACAGTTACTCTTCCCTCATGACATGTGACGATGTGAATATTGAATCTCACAGTTATTCTTCCTCATGACATGTGACGATGTGAATATTGAATCTCACAGTATTCTTCCCTCATGATATGGACGATGTGAATGATGAATCTCACAGTTACTCTTCCCTCATGACATGTGACTATGTGAATGATGAATCTCAAGTTACTTCTTCCCTCATGACATGTGACGATGTGAATGATGAATCTCACAGTTACTCTTCCCTCATGACATATGACAATGTGATATTAATTCACAGTTATCTTCCCTCATGAATGTGATGATGTGAATGTTGAATTCTCACAGTTACTCTTCCCTCATGACAGTGATGATGTGAATTGAGAATCTCACAGTTACTCTTCCCTCATGACATGTGATGATGTTTAGTTGAATCTCACAGTTACTCTTCCCTCATGACATGTGACGATGTGAATGTTGAATCTCACAGTTATCTTCCTCATGACATGTGATCGATGTGAATGTTGATCACAGTTACTCTTCCCTCATGACATGTGATGATGTGAATGATGAATCTCACAGTTACTCTTCCCTCATGACATGTGATGATGTGAATGATGAATCTCACAGTTACTCTTCCCTTCAGGCATTGGACGATGTGAATGATGAATATCACAGGTACTCTTCCCTCATGACATGTGCGTGTGAATGTGAATCTCACAGTTACTCCCCTCATGACATGTGACGATGTGAATATGAATCTCACAGTTTATTCTTCCCCTCATGACATGTGACGATGTGAATATGAATCTCACAGTTACTCTTCCTCATGACATGTGACGATGTGAATTTGAATTCACAGTTACTCTTCCCTCATGACATGTGATATGTGAATGATGAATCTCACAGTTACCTTCCCTCATGACATGTGACGGTATGTAATGTTGAATCTCACAGTTACTCTTCCCTCATGACATGTGACGATGTGAATATTGAATCTCACAGTTACTCTTCCCTCATGACATGGTGAATGTGAATGCATGGAATATCACAGTTATTCCTCCCTCATGACATGTGATGGTGTGAATGATGAATCTCACAGTTACTCTTCCCTCTTGACATGTGATGATGTGAATGATGAATATCACAGTTAATTCCTCCCTCATGACATGTGACGGTGTGAATGATGAATATCACAGTTATTCTTCCCTCATGACATGTGATCCCTTCATGACATGTGACGATGTGAATGATGAATATCACAGTTTACTCTTCCCTCATGACAGTGACGATGTGAATGATTGAATCTCACAGTTACTCTTCCCTCATGACATGTGAGATGTGAATGTTGAATCTCACAGTTATTCTTTCCATGACATGTGATGATGTGAATGATGAATATCACAGTTACTCTTCCCTCATGACATTGATGATGTGAATGTTGAATCTCACAGTTACTCTTCCTCATGACATGTGAGCGATGTGAATGATGAATATCACAGTTATCTTCCCTCATGGACATGTGAGATGTGAATGATGAATATCACAGTTATCTTCCCTCATGACATGTGACGATGTGAATGATGAAATCCAGTTACTCTTCCCTCATGACATGTACGATGTGAATGTTGAATAACAGTTACTCTTCCTCATGACATGTGATGATGTGAATGTTGAATCTCACAGTTACTCTTCCCTCATGACATGTGACGAGTGAATGTTGAATCTCACAGTTCTCTTCCCTCATGACATGTGATGATGTGAATGATGAATATCACAGTTACTCTTCCCTCATGACATGTGACGTGTGAATGTTGAATCTCACAGTTACTCTTCCCTCATGACATGTGATGATGTGAATGATTGAATCTCACAGATTCTTCCTCATGACATGTGACGATGTGAATATTGAAATCTCACAGTTACTCTTCCCTCATGACATGTGACGATGTGAATGTTGAATCTCACAGTTACTCTTCCCTCATGACATGTGACGATGTGAATGTTGAATCCACAGTTACTCTTCCCTCATGACATGTGATGATGTGATTGATGAATATCACAGTTACTCTTCCTCATGACATGTGACGTGTGAATGTGAATCTCACAGTTACTCTTCCCTCATGACATGTGACGATGTGAATGATTGAATATCACAGTTATTCTTCCTTCATGAAATGTGACGATGTGATATTGAATCTCACAGTTACTCTTCCCTCATGACATGTGACGATGTGAATGATGAATCTCACAGTTACTCTTCCCTCATGACATGTGACGATGTGAATGTTGAATCACAGTTATTCTTCCTCATGACATGTGACGATGTGAATGATGAATATCACAGTTATTCTTCCCTCATGACAGTGACGATGTGAATGTTGAATATCACAGTTATTCTTCCCTCATGACATGTGACGATGTGAATGTATGAATCACAGTTACTCTTCCCTCATGACAGTGACGATGTGAATGATGAATTTCACAGTTACTCTTCCTCATGACAGTGACGATGTGAATGATGAATTCACAGTTATTCTTCCCTCATGACATGTGACGATGTGAATGTTAATATCACAGTTACTCTTCCCTCATGACATGTGACGATGTGAATGATGAATATCACAGTTACTCTTCCCTCATGACATGTGATGATGTGAATGATTGAATCTCACAGTTACTCTTCCCTCATGACATGTGACTGATGTGAATGATGAATCTCACAGTTACTCTTCCCTCATGACATGTGACGATGTGAATGTTGAATATCACAGTTATTCTTCCCTCATGACATGTGACGATGTGAATGATGAATACTCACAGTTATTCTTCCCTCATGACAAGTGACGATGTGAATGTTGAATATCACAGTTATTCTTCCCTCATGACATGTGACGATGTGAATGATGAACTCACAGTTACTTCTTCCCTCATGACATGACGATGTGAATGATGAACTCACAGTTACTCTTCCCTCATGACAGTGACGATGTGAATGATGAACTCACAGTTACTCTTCCCTCATGACAGTGACGATGTGAATGATGACTCACAGTTACTCTTCCTCATGACATGTGACATGTGAATGATGAATATCACAGTTATTCTTCCCTCATGACATGTGACGTGTGAATGTTGAATATACAGTTATCTTCCCTCATGACATGTGACGTGTGAATGTTGAATCTCACAGTTATTCTTCCCTCATGACATGTGACGTGTGAATGTTGAATATAACAGTTATTCTTCCTCATGACATGTGACGATGTGAATGTTAATCTCACAGTTATTCTTTCCTCAATGACACTTCCCTCCTGACATGTGACGGTGTGAATGATGAATCTCACAGTTATTCTTCCCTCATGACGTGTGATGATGTGAATGTTGAATCTCACAGTTATTCTTCCCTCATGACATGTGACGGTGTGAATGATGAATATCACAGTTATCTCCGCATGACATGTGACGATGTGAATGATGAATCTCAAGTTATTCTTCCCTCATGACATTGACGATGTGAATGTTGAATCTCACAGTTACTCTCTTCCTTCATGACATGTGACGATGTGAATGTTGAATCTCACAGTTATTCTTCCTCCATGACATGTGATGATGTGAATGATGAATATCACAGTTATCTTCCCTCATGACATGTGATGATGTGATGATGAATATCACAGTTATTCTCCCTCATGACATGTGATGGATGTGAATGATGAATCTCACAGTTACTCTTCCTCATGACATGTGATGATGTGAATGATGAATATCACAGTTATTCTTCCCTCATGACATGTGATGGTGTGAATGATGAATCTTCACAGTTATCTTTCCCTCATGACATGTGATGGATGTGAATGATGAATTCACAGTTACTCTTCCTCATGACATGTGACGGATGTGAATGTTGAATCTCACAGTTATTCTTCCCTCATGACATTGTGACGGATGTGAATGATGAATCTCACAGTTATTCTTCCTCATGACATGTGACGTGTGAATGATGAATTCATCAGTTACTCTTCCTCATGACATGTGACGGTGTGAATGATGAATCTCACAGTTATCTTCCTCATGACATGTGACGGATGTGAATGATGATCTCAAGTTACTCTTCCCTCATGACATATTGACGATGTGAATGTTGAATCTCACAGTTACTCTTCCTCATGCATGTGACGATGTGAATGATGAATCTCACAGTTATTCTTCCTCATGACAAGTGACGATGTGAATGATAAATCTCACAGTTATTCTTCCCTCATGACATGTGACGATGTGAATGTATGAATCTCACAGTTATTCTTCCCTCATGACATGTGACGATGTGAATGATGAATCTATCAATTACTCTTCCTCATGACATGTGACGGTGTGAATGATGAATCTCACAGTTATTCTTCCTCATGACATGTGATGATGTGATGTGAATCTCACAGTTATTCTTCCTCATGACATGTGACGTGTGAATGATGAATATCACAGTTATTCTTCCCTCATGACATGTGACGATGTGAATGATAAATCTCACAGTTATTCTTCCCTCATGACATGTGACGATGTGAATGTTGAATATCACAGTTACTCTTCCCTCATGACAGTGACGATGTGAATGATAAATCTCATAGTTATTCTTCCCTCATGACATGTGACGGTGTGAATGATGAATATCACAGTTATTCTTCCCTCATGACATGTGACGATGTGAATGATAAATCTCAAGTTATTCTTCCTCATGACATGTGACGTGTGAATGATGAATATCACAGTTATCTTCCCTCATGACATGTGACGATGTGAATGATGAATATCACAGTTATTCTTCCCTCATGACATGTGACGATGTGAATGATGAATCTCAGTTATTCTTCCCTCATGACATATGACGATGTGAATGTTGAATCTCACAGTTACTCTTCCTCATGACATGTGACGGTGTAATGTGACTTTTGATAATTTTTGTGACTTTTGACGGAGGATAATGCTTTTGGAAGAGCCTTTCCATATTGCCACATGCTCCGGGTTTGACGTCAACGTTCCACGTAGAACACCTCCACCTTGCTGCTGGAATAACGAGCATTAGGCATGACCTGACAGGAGCTCACAAATCTTGCAGATGCAGTGCACCCAACAAAGGATGATCCAAATAGCCGAGTTGGTCCCCACTAAAGCTGTGGTTCTAATGAATCCTGAGTCGCTGATAGCACCCCTGTTTTGCAGGAAGAATCTCCCCGAGAATGACACAATGTGAATATGATTGATCCCAGCGAAGTAACTTCAGCATCATGACCATTCCTTCTGTGTATCCTTCATGCCATGCTCTTTTATGAGTGCGTCCCAGGGACACTCTGCCTTCAAGGTGCCAACCCTCATGGGTTAGCTTCCACCCGCTGGGAAAATTCATGCCCACCCACCCATTCTAAGTTGCGAATTACGTGTTACTTTTATTACAATCTACCTGTATAAAACACAGCGGGTATTTCTGTGTTTGTGTATGTCTTTCCCCCTTCGTAAGGATGATTTTGGTAAGGTTTTAAAGGCTAATCTTTTAACACAACTGTATGTTCACTAAGGTCGATTTTTTCAGGATAAAAAGACTCGAAAAACATTTTTAGCTCACCTGAACTTTCGTCAGGTGAGATTATGCGACGAGCAGTAGGTGGGTTAGGTCAGTCAGTCAGTCCGTCAGTCACTGTTTACACTTCAGTTAAATCACTTGAACCAAACACATGATTTGATGAAACTTGGCACAAGATTCATGTCTGATGCCTAACGAAGGTCTTTTGACCGAATAAAAATGTGCACTCATTAAGGGGTTGCACAGAGGGGTTTTGACCCCCCTCTAAAAAAAAATAGGTATTTGCTCTTTTCTCCGAAACTACACAAACAATTTCGATGAAACTTGACCACAACCTTCATCACCAGTGATGTACTAAAGTTTGTTCACGGCAATAAAAAATCAGGGTCTAAGGGGATCTGTGGGGGGTTTGAGTGTTGCTCCTGATCCAAGTGAGCTTCAGGACGCAGTCCTATTTTTCATAAAAGAGTAATTACGTCTCTGCGCTCAGCATTGTAGATGGTGACTTGCAAACTGAGCCTCAAGCACGGTGTTCAGAAACGTTTTAAAAAATAACAAAAAATACAGGGCACAGGGGGGTGAAATTCACTACATGTGATATGTAACACACACAGAGTAAAAGGAGTGTTCATTTATGTCTGTAGGATGTCAAATAAATAAAGAAGATAAAGGCACACCTGACGCTAGGCCGAGGCTTCAGACTTTGGCACACTCACGAGGCTGTACCGTCGAAACGAAACGTCCCAGAAGATAAACAAAATAGGGTCACATTTGTACACGTAGTGTTTTAAAATAACGATTTTTATTGCCACGAATTGAAACATCATATCTTCCAGTCTTCTTCAATATTTTGAATAAAATCATTCCAACCCGTCATTTGTGACTCGCTTTTAATACTAGTTATAAACATAGTTCCCATTTCTTTACTTAATACCTAACATTGCATGTACTAAATTATTATCTGCAAAAAAAAACTCCAATAATAATCATGTAAGTGTTAAATTCTGCATCCCATGACGAATTTCTGGCTTCATCAACCATTCCACTCAATTGAAGCAAAACGTCACAACAAAACTACAGACATTCTCATTTTGTAACAACATGTGACATATTGTGCATTTGGAGTTATCAGAGTAATTTTTTTTTAAAGAATAGCTATAAAATTAGGAGAAAATGAACAATCATCATAGTGAATGGGAATTAAAATGATGGACACGGACAACTGATAAAAGTATAACACCATATAACGGCCACCCAGTCTCCTTGAATGAACCAGGAAACAGACAGGATGGACGACTGGCAGACGAAGGCTGTGTTGTGAGTTTTATCTTCACATAAGATACTTTATGAACCCAGTTGACTGAATGATACATCTTTTCAGATTTCAGGCAGTGAAAGTGAACCCATGAAATATCACCTGTGGCAACGTGATTGAGGAACACCTGCCTTCTCAGCCTTGCAAAGCTGTTGCAAAGTAGTGCAGGTCGTTTCACTCATTCATTGTCTTACGGCAGTTTGCAGCGATACAGGATATTCTATGACTGCATGAGGCTTCATTCCAACAAATCTCTCGCTCATCTCATTCTCTGCACTATTTTGATTATTGCACATCGATTCATCCCAAATTGACTCGACGATGCCCTCCAAGCTGTCGTCTCTGATTGGAAACCTTTTGGCTGCAAATCCTGCAATGATGATGCACAGTGTCTGCAGCCATCTTCAATCCAAAAATGTCTCCAACCAGAGACTCCAAGTCAAAGCACATCGCAGTGAAGACTAGACGAACTTTCCAATTGGTTCCATCCACAGGTGTTGCTGGCTACCTGCTGAAAGGTTTATCTTTCAGTTTCAGGTCGCCTTCCCTCATGTTTCTTTGGTTTATGCTTTTTGGTTTACACAACATCTGATTCACCGTCACCACCACATAATAGTGAACGCCAGTCTTCAGCGGAAAGAGATGATTGCATTTGTTTTCATGCTTCAACCATGTTTTGTAACCGCTCTTGCTTCGAGGAAGGAACCATTTTGAACTGCTTCCTTGCTTTCACCATTGATTTGAGCAGATAGTGAAAATCAGAGGGAAAGTGACTGGATATTTCAATGTTTGCATGGAAAATATCATTGTGTCTGTGCATATAATATTAACATCATCTTCCAAACTACTATTAGCTTCTTCCTTCCTTTTTAAGGTTCGTCTGCTCATCTGTGGTCGTTTTGTAGAACCTGTTTTTGACGAGTCTTTGTCATTATTTTCTTGAGTAATGAACATTTTGCAGACCTTCGGTGCACATAACACATCTTGGTACCCTCGCTGAAGGAGAGGGTATTGCATTTGGGTCCGTTTGTTTGTCTGTCTGTCTGTTTGTTTATCCGTACATAACTTTTGTGTTTTTCTCAAGTCGGTTTTTGTGTTTTTCTCAATTTCTCAAAATTTTTCAAAGTCGGAGCGATTACGCATGTACAACGTTTTACTGATAATTATGACATCATAGGTCACGTAGTGTGGCAGTCATGCTGGACAAATGGAAAAAACTTTGGACCTCTGTATCTCGAAAACTGCACCAACGAAAAAATTGAAGCTTAGCCATGGCAAGTACTCCTCATGGGGAATAAGTGATTTTTATGACGTCATAGGTGCTTTCATTATGACAGCATAATTGCATATGTAGAACGCTACATCTGATCAGGATGAAAATTTTTGAGGGTCATCTCGGGATAAAATGGTCCACAGAAAAAAAATTGATGACATCATCGGTCACATGATTCAGCAGCCATATTGTTCTTTAAAAAAGCCTTCAAAAATCTTCTCTGAAATGGCTGAACAGATCGAGGTGAAACTTTACACGTATGACCACCTTTCCATGAGTAACAAAAGCTTTGCACATATGATGTCATAGGTCACATGCTTTGGCAGCCATAATTAGATTTACCCTTCAACCTATAAAAAAAACCTTCTTCTCTAAAACAGCTGGACAGATCAACAGGAAACTTCGCACAAATGTTCGCCAAGCCATGGGTGTACCATTTTGTGAAGGAATAATTGATAGGTCACATGGTTTGGCAGCCATATTGGATTGAAGAAAAATATTAAATAATGTTTTCTCTGGAACCGCTTAATCAATCGACATGAAACTTCAAAATTATAATCGAGTAATCATGTGAATCACAGTTTTTTAATTTCCACTTGATCAGTCACATGGTCTGGCAGCCAGAATTATTTAATTCTTTTGATCATTTATTTTGGATTTTATTTATATATTTTTTTTAAAATAAGGCTCACTTGGCTGTGCCTGGATGGGTCTGAGGGTAGAGGAGTAGCAGCTGAAATGTGAATCCTATCCAGGTTCCTTCTGATGACTTAATCTTTGCTTTCTGCTTGTTTGGATTCCTTCTGATTACTCCAATGCAGGACGGTACCTATTTGGTCTTCCATTTGATTTGAATTGAATTTATTTTAATCCCGCTATAATTGAAATTGAATAATATTTTTTTTAAAACGTCATGGGTCAGGGTCAGCATCAGGTGTCCAATCAAAGCAGGGTTGCATCAAAGCGGGACTTCTTGGTACCCATCTCTCAATTGTGAAGAATCACTTCAAAAAAAATTTTTTTTTTTTAACAGTATCCCGTTCTGGATCTGGCTCTTCACCAAAATCGAATCAATTCGTCCTTGTCACACACCTAAACTGTCCACCAGGTTTTGTCTGAATCTGTACCTAATTTTTGGAAATATCGTGCTCATGGACAGACAGACAGACAGACAGACAAACAAACTGACAGGCAGGCAGAGAAATAGGGGTGAGTCAGATAACCTCTTTCCACCTTCGTTGGCAGAGGTAACTATTATAGCTGTCTGGCAGGTATACTAATCGGTGATGCCTTCAGTTTGGAATATGGATCTTACCAAGTCAAACCAATTTTTTTGTGATCTTCAGGAAAGATACTGGAGGATTTTGTTGTCCATGAGTGAACGTTGGCACCAGGATGCCACACTCGACATCCCCTCCACACAGTGGTGTTCTTACTCAATGATGCAATGCCCTGCCTCTGAAGAATCAGGATGACAGTTTATACTCCTGTCAAGCAACGAACTGAGATAAGACAGCTGAAAGCCGAGGACACTACCTTTGAGCTGCCAGCCTAGTCATGTGTATGACCCGATCTTGCCAAACAAAGTGTTCAATCTGACCGAGAAAAGTCATGAGCTGTGCCTGCCAAAAAGGAATAAGATAAAGTCATTAGGAAACGTTTTTCCATTGAAACGATGGAGATAAATTGTCGGAATTAAAAAGTACAACCGCGTCGACGTGCGATCCATCCTTGTCATGATGATGCGATTGTTGAGTTAAACCGCAAGGAGTCGCAAAACGTCAACCTTGCGCTGCATGCTGTTGAGCATCCTCTACGGGTGTCAACCAGTGTCACGGCTCTCACCTCGGCCACGTATTCCTTCCAATTCCAGCTGACTTGTTACCCTGGTGCACTATATATATCGGATGAGTGCTTGAATTCACAGTTGTGTCCTCTGGAGGCAGAAAGGCCACACCATTAAAAATAAAATGACCGAAACCGTAGTGGATGATAGGTCATTTGACGACCCTTACATTATATAATTTTATTGTTCATACATGATCATGGGAAATGAAAATTCCACAAATACTCAAGAATCTTGGTCATTCGGCGGAATGCTTTTCACATCATCAGCCTAAAGGGAAGATAACAGGAAGTAGCACCCTCACCTGTTCAGAAGTGGTTTTTTTTCTGGGTTCTATTCCCGACATCACCCAAATACTCTACAGGCAGGATTTTCATCAATGAGTACATCATCCCTCGGGTGGAAGTTCAGCTCAGTCTGCTAGCAATACAGCAGTTGGTGCACAAAGGCCCCACGGTGTATTTCGTGAACAGTGGACGATCTATCGCCGGAACACTGAACAAATTACAAAACGAATTGCCTTATACATAACCTCTGTCCACCTTCAGTAGTGGAGGTAAAAATACATATAGTTTCCAAATTACTTCTTATTACCTCTGCCACCAAAAGTGAAGGAGGTTATGTTTTCACCCCTTTCTGTCTGTTTGTCTGTCTATTTGTCTGTCTGTGTGCAGCATATCTCAAAATATGTGTGCAGGTGTGTGACAAGGGACGAACTGATTCGATTTTGGTGAAGATCTGGATCCGGATCCGACGGCTGGAACTTTTTTAAGTGATTCTTCACCATTGAGAGATTGAGCCAAAAACGATATATAGCACGATATCTCAAAAAGTTGTGGACGGATTCGGATGAAACTTGGTGGACAGGTTGGGTGTGTGACCACGACAAATTGATTCGATTTTGCTGAAGATCCGGATCTGGATAAGATAATTATTTAATTCCTAAAGTGGTTCTTCACCATTGAGACATCGGGCCACAAACGATTATATACTGCAGCATGATATTTCAAAAATGTGTTGGGCCCGATATGTTCTCGTGGTATGCGCTCTACCAAGTGCCCTTCTAGTTCTGCTCTGTTATTGGAAACAAATACTTTCTCTTTGGCCTTAAGGGTTAATATTTAAAGAGGGTGCCCTTACAACATATTGCAAATAATAATGGACTTTCTAAATGACTTAATCTGCCCCAGAGTGCTCGGCACGCATGCACAGAAACCCCATGAATTAGCGATCTTCGGAACATGTGAACTGCTATCATGTGTGCGTGGAAAAGAGTGTTACCTAAAATGGCTCAGAAAACTTCTAAAAGAAGCCGAAAGTATTTGGAAAAGTATTTGAGAGAAAACTGGGGTGCACCTTGACACAATTAAAGATTTAGACTGATAGGGGATGCCATATCTGGTTTGGGTGCAGCTGAACACTGATGGACATGTCATATCTGGGGCTTGTGAATGCATATGGTTCATTTAAAATTTAAATGCAACTTGCCACAAGAGAAACGATAATACATTTTTGTATCTATTGCTAAAAGTAAAAGCGTTCGTCAGTGTGATTTATTTATATATCTACTTCCGCCGCTCGCTTGTATTGCCAGGAAATGATAGGAACTTGACACGTCTCATATTTCCTATCCAGGAGCATGACAATTATGGTTAACCATTTGGAAATTGCTACTCTTTAAATATTCCTTTTTTTATACATGGTCAAGGCTCGTGGAAGAGCTAGGACACAGAACAAATCAGGACACAACATAACAAAGGGAACAGCAGGAGAAATGGGAAACACCAATAGCACGGCAGAGGGAGAAGCTGTTCAGAGACGGACAAACAAAGGATGCAGGCAACGATGCAGGTAAATGGGTGAACAAGAGGGATACATAAAAATTTTTGGGGAGGGGTGGGAGTGATTTATCGGGTCTTTTTAAGATCATGGTTTTGGATGGGGGACGACTTGAGATGATGGTGAACAGCTGTCTTGTAAACCTGGAGGGAGGAATGAAATTGAAGAGAATGTGGAAGTTGGTTCCACAGGTGAGAAAAGAGGAGGAATAAATGATTGTAGCTGAGCAGTGGTTCTGGATTTCGGCAGTTTCACTTGGAGGATGTTGCTGCTGGACCACGTGTGTCCTGCAGATGCCTGGGGAAACAAACCTCGGAGAGGGCCGAGGGTGCAAGACCAGAAATGAGGCAGAAGAAAACAGAGACCACTGACCTGTCGACGATAGCGAAATGATAGGCCCATAGACTCAGCTTTATCATGAGAGATTCCAATTATCTTGAAAGCCTTGGTTTCCACGGTGTCAAGCTGAGTAAGATGTGAGGCAGGGGAGCCAGCCACGAAGGGAGAGCAGTACTCCATTGAGCTGTGGAGGAAAGCCTTTTAGGCGGAGAGGAACTCAGGTGTGCCAAGTACGGACTTTGCACGATGGAGTTTGGCTTTGGAGGCCAACTTTGAAATGTTGCTTGCCCAAGAGAGATCATGGCTGAGTGAGACCCAAGAGTTTGAGTGACTGAACCTCTTTGAGAGGGTTCTTGAGAAAGTAGATGGGATGGTTTGCGGTACGGTCCTTTCGGAGAGAGGGTGTGAGTGTGGGATTTCTCAGCGTTAAAAAAAACATATTCCAAGTGTTTGAACAGTTTGTGATTTTTGTCAAGGTCTGAGGAGAGGGAAGAGGCTGCAGCCTGTCTGTCTAAAGGATGAGAGATGTCACGGCAGAGAGTGGAGTCATCAGCAAAGAGATAAAGAAGATTGTCCAGATCGTCAGTGAGATCATTGATGAAGATTGGGAATAAGATGGGGCCCCAGAAACACTGCCTTGGGGCATTCCATCAGAGAGAGAGAGAGAGAGAGAGAGA
>CM068963.1:90834893-90849269 GCA_035128595.1 Eptatretus atami | reverse complement strand
AGAGACAGAGACAGAGACAGAGACAGAGACAGAGACAGAGACAGACAAGAAATGGTTCTGATGAGAGCCACACGTTGGTTACAAGAGTGGAGGAAGTCAGTAATTCAAGAGTGGAGTTGGTCTTGGATTCCTTAGGCAGACATTGTGGAGACTCCAGACTGTATCAAAATCTCGAGACATGTCCAGACCGACAGCCCTGGTGTAATATCTGATATTGAGGGCCTCCATCCATTGTTGGGACAGTCAAAGCAGCATGTCTTTCATTTATTTAAATAAAAATTTATATATTTACTCTTTCATTTAAATGATGGAAATTATGTTAAAAAGACGATTTGAATTACAGATTTCACGTTTGCAACAGCAGGTTAAAATTTCCCAGCGAGCAGAACCAAGTCACTGAAAACTCACACACCGCGCGTTCGTGAAAGGCCTCGTGAGCATTCATTCGACATTTTGATAGTCCCTCATTGTGGAGACAAAGTTCCAATGGGTACTTCATAGAGGTGTTGGCAGAAGAGGAGAGGGAAGGAGGGGGGTGATGGATTTCTGACCAATTATAAGGTGCATAGAGGGAAGGGGGGTTGTGTTGATATCAAAGTTTCCACCATTTTTCCAGATGTAATAAGAAGATGGTTGCTTTCACCACAGAATTACAAGACTGGAATTAATGATTTGGCCAGGATGCTGGTGTCACATAAATGGCCTCCTTTGTTCAAAAGCTATTGTGGGAGATTAGAACTCTCAACCTGTTAAAATGAACTCAGGTTAACTGCACTGGGCTGGCAAAGTGCAGAGGATTAATCACTTGTTTCTCTCACACCTTATAATTCACCTCCGCTCGGCCCTGTAGAACAAAGCGCTTCTTCACATTCATATGTGGGTGGTTTGCTGATGTATGAAGCAATGGAGAGCTTGACCCAAAATTCACTCTAATTTTAGTCTTTTCATTGTGAGAGCTAAGGTTGAGAGACGAGATGGTCAGATGGAACGAGCAAAGCAACAAGGTCAGAAAAAGGAGAGTTCCTTTGGTTTTCGTTCTCAGAATTATACTCTGGGGCATGTCATGCTGGTGGTTTTCTCCCAACTATGTTTACAGATCGTAAACCGAAAAGTGCCTATTTTTTTATGTCACCATAGTAGTAGTGGTAGTAGCAGTAGTAAGCTAGTAGTAATACAACTACTACTATGACTACTGTTCTACTATGACTACTGCTACTCCTTTTTTAATGGCTGAATTATTCCTACCTTCTGGTGGGGTCGGCCCTAGTCATTGACTAACTGGCTGCCAAGCTTGAAGTTCGACTGAAGGTACCAGGAATTTTAAATTTCTTCAAGGTATCGGCGACAACATATGGGGTAGCCAAATTAAGGTTCCCTCCATTGGATGACCTTGTTAATACAACACCCTGCCTACTGTTAATGAAAAGCACCAGGGATCTTTATCATCGACCAACTAATGCAAGCAGACAGCACACCTGATTTAACGTCCATCCAATGTACTGCCTGTTTATGATTCATTGACCTGCCTGCGAAGCACCAATGTGACCATTTATAGTGGGGTTAGGTATCAAACCTGGATTAGACAATAAATATGCTCTACCTCTGCAGCATCCGATCAGACTATTCATTGCACTACCGTAGTCATCTCAACTTGTAACCTTTTCAAAATACTCTATAAAATTTGTCAAACAGAATCTATACCTGAAAGGGATCCAGGTAAGCTCTTTCAGATGATTAATAACTATCCAAGTTATACTTATTGAAGTGATGTGAGAGACAATTCCTGTTGACAAGAGAGTAGGAGTTTCCAAAATAATTTAATATTGAATAAAGAACTTGTCTTGCAGGTGAAGGAAGCTAAAATTAGAGCGTGAAGTGAAAGACTTTGGCCAAAATCTCTCACAATCAGAAGGCAAAAATTAGAGTGCGAATCAAGGAAACGCTGATGTTTCAGGCATTAACCCTTCATCGGAGTGTTGTTCGCCCTCGCTTTTTCAGTGCTAGTCATTCAGGGCAGGAATTCTGGAATTTACTCGAGCTATCAGTATACAATGGCATTGTCTTTCCAAAGCAACTGTGGGATGTCCACGAGCAATGCTAACAGATAGGGTAGCCATTTTAGGCCCCCTCCACAGGTTCACATACTTGTTGACCTGCAAAAAACCGTGAATACACCCGTGAAAAACCATTAATGCAACTGCGAAAAACCCTAAATATGCCCCGCCCCCCAAAAACCACGAATACACCCACGAAAAACCGCAAAAAGCCATGAGTACGCCTACAAAAAACTGCGAATATGCCCGCAAAAAACCCATGGACACATCCGCAAAAAACCCACCTATACACCAACAAAAAACAGTTTATACACCCGTGAAAAACCCTGAATATTCCCCCCCAAAATCCCAAATAACCTGAGAAAAACCATGAATACACCTGCGAAAAACCGTGAATACACTTGTGAAAAACCGTTAAGACCCCCCAAAAAACAGTTCATACACCCGTGAAAAACCCTGAATATTCCTCCCAAAATCCCAAATAACCTGAGAAAAACCATGAATACACCTGCAAAAAACCGTGAATACACCTGTGAAAAACCGTTAAGACCCCCCAAAAAACAGTTCATACACCTGCAAAAAACCCCTGAATATGCCCGAAAAAACATGTTGCAAATACACCCGTGAAAAACTGTGACTACACCCGAAAAAAAACCACGCAGACACCCGCAAAAAACAGCCAATACACCCGCGAATATCCCTGAATATGCCTGACAAAAAAAACCATGAATACACCCGCGAAAAACCGTTAATACACCCATGAAGAACCGTTAATACACCCACGAAAAATCGTTAATACAACAGTGAAAAATATACCATCAGAGATGGGGAATCCCCCGCCCAATTGAAAATTGAAAGAAGGCAATACATTTCCAGATAATGAGGAGGTGAATTGGAAACGAGACACCAATTTGGTCATAATCTCGAAAAAGTTCCCCAGGGGTGAGGAACGTAGTAACCAAAAATAATTGAAATCAGATAAGCGGTTTTCATTTATTACAAAAAACTTTTTTCAAGATGGCCGCCCAGTCGGCCATCTTGGATCGCGGCAACGCCCAAAAAAATAGGGTTCTTCCCTTTTCAGGTGGTACATGTGTGTCCCAAATTCAAATGATATGGCGAACAGTTTATGAGTTATCGCACTCACAGCTATAAATGTTGACGCCCGGGACGGACGACAGCCGGACGGACAGCCGACGACCTGGTGACAACAATATCCCCCTTCCGCAACGCGGCGGGGATAAAAACCCTGAAAACGCCCCCCCCCCCAAAAAAAACCCATCACAAATACACCCGTGAAAAACTGTGACTACACCGAAAAAAACACGCAGACAACCCTCAAAAAATAGCAATACACCTGCGCAATCCCTGAATATGCTTGAACAAAAAACCATGAATACACCCGCGAAAAAAACCGTTAATTACTCCACTGAAGAACCGTTAATACACCCACTGAAAATCGTTAATACAACAGTGAAAAACCCTGAAACGCCCCCCAAAAAAAAAACCTATCACAAATACACCTGTGAAAACCGGAATGCACCTGCGAAACCCTGAATACGCCCCCCCCCCAAATAAACACGAATACACCCACGAAAAACCGCAAAAAGCCATGAGTACGCCCACAAAAAACTGCGAATATGCCGCAAAAAACCATGGACACATCCGCAAAAAACCGCCTGTACACCAAAACAAAAAACAGTTTATACACCTGTGAAAAACCCTGAATATTCCTCCCAAAATCCCAAATACACCTGCGAAAAACCGTGAATACACCTTGTGAAAAACCGCTAAGACCCCCCAAAAAACATTCATACACCTGAAAAAAACCCCTGAATATGCCCGAAAAACATGTTGCCAAATACACCCGTGAAAAACTGGGACTAAACAAGAACGAAAAAACTACGCAGATACACTGCAAAAAACAGCCAATACACCCACGAATATCCCTGAATATGCCTGACAAAAAACCATGAATAACACCCGCGAAAAAACCGTTAATACTACCGCAATGAAAAACCGTTAATAACACCCACGAAAAATCGTTAATACAACAGTGAAAAACCCTGAAAACGCCCCCCCCCCAAAAAAAAACCCATCACAAAATACACCTGGGGAAGACACGACAGTGAAAACGAGCCGGGTAGACAGCAAAAGAGCGTTGAAATACATCAAAGAAAAACCATGAATATGCCTGGAAAAACAATCGCAATTATACCTGTGAAAAACCATGAATACACCTGCAATAAACCGTGAATACACCGATGAAAAACCATTAATACATCTGCAGAAAACAGTTAATACACCTGCAAAAAAATCATGAATACACCTGCGAAAAACCGTGAATACACTCGTGAAAAACTATGACTACACTCGCAAAAGATCGTGTATACACCTGTGAAAAACAGTGAATGCGCCCGCGAAAAACCGCAAATATGCCTCCAAAAAACCGTGAACACCCCCCAAAAAAATCACAACTACACCTATGAAAAATCATGAATATTTGCCTGCAAAAAACCATTAATACGCCCGTGAAAAACCACAAATATGCCTCCAAAAAACGTGAACACCCCCCAAAAAAAAAATCACAACTATACCTATGAAAAATCATGAATATGCTGCAAAAAACATTAATATGCCCGTGAAACACAAATACACCTCGCGAAAAACCACAAAATGCTCGCAAAAAACGTGAACACCCCCCAAAAAATCACAACTACACCTATGAAAAATCATGAATATGCCTGCAAAAAACCATTAATACGCCCGTGAAAAACTACAAATATGTCTCCAAAAAATGTGAACACCCCCCAAAAAAATCACAACTATACCTATAAAAAATCATGAATATGCCTGCAAAAAAACCATTAATATGCCCGTGAAAAACCACAAATACACTCGCGAAAAACCACAAATATGCCTCCAAAAACGTGAACACCCCCAAAAAAAATCACAACTACACCTATAAAATCATGAATATGCCTGCAAAAAAACCATTAATACGCCCGTAATTTTGCTGTTTGAAAAACTACAAATATGCCTCCAAAAAATGTGAACACCCCCAAAAAAATCACAACTATACCTATAAAAAATCATGAATATGCCTGCAAAAAACCATTAATATGCCCACGAAAAACCACAAATACACTCGCGAAAAACCACAAATATGCCTCCAAAGAACCGTGAACACCCCCGAAAAAAATCACAACTACACCTATGAAAAATCATGAATATTCCTGCAAAAAACCATTAATATGCCCGTGAAAAACCACAAATATGCCTCCAAAAAACGTGAACACCCCCCAAAAAACATCACAACTATACCTATAAAAAATCATGAATATGCCTGCAAAAAAACCATTAATATGCCCGCGAAAAACCACAAATACACTCGCGAAAAACCACAAATATGCCTCCAAAAAAACGTGAACACCCCCGAAAAAAGCACAACTACACCTATGAAAAATCATGAATATGCCTGCAAAAAACCATTAATACATCCGCGAAAAACCATCAATGCAACCACGAAAAACCCTGAATACGCCACACGGCGGTTGGTGAGCTCTGGTGGTGAATACCGCCTCATGAATTACCTCATGTACGTTTCCCACCCAGAGAGTGGCTCGGTACCATTTTTGGGTGCGTCTTCCTGCACACGCTGAAGCTCCTAGATCTCAAAGTTCAATCGAGACCATCTCTGGACCAAGATAAGTGCCAGAATAAAGGGAGGATTTGCATTTATTTTGCTTTCCCCTTGTCTGTATTAGAGTGCGCCTCGACTTTAGGCTTAATTTACTTCACATATTATTATTACATTTTGAATGACCTTTGTAAATATTTCTAATGTCATTAAATCCCCGTGTTTATTTGAGGTTGATGGTGTCCATGTTTCTGTTGTAGGTTTGAGTATAAACCCCTTGTGCTGTGCATCCATCTGTTCTGTCGCTCCACCCCATGCCGCCCTGCCCCTCCCGCGTGCGCGATAATTTCTGAGGATTACGTGTCCGCCTCCTAAGGAAAACCGCTCGGAGATCCGGCCTGGTTGGTGTTAACTGCCAGTCCACCACATTTGTGTTGTTGGGGGGGGGGGGGGATTAACTAAACCCAGACCCGCGACAATATATTAATTATATACTAGCATAACCGCGCTCTGCGCGACGGGGGGGGGTGTGTTTGAGAAAGGAACTATGCAGAGTATCAGTAGTAATTTTACTTTAATGCGTAAGTGGAATACAATGTTCAAAGTACTCTTGGCACGATTTCACTGTTTCAGAACCATTTTATTTACTTTTTTTGTAACAGCACCTCATATGGTCTTTGAGATAATGTAAGCCGAATATCACGTTACTCGAGCGCAGAACAAAGTCGAAGATAGCGCGACACGAAACCACAAACTCGGAAATAATATATATAAGATATATATATACTGTATATATAATATAAGGTCCATCTAAAAAAAGTAACAGGACTGAGCTTGCTGTGTGCTCCACTTACACAACTTGAGTGAACGGGTTGGTCATAGTCTTTCGCAACATTCCAGCAACATATATATCGGTGATGTGTGACTGTGCTCATTGTGTGATTTTTTTACAGGTCGTGCTTTACACGTTTTATCTGAGTTCTCGTGCTATGAGTCGTGAGCAGAGAGCCAATTTGAAGTTTCTTGCCAAGCTTGGCCAAAACACTTCCGAATCCTTCGCAAATGCTGCAGCAAGTCTTCAGGGAAGAACGATGTCACGTACACGTGCATTTGAATGCACAAGAGGTTCAAAGAGGGACGGGAGAGGTTTGAAGACGATCCACGGTCTGGAAGAACTTCAATGAGCAGAACAGCGGACAACATCGAGCGTGTGAAGCAGATGGGTGCGCGCAGATCATCGACTCATGGTGCGGATGATTGCTACTGAGGAACTTTCCATCAACAAGCACCTGTCTGGAGCATCATCCACTGAAAATCTCGAAATGGCAAGGTGTGCGGAAAGATGATCCCTAAGCTGTGGCGAGGACCAGAAACAGCAAAGAGTCACTGTCTGTCAAGACATTATCGAGCGCCTCGAGGACGATCCAGACCTGCTCAGGAGACTCATTACTGCGATGAATCATGGATATTCGAATACGATCCCGACACCAAACGGCAGAGTCGTCACTGGAAAAGTCCGGCATCACCAAGACAAAGAAAGCAAGAGATTTCGAAGTCGAAAGTCAAGTGATGCTCATCGCGTTTTTGGACATCTAAGGGCATCGTCCACTTCGAGTTTCTACCACAAGGTCAAAGAGTGAATCAATACGTGTACAAGGAGATCCTCCGGCGTCTCATGAGATCGTCTGGGACAAGAGGAGGGATCTGGGAGAACAACGCCTGGGTGTCCACCATTGAACAACGGCCCCCCCCCTGCTCACAGTGACCTGAGCATCCGACAGTTTCTGCGGAAGAACGTGCCAACTCTGGAGCAACCCCCGTATTCACCAGACTTGTCCCCTTGTGATTTTTCCTATTCCCCAAGCTCAAGGGGTGATCAAGGGACCTGATTTCCTGATGTGGAGGCATCAAAAGCACGTGGACGACAGGACTCAAGAGCATTCAGAAGAAAAGTCTTCCGGGTGCATCGAAGTGTGGCATGAAGAGGAATGGAACAAGTGTATGAGACTGGAGGGAAACATTTTGAAGAGGAAAAGCTGTGTGTTCAACATAATTTTTGGAATAAAATTTCGGTGAAGTCAGTCCCGTACTTTTTCGATGGACCTCGTATTTGCGTACTATATATGATTATATATTATATATATTATATATATATATATATATATATATATATATATATATATATATATTGTTACGAATTTGGGAATTCGATTGCACACAACATTCAGGTTCCTTTAGTCAGTTATGTCGATAAGTGCTTGTTCCCTAGATAGTTCACCTTTCCATTTTAATGGCAGAAATCGATTAAGTGCGCTGCGAGATTCAATTTAATAGTTAGGGAGCGATCATAACAATGGAGACGCCCCTCCCCCTCTTCTGCAAAGAGGAAGAAGAGCCCTCCCGTCCTGAATCACGGGATGTAAACAACTCCCTCCCACCCGTGCTTGAGCGGGGGATGGAGCACGAGGGCATGAGTCACGCCGGGAGCCGGGGGAGGAGGCCGATAAGAATAAAGAAAAGACCCTCTGCTTTGTTCGGCGCTGGTTGTTCAGTAGGCCTTCGGGTTCTGCTTGGCTTGGGTTAGGGAGAGGCTTTTTGAAGGCTTTCTGCTTTGGCTTGCTTTTATTAAGCTTTTTGCTTCGGCTTGGCTTTTAGTAGAGCTTTGGCTTCTGCTGGCTTAGGGTTGAGGCTTTTTGGAGAGCTTTTGCTTCGGCCTGGCTTTTCAGCAGGCCTTCGGGTTCTGCTCGGCTCGGAGTTCTTGGTCCTCGCTTTTTCATCGGAAGAGAGTTGAGCTGGTTGCTCAGCTCGGAGTTCTTGGTTCGTGTTGTGAGAGGCTTTGTCATCGGAAGACAGTTGAGCTGGTTGCTCGGCTGGCTCTTTCTTGGTTCGTGAGCTCTTTGTTCTCCGCTTGGTTCCCGGCTTGGTGCGACTCATCGGCCTCATCTTGGAGGTGGTTCCTCGGGAGAAGCGGACGCATCGACGGAAGGATCGGCGCCTCGTCTGACCAGCATGTGTTCGGGAAGCGCGGAGGATTCGCTTGAGCTCGGGAAGGATCGCGGCTCACGGCGATGGATCCAGCTCGCTTCGCTGGAGCCCGGGTCGAACAGCTTGAAGACCACACGAGGTGGAGAGGTTCGAGATTGGTTCTGGGTTTCAGCTCATCTGTCCCTCCAAGCTGGAGTCCGTTATTAAAGGCATCAGCCACCATTTCTTGTGTGTGTGTGTGTGTGTGTGTGTGTGTGTGTGTGTGTGTGCATACGTGTGTCCGTGGCCCGTCTAATAAGTAGGAAAATTGTTAAGGCTTTGTGTGCTGTAAATGATTGCATTGATTTCGTATAGTCGCTATAGTTCTGCTCTTACGTGCTTCCCGAGTTCCCATGATTATTTATAAAAACCCCAATTGTTAAATGTTTTCAGCTCGTCGCGTAGATCTTTCATTGACTGAGCATTTCGTGTGTTGGTAGTTAGAAACCGTTGGTTTGCCGTTAAAAGGGGGACATTCGGACGACGGTTCTTGCGATTAAGCGCTCGGAATCGCGCACGGGGACAGGCTCGCTTAAGCGGTTGTTCCGTACGAGTTCCGTCTGAGGGTGGAATACCCCGGTAGTTGCGACACGTGGGTATTAGGTAAATGAAGATTGGCAATCGACCCTACCCAGTGGTCTGCCCATTGGCGTATTTCGGTTCTTCACAAGGACCCGTCGGCCTCGAGTTATCCGGGCGGCGATCTATATTCCGGCGATCAGTCGGGCGACTCGACTTGCGGCTCCACAGAGCGGTCGGTTCGCGGCCGACGCACCGGCACCTAAACAATTATATCTTCAAGAATTTTAAAGAGGACAATGGGGTTATAGCACCCAAAACTAATTGTAGGTGATACAGCCTTGGATAACCATTATATTTAATAAAATAATGTTCTGAAAGTAATTATCTTTTATTCAGTAGTGTTTGTTAAACACTGGACTCTCTAAATGACATAGTAAGTCAGGTATGGAGCATGCAGAGGAGCAGCGCGCCCACTTTCCACCGGTACTCCAGGGTTCTCTGTCTGGCCATTCCCTTTGGCAAATCCTGGCACATCCCCATCTCCTTGATATGCCAATCAACCTGCTGCAACCACAAGGCATGTGGTCGGCCGTTGGCCTTCTCCAACCATGAGGCTCCCTCACTGACAGAATCTGCCTCAGCAAGATCAGGCATCAGGAAAATGAGTCACATGGCCCATACAGCGCCAGCTGACAGTCACTTACGATACAGGTAACAAATCCCATCTGAGTCTCTCTCAGCAAACACTTGTTGGACACAAAGTCTGACCAGCGATAGCAAAGGATTCTCTTAAAGAGAACTGGTCCCGAAGGAGTTAAATCTCCATCTCAGATCCCCCTGTCCAAAGTCCAAGTCTCACATCAGTAGAGTATTGACTGGAAGCACACAAAGACATCTCGTCCTCCTACATAGGTACTAACAGCGCCACGCCCATGATCCAGTTGAACATGATCCCAAGTCCACCCAGACTGTCTATCGACTTGGCTCACAACATGCTGAGACATGAATATCCCCGCCAAAGGTAAGTGAATCGGTTGAAAGGGGTCCATGTGAATCTATGTGACAACATCCTCACCACAAACAAGTACAGACAAGATAGTGGGCAACTTAAGCATAACAATTGTGCATTTTGTGAGGAAATCACCAAATTTGGCACACTAGTAGCCTAACATATTATGAACAGATTTGGATATTGGGCCATCTCAAACATCATGCCGCGATGGCTGTTGGCAGCCATTTCCACTCCATCAAAAATTTTGAGATGGCCCAATATCCAAATCTTTCATAATATGATAGGCTACCGTATGCCAAAATTTGTGTGATTTCCCTCACAAAATGCACACATGTTATGCTATATTTTAGCTAAGTTGCCCCCTAAGATACCAGCATCAAGATGTCAATGAAAGCCTGGATCTTCGTTTTGACCCAGGAAACCCATAAACCAGCGGCTCAGACTCCTCAATCAGCACCTGAAGGGCCTCCATATCGATATCCAGCGTCTCTGCAATGATGACTGCATCATCTGCGAAATCAAGGTCAGAGATCTTGACATTCCAAATTGAACACACCGCAGCTTGATGTTTCCAACCTCCACAGAATAAATCCATTACACATACAAGGGCACACACAAGGAAATCAGACACAGGTGAGGCCATTCAGCCCATCATGCCTGCGCGACATCAACACCATCCTAAATTATTTATCTTTTTATTTTAAGTTTTTGTAGTTTTTTGTGTTTTTTATTTTAATTTTTTGTATTTGTATGTTTTGGTAAATGTATTGTTGTGGGCTGGGGAGGTCGGGTGGCGAGAACGACCACTCGTGGGGAAAGCGTGCGTCGTCTCCCACCAAACTCCCCGGAATTGTAGGCCCGTCGCTCGGATAACTCCGCGAGCCGGCGTGTCGTCGTTTAACCGACCGTGGTCGCCAATATCTCAACCGCGTTAGCGTAGGTCTATTTGTCTATAACCAATTTACCATAATTAAACTACGCGATTTCGACTACGGGAAACCACACCTCGGCACATCTTGCTCGAACCGGGTCACTCCACCACTGCGTAGAGTTCCAACTACCGACTACCAACTCCGGTTCGAGTGCACGCAAGCGGAAACTGCCAAAGCCGTGCTGGGTGGAATTAACGGATCATCGGGGATAAAACCCTGCCTAAACTCAGATCCGAAACCATGCTGGACCAATTCAAGAAGGGACAGAAACGGACTGGGAATATTTCTTCAAATGTTTATTTACGAAGAAAAGACAAAGGCAAGGACTTAACGCAAATATGCAGAAAGGAATAAAAGAATTAACGCGAATATGCAAGAATTACAATGAGCAAAAACACTTATTCAGATCTACTTACAAGGACGGGCCACACGCAGACACACACACAAAATGAAAAGAAACCCAGAGTCTTTAAAGGTCCCATGACACTCAAAACTTTCTGGTTATTTTATATATTTAACTTGACCCTCCTAGTGAAGAAATCACCCATGTTTCTTTTTTTAAATAAAAAAATGGCGATAATTAGACCAATATTCTGAAACATTTCTGGTGCTTTTCACAACTTGCTATGCCCCGCCCCTTAAAAAAGTTGACTTCAGCGAACCGCAGCGTTCACGTCATCTCCAGAACGCGACTCGCACAGAGTGGATTGACTAGATGTCGCGCGCCGTATAAAGTACGTACAAATGCATTGTTGCACATGTGTTTGCTATCTCACTGATCATCTTAATTCCTGGATTGTTTCGCGAAAGTTTTGAAATAGTTTTAGCGTACTTTCGAAATGCCTGCAAGATGTGATCGTAGACAGGATGCAGCAATTACAAACCAGAGACGGTGTAAAGCCTTCATGTATTTCCGAAAGAATAGAATCTTCGGAGAATATGGACATCTAAAGTGAGCTGACGAGGGGAAACTGGAAAGGCCCCACGACACGAGCGTCATTTGCAGCGCCCACTTCGAAGACAGTGACTTTTGATCACGGGCTCTATTCGCCTGCTCAGTTTGAAGAATTTGAGGAGGCTGAACCTGATGCAGTAGCCATCATCAAAAGCAATGTCGTCGATAAATCCGTCGTCCCGTCCGACTAGTCCTGATACAAATCTGACGTGCTGTAGCTTTCTTTTATTATTTCTTTTCTTCATTGTTTCTACTCTCCTCTCTCTCTCTCTCTCTATTTGAGTGCAGCCTGTGGCTGCTGGTTGCATCATTGGTTTGGGACGCGGCTATGCCGCTGATGCAGTGTCCCCCTTACCAGTTACACTATGCTGCATTTTGCGACCTCGGAAGGAATGACAGGCTGAGTCAACCTCCCTGGTGTATTTTAATTTAGCGCCAACGAGGGTTGAACTCAGAACCCTTTAGATCCCAAGTCAGCACCACTACCACTAGCCAACACCAGGCTATTGTTTTCTACTGGCTGCTACACGACGCGACAGTAGGAATAAAATAAATAAAAAGCCATCAGACGTTCAGATTTATCAGACTGATCTAAGACAATTGTGTCACAGGTGTGTTCTGCCACACAAGTTTCATCGCTATCCAGGCAGCGATTATGCTTCGTTTTATGCGCGGAGAGACACGGCGATGACATGGCCGGCCTTGTTTGTGAATTTAATTTGCCAAGCGTGCAACATGGTCCGTCTGCGCTGCGCTGCGCTGTATGCCACGTCACTAAAATATTTCTGATATCGAGCAGTATGCAAGTCGAATTTCACATTTATTGAATTAACGAATAGGATTTAATCTAACCAGTTTTATTTCCGAGTCCTTCCTTCGATGTCCCATCATATCATGGAATTTCAGCTGCTTGAACTTCACTTCCCATGACTTACGTTACTCTGACAATTTCCATGTGATTCAGACCAAATCCTCAATTTCCTTTCAATCACTGTCGTACCAGACAAATCAAGTCCATGTATCCATTTATTTCAAACCAAATGGTCGATTTTTTAAAGCGATAATAACGACAGCGATGAGTCGATCAATCGAATGTGGAAACACAAGGAAGCCAAATCAATCACGTAGACCACCAACCCGAAGTAATTTACGTGGCAGCCTTTGTCGTTCTGAGATGACGGTCTGTGGGGTTACGCCCCTCTTCTGTAGATTTCGCAGAAATTTTTAGGGCGTTCCTCAAAGAAGGTATTTTTATTTTATTTTACATTTTACAGAATGAGTATGTGAAAGAACATTTGTCAGATTTGAAATCAGCGATGAAAAATCCTATAGGATATATATATATATATATAATATATATATAGTTATGCAAATTTCAGTACTTTTGGGTGTCATGGGGACTTTAAAATGGGCCCTCGCAGCCGTGGAGAGAGGACAAGCTGGTGCGTTCAGAGTTCGGTGGTGTACCTGAACGGCGCGGAGCAAGGGCGTTCTCCGCGATGCGGCACTGACAAAAGGTCGGTTGGTCCGGTCCCCAGTCGCACGTAGGACTCGTGGTTCGTGGCGGAGCTCGGGTGGTGAACCAATCGGGGTCCACGTTCAGGATTGTCAGGGTCTCTGTCCTTTCCATAAAACTCCTCGTAGCAGCCACCGTGAAACTCCAGAACCCCGTAACAGCCACCGCTGAAACAAAACTGACTGTTTACAGCCACGCTTGAAACAAAACTGACTGTTTACAGCCACCGTGAAACAAAACTGACTGTTTACAGCCACCGTAAAGCAAACTCGACCGGACCCTTTTTACAGAGAGTCTCGGGGATTTATTGGCCTCTCTCCACGAGGAGGGGCCTTTGGGTGAAAACGCACCTCGCTGTCTGCCTCTGATTGGACAGGGATCCTCCGGCCACCTTTCCGGGCGGGGGCCTCTGCCCCCTGCAGGAGACCCCAGTCTACTCTCCACTGCTTCACTCTCGACGAGTAACAGTGTCCATGCCGCGAAGGTCATCGTACAAGAGTACAAATTCATGGGAAACCCGAGAACTGGAAACCGACGAGACCCCCTCTGCGCAAAGGTCAAGGTACGAGCAGCCAGTGGGTGGTGATGGTTGCATGATGGGCCGAAGGGTCATGCAGATGGGATGGTTATTAGATGTAATACCTAACTAAAAGAAATCGCAACCACGCCTTTTGATGTCTCCCACTAGACAAAAGGAGGATCTGACGACATCTCTCTCTGG
>CM068963.1:90783295-90793848 GCA_035128595.1 Eptatretus atami | reverse complement strand
AGGTGAGCGGACAGTCAAACATACTTGTCAAAGCCATTAACGTACTTGTCAACAAAACAAAAAAAATTCGCCAAGTGACAGACAGACAGACAGATGGACAGACAGACAGACAGATGGACAGAATAACGCATCAGACCAACCAATATACTTGAAAAATGTTAGATTTTTGCAAGTAACAATAACCAAACAAAGCAAACAGCTCAACATACTTTGTAAATCGTTTTTTTTTTTTGCCAAGTAACACACACACAAACATGGGTCCGTGAATTCTAGTAAGGATTACCTCTGCTCCCTTTACTCTTCTCACTCGTGCTCTCCTTTTGTTCTTTCAACCCCTTCCACTTTTCTCACGATTTTAATCTCCTTTATTTCAGGCTTTTTATTACTTACGAAATCTAAAGATTTCGTAAGTATATTGATCACTTCCGGACTCTGTTTGTGTGTTTGTGTGTTTGTGTTGTGTGTGTGTTTGTGTGTTTGTTTGTAGGCACGATAACTCGAGAACGGAAGAAGCTACCAATGTCAAATTACACCAGTGATTCAGGAGGGTGATGGCTAGTGCTGATTAGATTTTGGTCAAATCGGTCAGAGTCAAGGTCACAGTGAGGTCAAACATCCAAAACATGATAAGTCGAGAA
Organism: Eptatretus atami; assembly: GCA_035128595.1. NCBI lineage: Eukaryota > Metazoa > Chordata > Myxini > Myxiniformes > Myxinidae > Eptatretus > Eptatretus atami. Next base: position 90,793,210 of record CM068963.1, on the reverse strand, counting down.
CGGAAGAAGCTACAATGTCAAATTACACACGTGATTCAGGAGGGTGATGGCTAGTGCTGATTAGATTTTGGTCAAAATCGCAAAGGTCAAGGTCACAGTGAGGTCAAACATCCAAAACATGATGTCGAGAACGGAAGAAGCTACAATGTCAAATTACATCACGTGATTCAGGAGGGTGATGGCTAGTGCTGATTAGATTGGTCAAAATCGGTCAAAGGTCAAGGTCACAGTGAGGTCAAACATAATTCCGTAAATTCACATGAGAAATGGAGTATTTTTGCTTTGCTCGACGTTACGAGTTCGTTTTAACTTCGATTTTAATTTTGTCTTCGGTTTTTGCGATCGCTTAGGACGCTGAAAACTCGGTTGTCGAAATTCTGGTAAAAATCTTCCCGAAATTTGATTTGAATTTATGCTTTGAGGCGTGATCGGGAGGAAAAATGCCAAATATTAAAGAATGAGAGTCGAAATGGTTTTTTGGGAGACGTTTTAAGATTGTATATGAAAGAAACTATGCTCTCACTCGAGACTGCATGCTCCGAGAGGTCGTCCAACATCGGAAATGTGCAGAGATGCGCGTGAGCAGGACGGCTGTCGATGAGGTCACTATAGGCGTCACACGATTACGTAGCCCGGTCACAGGCACGAAGTGGGATACGCCCGTGGCCCACAGGGCTCAGGCCGCGTGGAACGGCATGTTGCCATGGCAGGCTGGCAGGAATGACTACGCGAACATTCGCAGCTTCAGGCACCAAATTTGGGATGTCTTGGAAAAGGTGAAGCGTTATGAAGATGATATCGGACGAACGAAAATTGGAGTGGACGGACAGCGTGTTGGCAGACGGTTTCAGAGTGGTTGTGTGTACAGACACCACCGATTTGCCGAGTGATGGAAACAATATATGGTGGCTAAAAGAGACTTCGCCAACAGAGTCGACAAACTATGTGGGAAAAAGAATTTTGTGTTTGTTTTATAACCGTCCAGTAGAAATGCGAAGAGCAAACTGAACAAAGAATAGTGGAGAGCAAATTAATAATTCTCCGGGATAGGAAGAACTTGGAAGAAGAATGGAAACGAAACAAAGCTGGGAAAAGGGAACGGGAACCACTATTTTGGAAATGAGAAACTTGAAGAAAGAGGTAAGAACAGGCAATTCAGTGGAAAGAAGAAAGCCTAGAAACCAGGGATAAAAAAGAGGAGAGAAAAATCTGAGAAAAGAATAAGAATTTGTTGGAAAGTTCCGAACAGCTTCGGAATTAAGTTCCAGGAATGAAACTGGCAAGTGAACCCTAGAAATTTTTAGCACAGGGACTCCCCGGTTAAGAGAAATTGGGGTTGACGACTGTGAAATTGTATATAAAAACATAGGAATGCAAAAGAGAGTAGGTGGTGAGGATTTAATAGAGTACATTGAGTGTTGCATTGTGGCAATAATAACAGCCATTCTGAGTATTAATGGGGATAACCCACAAAACAAGAGTGGGATTATCCAATCGACGTGCGCCTAGATGGACATGCTTTGAACTACGGAGGAGGACAATGAAGAGAGCTCGGGAGAATGAATACGTGAATATATATGTAACACCAACCGCACGATGTCAGATAGTCGAGGAGTTATGACGCCAAAGCAAGGATTGGAGTGTGTGGAGGTGAGAAAGGAATTAGCAAACGAAAAAATAAGTTTTACCTGAGTGTGTTGAATCTACTCAAGTGACACATAGTGACGGGATTACTAATGATAGACTGAGAGATGAGATTTAAGAGTGAGAATTAAAGTAAAATTGGAAAGACGATGATGGAGAATTGAAACGTTTTAAGGAACCCCACAGCTGTGCCAGACTCGAAATGAAGTTAGAAGCAACCGAGTGCTCCCTATTAAGCTGGTTTGTGTGCAGTGACTTTGATTATGTGATGACGAGTTCCATTTTAGAGCTTTGATCGAATATGTTAACAACCTCTATTATTGAAAAGGTAAAGGGGAGATTGTAACCCTCAATTGAAGTCGAAGCAACGAGTTTGTATTGTGCGATGTGACTTGCATGAACAAGAGGGACAGTGGAAAAGAAACAAAAGAACAAGGAAGAAGCAGGAAAGGGAGTATCAACCAATTGAAAGAAAACGATGAGATTGGAGAAGAAGAACAAGAGAGAGAGTGAATAAGGAAACAAAAAAACAAGGAATGAAGTAGAAATAGGACAAGTCTATACACAATTAAGCGGGAAAACCGATCTTAGGATTGGAGAAGGTGTCAGAAGAGATGTACCTGGTGTGTAAATGAAATGCGAGAACAAAAAAAGAACAAGGAATGAAACAAAAAGGGACAAGAACGACCTAAAGGAGAAAGCCAAGGTTGATACGGTGTTTTGAATTTGTGAAGATGTACTCATGACGAATGAAACGGGAAAGTGAGTACGTCGGCCAATTTGGAAAGGAAACTATTGAGATGTGCGAGATCTGAGTAAGCTGGGCAATGAGAAGCAGTGGAAGGAGGAAATAACTCTAAAACTGCAAGCTGAGGAAGAACTAAGAACATAATGCATACTATAGGAGAGAAGCGAAGGGGTTGAATATAGGTGATAACAAGCACGGAAGCATAGTAGATATAAGCGACGGAGTACTTTCAACAGCGAAAAGGAAATGTAGTCTCTGTGTGACAAGAACGATGAGATTGGAGAATGAATAACATGAGAGACGTTTGGGGTAGAAAAACAAAAAACAAATAAACGTTTCGAAAACTACCTTCAATCCAACTCATGAGAGAGAGAGCGTAGAAGTTAAAAGTATTTGGAGTACACTGGAGATGTGAGACGAAAAACTCCGAAAAAATGATTCAACGAACGAAGGCTTGCAAAAAAGCTCGAGTATAGAGAGCGAGTTTAGACACCGAGCTCATAATAGGAAGATAGACACCCGAGGAGCTCAGTAGTGTAGAACTGCTCATGGTTTCCCGCTATGTTATGTTGGTGTAGTGTGACATACGACGCACCAGGGAGAATGTTACGATAACTCGGTGTTTGCGGAACTTGAATAGGAACATACAACGTCGTCGATGACACACCACTTAATTTAAGAGCGTAGCCAAACCCTAATGTCAAGGTGATTGAGACATTAAAGGGAGCATATCGACCGGATTCGTGGACGGGGATGAATACATTTTCTGAGCAGGAGGAGGCCAGGTGATGTGAAGCTACAGTCGCGCAGCGAGGGTAGATTTGCTGGAGTCTGAAGAATTCATATGGAGTCAAGCAACCTGCCTGATGCAAGAAGCGAACCGGACCCAGAGGTATTAGGACGTCTGTACGAAAGCAGGGTTACCAGCTCAGTGAGCTCAAACGATTTAAATTGCATTACATGCCCCGACCTGATGAAATTTAGTCAGGTAGAGAATTGAATTTGTGTTTTAAGGAAGAGGACTTTGTCCCCGAGATTGGGGGGATGCAGCGTAATACTGTGAACGCGAGATCTGTAATGTTTGCTCTGGTCGACGCTTAGATTTTTGATGGTTTTGTGTTGTAGAGCAGAGTGCATAGGTGGATCGGTGTAGATGATGAATGCTAGCTCCACTCGCAGTGCCAGTGTACTATAACGTTCAGCACGCTGGTACTCTTCCTCTGCTAGAGAGGACAGCAGTTAGTGTTTTATTAGGACAAGGTCAGAGGTCAAGTGGACGATTTGTTGCGATATACTCACCCTGCGGTCGAGAATGTAAGCCCTGGGAGTGGAGGCAGTTTGTCAGTACAAGGCAAGGTGAAGTATGGTATGGCGCGAAGATGCTCATACACATGAACCCTTGACTGTGTGCAGCCTTGCTGCTTGTTTGTTTGTTGTTTGTGATGACGATACTCGATGTGTGGGAGTCCTGAGCGTGGAATGAGACTGGTGACATAGGAAATAGGTTTGTGAGGCAAGGGGAAATAGAGATGCCACCAAGACAGAACTTGAGCCAAGGGGACGGAAAACCATAATGGGACAGCTCCGCATGGGTTCTACAGAGTTGGAGGTTGCTGCATCCAGGAGCAGTTTTAGATTGGATTTAGAAATCCAATTTAGAAATTGCGATTGAGAGTATATCTCTCTTGAGCGCTCACAGAACTTTGGAGTGAGTGCAGATGAGTGGCAGGCCAGAAAGCTACCACTGGGATGTGTGTCATCCATTAGAGTTTTCCAGGACACTCGTGTCTGGAGCATCACGAGGGTTTGGTTCCTCAGAGCGTAGAATGGGGTTTATCTGTCTGTCGATGGAGTATGGAGTGGCTGAGAGGTGGAGCGCCATCCACCCTATGCTGGATTAGATTTATTTAGCTGATTTTTGCCCTCGAGATAGAAACCTGTGGTCAGAAGAGGGGGAGCCATTCCACCTATAATGGGGGTCTATAGAGATCACAGTGATTCCGAGGTGAGGACCCTTGTTCCAAGAAGACAAGGGTGAGTGCGCCTCATGGCCACTATTGTGGGGTTAACCTGGTTCCTTTGGTGACAGACCTAGATCATCAGGAAGTGGAGAAAGCGTGTACTGCGTTCCATCCGATTGGGTTTTGCTTGACTTCCGCTGGACCCTGTGAGAATTAGAGCGAGTCGGGGGTAGATCACCAGCCCCCATTAGGGCGTTGAACCCCGTTGAGTGCCCGTACGTCCTTCTGGCATAAGGGCGCAGACCAGGCTGGTCATTGTTTATAATGGTAATGAGTGGAATGATCGTTTCCCCTCACCCCCTGTCCAATGAGGCCAAAGAAGTAGGGCCATAGGGGATGGAAAAAAATTTGTGTACTCGGGAAGTGTGCATCCAAAAGTTTTTTGCAGGATTGAGGGATGACAGAAGGCAATTGAGTGGGCTTGTTTTCAAGGGGGATTGAAGTGCGTGGTTTTGAACCATGTAGAGGGTTCCCATGAGGGTTGGTATTTGACGTATATATTAGAGTACCAGTCTATTTACTGCTTGTTTGTCTCTACTTGGTATTATAATATTGTTGTGTGAAGTTAAACGTTTAATTTCATGATTTCTAATGTTAGTTATGGAGAGGCCCCATATATATGGATGAGTATACCGGACGTAGAGAACAATTATTGAGTGAGTTGATGACAATAAAAGTGACTATTACCTATCATTTAAATTGTATATGTGTACCCATAGTGTGTATTCCCTAGCGGGGACTCTTGGTGTGATTATGATTGTTGCCACATAACAGTCGAAACAGGGAGTGATATTATGGGATCCTGGTGTTGGTAGGGAACTGCAGGTTGTGTTCGCTCGCCGGTGTACCTACCATGAGTGTATATGTGGCAGATAGATAATCATGCCCACCTAAGATTGTGTTTGAAGGGATTTACTTCATGTCAACCGGGCCTGCGATGCTTTGTGAGATAGGCGTGCGTTTTATACTGGTGCGCTGCTATATCATTTTATTATATGGAGCGGAGACGAGTAGAGTGCATACCGTGGCGAAACACCGATACCTACGATACCGATAGGAAGTCATATACCATCAAAGTCACGGAGCCTTATGCGATGACATTTCGGGAGTGAATAACCCTACGAGAGAGATATTCACCAGCGATACAACTAGAATACTCTTGCGCGACTAAACTCAATTCCTATGTCCACTCGCTGTCGCCTCTTCCTACGGGCATCCTCCACGTGAGGAGCGTGCCACCTCGCAGGAGACTATGCGCGCCGGCCAAAATTCAGCCGCCATTCTCAAACGACGCCCACAACAAGACCAAATCGCCAATGGGGTAACTCATTTTCCAGGACATACGTCGCTCCAACACAACTCGCGACATAATCGCAAGACCGTATGAGCTATCGATTTCGGCCTAACTCTTTACTACAGTCACTACCATCACAACGCCAGGCGCAGCGGCTCAATATCGAGTGCACGTTCACTTTCCCTGCACTCCGGTCGGAAAGGCTGATCGACGCGCTACCATGCTTCGCGACGTGTCCACGACGTAGGGGTTTCGCTGAAGAGCTTCGAGTGAGGCTATCACACATCGGTAGCGTTCAGTGCTGACTGAGAGCCACCGTGTAAGGTGCTATGACGAGCACAGTGTAGGTTGCTATGAGAGCACAGATGTGTAGGTGCTATGAGGGACAGTATTGGGGCTAGAGAGAGCCAACCCTAGTTAGGAGTTGCCAGAAGCACGTCAGATGAACCCCGAGGTCGCTGAGTGTCCTCCACCCCCCGATTAGAAATGGAGGCGGAAAGAGACGGAAGCCTCACGTGCAGACGGGTGGCAGTCACACTGCCCCACGCGAGAGTTAATGCGTCTCTCGGCACCACCAAATGAGATATAAAAGATACTAAACGAACACAGGGTCCGCTTGCCAGGTTCTAATAGGAGCATCGGCAAAGCAGTGTGCGATGCGAGGGAAAAGAAAACTCGCTCTGCGCATATAAGATTCATTGGCTAGCGACTGAAGCTGCAGGGTTCTCGTGTTGCATTGGTGTGATATTCACACTGTTGTTCCAGAACTAAAAAGCCATGGTAGTCTCGACTGGGACTCCTCCTCCGCATCATTTATGGCTCGTGGACTGTATGGCGCGAGTAGTGTTGATGGGGGGAATAACATGGTAACCAGGGCAAGCTACGTCACCTCTCCAAGTCTGTGTGAGATGAGGCCACCCAGGATGCCGAATGTGCTATTGTCACACAGATCCACGCGAATGAGTTATCTAGCATACAACCAGGTCCGACTGGCCGTTGAGAAGAAACCACACCAATCCTGCGAGTGCTGTAAAAGAATCACAAAAAGCTAAGAGAGAGAACTTAACCACAGTCAGGCAAGGAAATGCGTTAAGGGTACACTCCATTCTGAACCCTGGTTCTAAGAGTCAGTCGACCACCCAGATTTTGTTCGTCCTCAGGAACTGCTTCCTGAACGTGCATGTGTTTACCATGCTCGAATATCATCTCGTGCCACCATCTTGACCCACTGTGTCAGTCTGCCGTGCTCTCTCAGCCTCGCAGGGCTTTTGCCTGTTGCTGCTTGTGTAGCGCCATTAGTGGGGCAAGCGATGTCTCTTAGTGCATTAGTGCAGAGCAGCATAGGTGCTTTTGTGGCCGTTGCGGCTGGAAGATTCATGCCATTTGTGGGGTCCTCAGAGGCCGAAGGAACTTTGTTGTGATATTTGGTGATTCTACACGGATCCGCTTGCAACTCACCCTGTCGGGTGAGGATCGGCCAGAGTGAAGGACCACAAAGTGAGGAACCCCTCAGTAGCGTCACGGTGAATGGCACAATACTTGCCGGGAGGGGCCATGAATGGAGCAACCGGTTGAAAAGAACTTTGAACCTTCGAGCGATTGTTAGATTGTCCTTGTCTCCTTATGCCAATATGGGTATGTATATAAGTACTCAACAGAATTTGAATCCGCTCTCTCCGTTTCAAATCCATAATTAGAATGTATAGCCAGACTGTGCATAAAGTGTAAATTTGTTTGTGTAGGAGTTTGGTGTGACCCGACACACTAGGATAGGGACCATGCCATATGACTTTTACTCGTTGCACACGTCTATAGAGTTTGTTCAGGTGTCGGGCATGTTTACGTGTCGTGTTCCCATTTCCTCTCGGGTAGGCTAAACCTATGAGGAATCTTGTACTAGTACGTTAACAGGGCGCATTGCCGTGGCTGCCCCAGATGAGGCTCGGAGAGCCTCGGGAGTGAAAGGTGGGGTGCGAGCAGATAACGGTACCAGGACATCTGCGCAGTGTCAGACTTAAGAGGGACTACAGGATAGGATTAGCTCAGAGTCCCCCATTAAATACATGTTGTATAAGGTTGTTGGTGGAAGGGACGATATGTGGTGTCTCGAGGGTAGAAGACCCTGTGTTCTTCGGGTCTCATACGCAGGTGTGGATACCGAGAAGATATGTTTTTCTTATACCTCCCTCTCTGTGAGCCACGACGTAGGGTGGTCCAGGAGGGGGAGTGGCCTAGAGCGAGAGGTGTGGCCTGGGCAGGAAGTGCGCGACAGGGGCGGAGCCTTTGGTGAGGAGTCCGCCGAGAGAAGCGGAACAAGGAGAAAACAAAAGATGAGTATGTGGAAATAGTGGCGCTCGAAGTGTTGCTCGGTGTTTTCGAAGCATGCGGAAAAAAGGGAACCTCGTGGAGCAGGTTTCAGTTTGGCGTTTTGGTGGACACTCGCTGGTCAAGTTCGAGAGAGTGCTGCGGTGTTCTACAGCTCGCTCGAGCAAAACAAAGGAGTGGCTGTGTGTGAGGAACGGCCGTGTTTCTCGAGCGAGAGCTGTGCTCCGGAGTGCGCTCGGGCGAGCGAACCAAAGGACGTCAGGACTGCCGCTTAGATTGGAAAGTGTGCCAGCGAGTCAGACCGGCTGACCGAACTGATGCACGTCCGGTTGTTCGAAGCACCAGCATCTGACCGATACGAGGCACCCCTAGATACTGCAGACATACGAAGCCCGCAGGGAGTCGTGAGGGCTTCCGAGGTGGGTAGGCCGGAGAGAGTGACCACGCGTTCGCAGACCCCTTCCGGTTCCACGGTCTCTTACTCCGGTCGCCCGCTGCTGCCGGACCAACGGCGCGCTCACGGTTTGCCGAGTAGCGCCCTGTGGAATCTCGCCATCGGATGGAGTGCCTCGTCTGCCGGGAACGGGCCAGGCCGGGATTTGTGTGCTGGACCGTGAGAGAGACTCAGCTGAGGCTCATCTTCGACCTACGCGAGTCAGAGCGCGGGAGACGCGCACGCGGTGACTAAGGAGGAAGAATTACCGCGGCCGCCTTTTGCCGCGCAGCACGTCTCGAGGCGGGGAGTTGAACCTGTGGACACCACCGCTTGTTGACGAACGATATTTCGTTGCTTTTGGACACGGCCTCTCGTCATGAGCCATCACCAACTACTCTTCGTGCATGCATGCTGTTTGTCTTGTCTGTTTTGGCTTGCACGTGTTGTATAAGGCATATTTCGTAGAAATCCCCTCGAACCCTTTAGACCGTGGTTCCCTAGGTAAGAACACGTAGATAGTTAGTATACCATTGTAGTGTTTATTTCTTGTGTTGTGATCCCTGATTCCCAAAAATCTGTTAATTCTTATGCAGTGCCCACTATGGATTAATGCGTGTCGCGTCGAGAACGATCCGTTCGATTAGCATATAACAAAAAATGGTTACAGGCTGTTTGACTCCGCTCCGGTCACTGACCAAAAGCCAGTCTGTAACTAGCGGATTCTATCTCCCCAACTAGTAAGGTACAGATATGTTGCATCGCCGATTGAAGACCGCGTGACCCGAGGCCTCTGCCGAGCGGCCGGGCGTTATTAGACTCCCGGAGGACGCCCGGGTGGCTGAGGGGCTGTCCCACTCTCCCCGGGGTCGATTCACCCGCGAGCCGGATCCGGCCAACATGGGTATGTAGTAAGGAACGCCGGATAGATTTAGTGTAGTAGTTTATATATGTATATATCTCATTACCTGTGACTCACATTATAGCTTATATGGTTATAGTGTATTTATCACCTCTTCTAAAGGTAATACATAGGGCTATAGTACTATTTATATTTTTTATATGTGTATATATATATATATATTTGTCATCTTTATATATATGTAGAGCTATAACGCTCCAGCCGTATGTGATAGTAGTGTATGTGATATTATTTATGATCTGATATATCGTATAATTCTATATTTTGCAGATATACGTATACATTGATATTTATATTTTTTATTATGTAACTCCTCAATAATTTCTCATCTCGTTTCGCGCTACTATATGACTATATGAATATATAAGTATATTATGTATCTATATTATATATATTGTATATCTATCTTAATATATATATATCTATATATGACTCCATTACAATATATATATATACACATTATATATTGGAAGAAGTTACTTGAAAATACTGAGTTTTTCACTAAATTTTTTTCTCCTGCTCCTATAA
>CM068963.1:90738017-90748698 GCA_035128595.1 Eptatretus atami | reverse complement strand
TAGCGTTCTCCTGGCATCCGCCAAACCCAGATTCGTCCGTTGGACTGCCAGATGGTGAAGCACGATTCATCACTCCAGAGAATACGTTTCCACTGTTCCAGAGTCGAATGGCGGTGAGCTTTACACCACTCCAGCTGACGCTTGGCATTGCGCATGGTGATCTGAGGCTTGTGTGCGGCTGGTCGGCCATGGAAATCCATTTCATGAAGCTCTCGACGAACAGTGTTTTTGTTGATGTTGCTTCCAGAGTCAGTTTGGAACTCGATAGTGAGTGTTGCAACTGATGACAGGCAATTTTTCCATGCTACGTGCTTCAGCACTTGGCAATCCTGTTCTGTGAGTTTGTGTGGCCTACCACTTTGCGGCTGAGCTGTTGTTGCTCCAAGACATTTCCACTTCAAAATAACAGCACTTAGAGTTGAGCAGGGCAGCTCTAGCAGGGTAGAAATTTGATGAACTGATTTGTTGGAAAGGTGGCATCCTATGATGGTGTCACATTCAAAGTCACTGAGCTCTTCATTATGGCCCATTCCACTGCCAATGTTTGTCTATGGAGATTGCATGGCTGTGCGCTTGATTTTATACACCTGCCAGCAATTGGTGTGGCTGAAATAGCCAAATCCTTCAATTAGAAGGGGGTGTCCACATACTTTTCGCCATGTAGTGTAAATACAGTGCAAAACTAGAGGGGGAGCACTCGGTAGAGTGCAAAACCTCCGCCCCCAATACTGCTAGGTCACTCAAGTGAACCTGATATCCTATTCATTCAATTTGACGTCAACAGTGCTCACAGAGTATAGTTTGCAACTTTCCCTTTAACTTTTAACTTTTACATACTCAATTCATCGTCATAACTCGATTCCTTGAGACAGAAATTGATTTTACGTGGGTATATCCACCTGAAGTTCCAAAATCAGCCGCAATTAATAATTTGGGCATGTTTTTGTTGGAATGACTTATAACATGTAGAAATGCAAAAAAAAAATCGAAATATTGAAAAAAATTGTTGCAAAAATTTTTTTCTCTAACAATTTCTTTTTTGGGGGGGGGGGGGGTTGGAAATCACTTAAAACATGTAGAAAATGCAAAAAAAATTAATTTTTTTTCAAATGGCCGCCATAGCAGCCATATTGGATTTTGGACCAGTCCAAAACTATGGCATGATCCTTGGACCATACCTAATCCCACCACCAAGTTTCGTCGAAATCCGTCGTTTTTCCTTTCCGTAATACGTTCACAAACAAACAAACAAACAAATAACCATCGTATCTTGCCAAAGGTGACCACGTGTGACTTCTTTAAGGTCACACTGAGGTGAACAGAGCTGCTATCCACCAGGAGCGACTCCTTGAGAATATCTGCCTACGAGAGATTCCGATGAGAATCGTTCTATATCAGAGTAACCATGAAAATATGTGTTGCCTCATAACGTCACCAAATGACGTCATAATGTCTCAAGCTTGACATATCTAGAAAGCACTATCAGAGGTGTTCAATTTGAGGTACAACGATATGGTTCCTAAACTTGAAAATTGACCTTGGGGTCAAATATGTTTGACCTCAGGCACTACATGAAGGTCAGGCAATCACACCAACTAATCAGCTGAGCGCCAGACCATGACTATATCCATGAAGTTTGGAGACGATTCGATTAAAATTACTCAAAAAAAAGGGTTTCGTCGACTCCCTGATTGCGACAAAAGTGACTTGACCTTTGACCTTAGACCTTTCAATTTTTATGCGCTGAAAGGGACCTCTATAGGCTCTGATATGCGAAGTTACAAAATTTCCAATGATAACTGTGCTCGCAGAATTTTTATAACGTGATTACAGAACAAACAAAAAAACAAAACAAAACATGCAAGCTGAACTAACATATCTTGCAAAAACTTCGTTTTGGCAAGATAACAAACAAACAAACAAACAAACAAACGGGTGAAAACGGTAACCTCCGATCTTCGATGGCGGAGGTTAAAGAATGTCTACACCCACTTAAAATTTTTTCACCTTTTGTTGCCTTATAGCCTGGAAATAAATTGCATTAAATGAGACTTTTTCCACCTTTATTTACACATCATAACCCTCAACCTCCAAGTGAAAAGCAAATTCTACAAATTTTAGAAAATTAATTTAAAACACAAAACTAGAAGAATATCTTGGTTGAATAAGTGTCCATCCCACTTATAATATCAATTGTAAATTAGCTCAATTGTAACCACTCACCTTCAACATCACACTCCAAGTTAATTCTTCTCAGCCTGTGTTAAATTGTCATGATTCTGATCAGCCTGTGTTAAGTACGTTTCCTCTGCTGGGTAGTGCATTTCACAGCAAAGACTCAACCATTAGTACCAAAGAGCTTTCAAAAGATCTCTGGGATAATGTTGTGGAAAGGCACAGATCAGGGGATGGGTATAAAAATATTTCAAAGGCCTTGCATATTCCTTGGAGCACAGTCAAGACAATCATTAAGAAGTGGAAGGCGTATGGTACCACCAAGACCCAGCCGAGATCAGGCCGTCCCTCCAAACTGGATGACCAAGGAAGGAGGAGACTGATCAGAGGCCACCAAGAGGCCAATGGCAACTTTGAAAGAGCTACATACCTTAATGGCAAGGATTGGTCACTGTGTGCATGTGACAACAAAATGCCAAGCACTCCACAAGTCTAGTCTATATGGAAGGGTGGCAAGAAGGGAGCCATTGCTCAAAGAAACCCACCTTTAGTCCCATTTTAGGCATGCAAAAAAACCACTCTGGAGATTCTGAAGCCATGTGGGAAAAATTTTTGTGATCTGACGAAACCAAAATGGGACTTTTTGGCCTAAATGCAAAATGTTACGGTTTTCCGCAAACCCAACACAGCACATCACCCAAAATGAAGCCCTTACTGTAAAGCATGGTGGTGGCAGCATCATAGTATGGGGATGTTTCTCATCACAGGGACTGGGGCACTTGTCAGTATAAAAGGGAAAGTGGATGGAGTAAAATACAGAAAAATCCTCGAGGAAAACCTGTTGCCCTCTGCAAGAAAGCTGAAATTAGGACGGAAGTTCATCTTTCAGCATGGCAACAACCCAAAGCACACAGCCAAAGCTACACTGGAGTGGCTAAGGAACAAAAAGATAAATGTCCTTGAGGCAGTCAGAGCTGACCTAAAATCCGATCGCAAATGTGGGCTGAATTGAAATTGCTGTTCCAGTACCTCCCGATGCAATTTGAACTGAGCTTGAACAGTTTTGTACAGAAGAATGGGAAAATATTGCCAGTCAAAGTGTGCAAAGTTGGTAGAGACCTATCCCAACAGACTCACAGCTATAATTGCTGTCAAAGGTGCTTCCACAATATTTACTCAAGGGGGGGGGGGGGGGTGGACACTTATCCATCCAAGATATTCTAGTTTGTATTTAAATTAAGTTTCTGGAAATTTGTAGAAATTTGTTTTTCACATTGCAGTTTCATGATATTTCATGCATTTGATAGTCTAACAACCACAAGTGAGAGACAACATCATGCATCCTTTGATATTAAAAGCTGTTCAGAATGCGCATTGAGGAGACGATGAGAATAGCGCACTTTGCTGTATCACACCGATACTGGAAAACCAGATGATCTCAGAACACGTTTTCTTGGAATTAATGAACAGCAACAAGGGAGGTGAATTCAGTTTTAACAACATGATGTATTTCAACGGACGGTGTGGCCATGGGTTCCCATAAGGCCAGTCTTGCAATTATCTTTGCAGGCTGTCACGAAATGCAGAAACTGACTGGTCGGCAAGGGTCGATTCCCCATCATATAACTATCGTATGTTGATTGATATTTTGCTTTGTTTGAGTCCCGACGGCATGTGAATTTCAGATGGCTCAACTCTCTCCATCCAGCGCTGAATTTTACCACTTTGCTGGAATCGTGACAACACGTTACCTTGTTGGAGTGTGTTGGCGATAGATCAACCTTGGTTTCACAACATCCGTTACCAGAAAGCCGACTTTACAGGGCAGTATACTCGCTGGGACTCCTACAGCTCCACGAGATCAAAATGGCCTTGATCAAATATCCTGGTTAACAGAGCACAGAGATTTGTTCCACTTGTAATTCTTCCGCTGTGAAATAAAATCATGAATAACTCGGTGAGATGGTTATTGAGATAATAGTTAAGAGATGCATACACAAGTTCTACACACGAAAGATATAGATGGACATATGTCCAACCAATCAGGATGCCTGGAAAGGGCAATCATCATGAAGGTTTGAAGTACAAATAAACATGTTGTGTCAACACGTTTTGGCTGGTGCAACCCATAATCTCTGTTGCGTTGCTGATGTCAATCAACAAGGATGTGCTACCACCTCACAAACAAGCAAATAGTTTATTTAGAGTTTAAGTGCCGATGTGAAGCTCGTACGTGGGTCGCACAACGCTAAGATGGATGATCGGAAAACCACTATTCGGGCGATTGTAGAAAGATGTGAGGGTTAGAAAGAACAGTGCGAGGATGCAGAATATCCAGTAAGCACGGCCAGTGTACCTGCTCATCTGCCATTGCACAGCACTGGTTTCCAACCCTATCTGTGCAGACCATACAATGTCAGATATTTCAGGATAGTTGTGCGAGGTCGGGATCGTTCATTTACGTATGTTGGAAGCAACCTTATCTCTTAAGGCCCTGTCACACTTGACGATTTAGCCAGCATATGCCGATTTATGAAATTTGTCTAAACGCTGATTAACGTGGGTAGTTTTGTATACGTTAGAGACCACTGAAAACACTGCCATACGTCGTAGTACGCTGGCTTAAACGTTGTACTTTTGGGTTTTCCTCAAATTTTTCATGCTTGAAATTTTACGTACGTATGCGGGTATGAACTCACAGTTCCGCTACGCTGGACATAAGTTGTAGGCACGTTATGCGATCGTTGACACACGTCGAAACACGTTATTTAAGTTACTCATAAGTCGAAAACACGTCGAGTAATGTTACGTACCGAAACTTATTTCTAACCTGAGTAACGTTTGTAACAGTACACGATGTTGACACACGATCGAAGGCCAGATTATGTGATCGGTTGACACACGTCGAGGCACGTTACTTGTAAATACTCATAAGTTGAAACACCGTCGAGGTAATGTTTAGCGTACCGAAACTTATTTCTAACCTATGAGTAATGTTTTTGTAAGACGCTACACAAACGTTGTTCAACTTTGCAACACGTTACTTGAAAGTACTACTAACTACTACTACTACTATACTCATACACATCGACATCATAAATTTCTCTGAACTACTAACTAACTACACTGCTACTGCTACTGCCTACTGCTACTGACATTGACATCTACTCACCATGGAGTCTGGAACACTGACGGTTCCTCTTCGTGAAGCCCATTTGTATATTACCAATTCCCTAAACGCCTGCAATACGCCATATACGGTAAGTGTAAGTAGAAACACGTTAAGTAATTCTGTGGTGTCGAAGACGTCAATCAAATTCGTCAACATACGCAATGTGCGTTTGAGAATGTTACACATAGGTTCAAAGCACGCCTACACATAGATTCAAGCAGCTACTAATAGGTTCAAAGCACGTTACTGGTAGTTAAAATTAAGTTTCGGGTATGCTAAACATTACCTCGTGTGTTTCGACTTATGGAGTAACTTATACAAGTAACATGTGGCGGACGTGAGTAAAGATCGCGGACGTGCCGAGATATTAGCAGCCGTATGCGGAATTCTGAGCCATACTCGAGTACGTCGTAAAATTTTCAGCATGCTTGAAATTTACCACGAGTACTAGACGTACCACGTAATATGCCAGCGTACTTCATTGTTTTCAGCGTGCTCCTAACGTATACACAAACTTACCCATACCGAATTCGACATGTCCCAGCGTTTTAGACACATTTTTCATAGGTCGGCATAAGACGCTGTAAATCGTCAAGGTGTGACTGCGATGTTTGACACTTCCAATTTCAGGCGTTATATTAAATCGTGGTGCGGCAGGTTTTTACAGAGAACGCCAGACGAGTTCGCAGCGATACGTGCAGCGCGCTATATCTAAGTTAAACTATCGTGGCTAGTTTGGAACGCCGACAACAGGCTAAGCATTCGTTGGTATAAGTTATCTTTAAACACAGAACGTTCTGTGCGTTACTAACGTTATGCAATATGACCAACACGTTATGAATACGACAAAACTTAAAAAAAATCACTTCAGCGTACGCCAACGTTTACGTGCATTTTTATACGTGCCATCCAGCTAAAACGTCAAGGTGTGACAGGGCCCTTACCACCGATCCAATATTATGTCCGTCAAAAGGAATTTGTACGATCTCTGTGCCTCTTTCAGCATGGAAAGATCAAAGGGAAGTAGTTAAAAAAATGGGTGAATGACCTTAGGGGAAACCAATCCCTCTCCTTCCGGATGTGGTTGCAACGTCAATCATCGACGAACTTGCTCACGCAAGGGGAGCTGAGGTAAGATGATGAGCCGCATATGGGCTGTTCGGATTAACCGGTGACGTATTTTTTAACGAGTTGAACCAATCAGCGTTCTACTTATTGAGACCTGCGTATAAAGCACACGCCTTCATTCCTATTCTTCACTTGCTGCGATTTTTACCTGAAGAGTGTTGCACGAAAAGCCTTCGGTCCTATTATGTCATGTTGTTTGTATCATATTAAGTTCTGTAGTACCAACATATGTAATATATATAATATATACTTTTCTTTTCTAATCGTCGCTCCGTTAGGGTCGCACAAGCGGATAATCCGTTATGATCCGCATACTGATTTGGCATAGTTTTTACGCCGGATGCCTTCCTGCGCAACCTGGTGGCTCTATACGACACAGGGATAAGGAATTGGGTTCGCATGATAGGCGGCCTGCAACTCTCGTAGGCGGCCAGCGCGGCGCATCCCATCAAGCGATCCTCAACCCAGCTCTGAGTAGCCGATTACAGAGTGCACGCACTACGCCCGGTAATATATATATATATATATATAATATATATATATATATATATATATATATTATATAATATATATATATCGCGTAATCGCCCGCTATAATCGCGGTTACAATCGCCCCCGCATTCATGGGTTTTTCTACTTGGAACCTAACGTATTTTCTGGGATCCGTTAATCACGTAAATAATTATTAAAATATAATTATTTAAAGCAATATAATTATATGGCGTGGCGCATCGATAATCACAACCACGAGACAAACGTTTCGTCTTGTGAACTTCGAATATGTTTCTACGTTTTTCTCTAAAGCCACAGATGCCGCCAAAAGGCCTTGACTTTATCTTTCTAAAGACTTCTGGCAGGAACCGAAGCGCAGAGGAAGGTTTATATTCAACTCGATATAGAACAAAACAATCGTGTTATAAACCGTCAGCTTTAATATACTCGATATAAATCAACGAATGTGTTACACAACCAGCGTTTAAAAATCACTCGATATAAATAAACACCCAATCGTGTTAATACACCACCCAGCGTTTATTAGCACTCGTATACAATCAAACCAATCGTGTTTTCACACCGTCCAGCGTTAATATCCTCGATATATATAAACCTATCGTGTTTACACACCACCGAGCGTTTATATAATCACATCGATATAAATAAAACAATCGTGTTAATAACCACCAGCGTTTAATATTCACTTCGATGATAAATAAATCCCAATAGTGTATACACCGGTTTATAAAAAAGGCATTTTTGGGGAGGCGTCCATTCATCGCGGATGTTCACTTCTTGCGGGGGGGTTTGAACCTAACCCCGCGATAAACGGGGATGACTCGTATATATGTTATCGATATATGTAATAGATATATATATATATAATTATTATATATATATAAACAGTATATATGTATAATTAGATATATACAAGCCTGGTGTTGACACTTAAACTCATTATATAATATATTTTTATCAATTGGCTAAGTATCTGCATAACCTAAACAACACACTATTTCATCTGAATCTGTACTCTTATTGAAAAGTAGGTAATCATTGAAAAATTAAATAATTAATTGATTAATCAATAAATCAGAAATACCCTTTATTACAAATACTTGTTCAACTGTCGTGTCCAAATATTAAGCTCCTCGCTCAAAGGATGGCTGAAGATATCGCCCGTCAATAAAAGAAAGAAAATAATTAATTGATTAATCAGAAATGATAAAATACCTTTATAGCCAAATCACTTTTTCACAGTCTTTTTTCAATATCAGCTTCAAGTCCAAAAGGTGACTGGGATATTGCCCATATGAGAAAGAAAAATATTAAGTAAATTAAATAAATCGCTAATAATTAAGTAATAATTGAATCTTCATTGATTAATTAGTACAACAGGTTGGCAATGCCTGCTTTTTTTGGAGCGTTTCACCCTTGTCCGCCAAATTTTCCCACGCTTCACTCGGCTCAAAGGATGGCTGAGATATCCGCCGGACAAACAAACCAGAAAAAAAGAAAAACGAAAGAATAATCGCAGTAAAAACTGAGTATCCTTCCTCGATGCACGGAGCGATATGGTCGTTGCATCCCTGGATATGGAATTGGGAAGGAGCAGTGTGCAATTATTTTGCCAATACAAAAGTGTAAAGAGCCTACGATGTCGATTTTCGATCTCCGCCATTGATGTCACATATGACCAGTTTTGATCCAAACGAAAGGATTTACATCAGAAACAAGTGTATTTTGAGCTCGGATTCGATACTAATATTACACTGTTGAGCAACTCTGAAAGGTTTCAGTTGTTAATGATCATGAGATTTGGAAGAAACTATTGGGACAATTTGGGTAATGATAATGCTTTTAGAGAATATATGGAGCCCATCCTCGTTTGAAGCCTTGTGTGAGTGATTCAGAGGAAGAAGGCAGAACGTGTTAGTGGAATATGAAAATGCCTGGTCATATGGATGTTTCACACAGGAGGATGTGGTTTTGGTTTTTCCCATTTATTTGATGTTTATAAGGGAATTGTGTATTAATTATAATTCAGTGTTGCATTACTTGAGCAGATCATACCTGTCTCGCCCAAAGCGGCACACCACCCAGGCACATTCGGGACAGACCGTGGAAAAATGGCCGAAATTTGGGAACATGCTGTTGTCCCACTGTCGGCAGCTGACCAGGTGTTTTTCGAATGTTACAAAGGATTGTCTGTTTCATTAAACTTTCCCGGAAACATATGTTTATCCATTTCCGTGCGTGTACCATGTCGTGTCTGTTGGAGGATGACCTGGATTAGTACTTGAGGCAATCTGGATGCTGGAATTGCTGGATGCAGGACATCGTGGATGATGGAGTAAGTATAGTCGATGTTCCTGCCCAGTGGAGGGGGGAGTGGTGCTAGGGGGAGGTGGGGTTTTGGGTGGTCAGTGATGGTATGACGTGGGGTGTGTTGGTGGTGGGTATTTGTTGGGGTGATGCTTTGTGTGGGAATTGTGGGAGATGGTGGAGGGGGGGGGGTGGGATAGGTGGTGGGTATGTGGAGTGATGTTTGATGGGTGGGGTGGAAGGCGGGGGGGGGTCTGAAAATTTTAAGCCTCCTGTCAAATTTCTCGAGGAGTAGATGAATCATACTACTTTCTCTCCATTTGTTCTTTTCCAGCTTGTGGAGGAACTTCTGGAGGGTATAATAAAAGCAAAGGGCCCTACTTGTGTAGCCTTTCATGTTGAATTTATGCAGATTTATTTGGCTGGAAAGTTGATGAGAGGATTTATTTTCTTTTATATAATCCCAGGCCTTGGTTATAATTGAATTAGGTGAGAGTAATTTGTTTATTCCTCCATGTCCAGGTGATAAGATGTGAGTGGGTTGTTGGTTTTCTTTATATGTTGAACTGCTTTGACATTACAAGTGGAGACATGCTTAGGAGCTAGTGGTACATGTTTCGTCTGTGCTGTATGATGATTCAGAACAAGCGAGAAAATGGTCGACAGCTGAAGGGGTGTGTAGCATTTGGGATTCATTATGTCTATTCTTGATGTTTTACAGCTGTTTGCCGAACCTGGGAAGGGTTTGAAATGCAAAGGAGCCTTACTTTGCGTAGCTTTCGTGGTTTCTTTAATGCAGCTTTCTTCTCACGCCGATACCAGATTATTATTTTATTTTTAATTTTGAAGAAAAAAATAAATCGGCCATGCTCGATTTTAATTGGTACATAGATGACGTCGAGTTGCAATTTGCACATATGAAAGTGGGTCAATGCAGATTGGTGCACTGCCACAATTGATTAGAGTGGATGTGGAATCCAATACTGGTTTACTGTAATCCTTCCACAGCGTGTCCACTCCAGGCTGCTGGACGAAAGGTACTTGTCATGAAGTTTTGATTGTGGATCATCCTCGAGGCACATCTTTGATGTAAGCACGTTAAGTCATCAAAAGTTTGATTCAAGCGGGCTAATCTGAATTTTTTTCTTCCAAAAATGCTGGACTTTGCCATCGTGAGGCAAATTTCAGCCAACACAGCCAGGAACCAGAATGCAGCATGCACTTATAATGTACATAAAGTTCAACGGTTATATAAGGGCTGTTAAGAGATGTCTTTAAAGGGCGAAATTGTTGCCCTTTTGCTCAAGGGCCAGATACTGTTGGTCGCTACTTTATTATGTGAGAAAATAAATGATAGACTGATTCTTTTGATGCCTCGCGTTTCTG
>CM068963.1:90722737-90736745 GCA_035128595.1 Eptatretus atami | reverse complement strand
ATATATATATATATCTTCTTCTTATTCTTACGGCTGCTCCCGTTAGGGGTCGCCACAGCGGATAATCCGTTATGATCCGCATACTGATTTGGCATAGTTTTTACGCCGGATGCCCTTCCTGACGCAACCCTGGTGGCCTCTTACGACACAGGGATGGTCGCCATGATTCCAGGCGGCCCTGCAACCTCTCGTAGCGCGGCCAGCGCGCGCTCCCATCCTCAAGCGATCCTCCAACCCAAGCCTCCGAGTAGCCGATTACAGGTGCACGCCACTACGCCCGGTATATATATATATATATATATATAAATATATATATATATAAATATATATATATATAATATTATACAGTAATCCCCCGCTAATACGCGGTTCACCTATCGCGCCCGCTTCATCGCGGTTTTTCCTGGAACCTAACTTATTTTTCTGCGGATTCCCCCGTATATCACGGTAATAATATAAAAATATAAATTATTTAAGCAATAAATTATAATGCGTGGCGCTCGACCAGTCACACAACGCACGAGACAAAGTTTCGCTTGTGAACTTCGAATATTTTCTACGTTTTTTCTCAAGCCCCACGATGCCGCCCAAAGGCCTTGCACCTTCTAAGGCTTCTGGCAAGAACCGAAGGCCAGGAAGGTTTATATTCACTCGATATAAATCAAACCCAATCGTGTTTATACACCGCCCAGCGTTTAATAATCACTCGATATAAATCAAACCGAATCGTGTTTACACACCACCCAGCGTTTAATAATCACTCGATATAAATAAAACCCAATCGTGTTAATACACCACCCAGCGTTTATTATGCACTCGATATAAATCAAACCCAATCGTGTTTACACACCGCCCAGCGTTTAATAATCACTCGATATAAATAAAACCCAATCGTGTTTACACACCACCCAGCGTTTAATATTCACTCGATATAAATAAAACCCAATCGTGTTTATACACCGCGTTTATAAAAAAAAGGCATTTTTTGGGGAGGCGTCCATTCATCGCGGGTTTCACTTCTTGCGGGGGGTTTGGAACCTAACCCCCGCGATAAACGGGGATGACTGTATATGTATAGATATATGTATAATATATATAATATAATATATATATATATATATATATACAGTATATATGTATATTAGATATATACAAACCTGGTGTTGACACTTTAACTCAATATATTATATATATATTTCTTTATCAATTGGCTAATAGTAATAGCATACCTAAACCACCACTATTTCATCTGAATCTGTAACTTATTGAAAAGTAGGTAATTCATTGAAAAATTAAATAATTAATTGATTAATCAATAAATCGAAAATACCCTTTATTACAAAATTACTTGTTCACTGTCGTGTCCAAATATTAGCTTCCTCGCTCAAAGGATGGCTGAGATATCGCCCGTACAAATAAGAAAGAAAATAATTAATTGATTAATCAAGAAATGATAAATACCCTTTATAGCCAAATCACTTTTTCACAGTCTTTTCCAAATATCAGCTTCCAAGCTCAAAAGGTGACTGAGATATTGCCCAGATGAGAAAGAAAATAAATAAGTAATTAATAAATCGCTAATAATTAAGTAATTAATGAATCAATTCATTGATTAATTAAAAACACAATGGTTTTTGCAAAGCACATCTTCACCTTTGTCCCCAAATTTCAGCTTCCTCGCTCAAAGGATGGCTGAGATAATCCCCCGGACAAACAAACCAGAAAAAAAGAAAACAAGAAAGAAATCAATCGCAGTAAAAACTGAGTACTCCCTTCCTTCGATGCCCGGCGATGATGTCGTGCATCCCTGGATATGGAATTGGGAAGGAGCAGTGTGCAATTATTTTGCCAATCACAAAGTGTCAAAGAGCCCTCGAGTGTCGATTTTCGATTCCGCCATTGATGTCACATTATGAACCCAGTTTGATCCAAACGACGGATTTACATCCAGAAACAGTGTATTTTGAGCTCGGATTCCGATACTATTTCCACTGTCATGAGCAACTCTGAAGGTTCTCAGTATGTTTAAACTGATCAGTGAGATTTTGAAGAAACTATTGGAGACAAATTTGGGTATGATAATGCTTTTAGAGAAATTATGGAGCCATCTCGTTTCGAGCCTTGTGTGAGTGATTCAGAGGAAGAAGGCAGAAGTGTTAGTGAATATGAAAATGCTGGTCATATGGATGTTCAACACAGAGTGATTGGTTTTGTTTTTCCATTTAATTGATGGTTTATAAGGGATTTTGTATTAATTCATAAATCAGTTGCATTACTTGAGCAGAAATACCTGTCATCGCCCAACAGCCGACACCACCCAGGCACATTCGGACACCGTGGACAAAATGGGCGATGGATGCTTTGTCCCACTGTCGCAGGCTGACCAGGTGTTTTGAATGTTACAGGATTGTCCTGTTTCATACTTTCCCCGGACACCATTTGTATCCATTTCCGTGCCGTGTACCACTGTCGTGTCTGTTGGAGGGATGCTGGATTAAGTACTTAGGCAATCATGGATGCTGGAATGCTGGACTGCAGGACATCGTGGATGATGGACTAAGTACTTAGTCGATGTCCTGCCCCAGTGGAGGGGGGAGTGGTGCTAGGGGGGAGGTGGGGTTTTTGGTGGTAGTGATGGTTGACGTGGGGTGGTATGGTGGTGGGTATTGTTGGGGTGATGCTTGTGTGGGAATTGTGGGAGAATGGTGGAGGGGGGGGTGGGATGGTGGTGGGTATTGTGGGAGTGATGTTGATGGGGGGTGGAGGCGGGGGGGGGGTGCTGAAATTTTAGCTTCCTCGGTCAAATTCTCTCGGAGGAGTAGATGATGCATACATACTTTCTCTCCATTGTCTTTTCAGCTGTGGAGGAACTCTGGGAAGGGTATAAAACAGCAAAGGGCCTACCTTGTGTAGCCTTTCATGGTTGATTTATGCAGATTTATTTGGCTGGAAGTTGATGAGAGGAGTTTATTTCTTTATATAATCCCAGCCACCTTGGTTTAATTGATTAGGTGAGAGCTAATTTGTTATTCCCTCCATTCACAGGTGATAGATGTGAGTGGGTCTTTGTTTTTCATTTATATGTTGACTGCTTTGACATTTACAAGTGGGACATGCTTAGGAGCCTCAGTGGTACATGTTTCTGTCTGTGCTGTCATTGATGATTCACGAACAAGCGATGAAAATGGTCCGGCAGCTGAAGGGGTGTGTAGCATTGGGATTCTCATGTATGTACTATTTGTGAATGTCTTTACAGCTGTTGAGGAACTCTGGGAAGGGTTTGAAATGGCAAAGGCCTTACTTTGCGTAGCCTTTCGTGGTTTCTTTATGCAGCTTTCTTCTCAGCCGATACCGATTTTATTTTATTTTTTAATTTATTGAAGAAAAAAATAAATCGGCCATGCCGATTTATAAATTGGTACATAATGACGTCCGAGTGCATTCTGCACATATGAAGTGGGTACCATGTCAGATTGGTGCCCTGCCCACAATTGACATTATTGAGTGGCTGTGAATCAATACGTTTTACTGTAAATCCCTTCCACATGCTGTCCACTCCAGATGCTGGACGAAGTACTTGGTCATGAAGTTTTTGATTGTGGATCCTCCTCGAGGCACATCTTTGATGTAAGCACGTAGTCATCAAAGTTTGATCAAGCGGGCTAATCTGAATTTTTTTTCTTCCAAATAATGCTGGACTTTGCCATCGTGAGGCCAAACTTTCAAGCCAACACACCAGGAACCAGAAATGCAGCATGCACTTATAATGTACAAAGTTAACGTGTTATATAATGGGGCTGTTAAAGACTGTCTTTAAAGGGCTGAAATGTGCCCCTTTTGCTCAAGGGCCCAGAATACTGTTGGTCCACCTTTTTAATGTGAGAAAATAAATATAACTGATTCTTTGATGCACTCGGGTATGTCTGGAACGTATGATGTCAGGGACGTACTTGGCCAGGAAGGAGGTACAGTAGGTTTTAACTTTTAACCTTAGCAGCGTACAAGTGATCGCGTTTTGCTTTGTACTAGCGGCTGTTTCAAAAGCAGCTGCTTATCTTATATGAATTGGGTATGCATTAAAAAGGTTATGCTGTTTCTCTTTATGAGTTTCAATGCAAAATAAATTTGATAACACCCAATTTCTGAGATATTTTCCGCATTAATGTGTTTTCCAAATTACCCAGCGAAATTTTGTCTACCTCTCACACGATGATTGGCAGCTATTTTTAAAGAATAATGTTGATGCATATCTCTTTGAAATGTCTATAATTCAACGTTTTTAAAAAACTTGGACATTGAAATTCACCGTAAACAAGATTTAAAGCTAGTCAAGGTTTTTGTGTTGTATAGAGTACTGCAATCAGTAATCGGCACCCACACTGACTCCAATCGGCCGATGCCGATTACTGAAAAATTTCTGATATCGGCCAGTGCCGATTACCGATATCTATATATATATGTCATATATGTATCACAATTTGGGAGGGGGAAACGTTGTGTTCTCATGTGGCATTCACATTAAATTTAGAGATTTATCAGGTTTTGGCATCGTGGACTGATAAGAGATCCTGTCAGCTTCGCTGATATGCTCTGTCGGATAAAGCATTTGAAGCATGAATAAGCCACAGTATTTATCATGTGTGCAGCTCAATTTGATTTCCTTATATCTTCTGCTGGTAAAGGTAATTCCTGTGCCTCCCTCAAGATTTCTAGCTTGAAAACTGTGAGGTGCAGCTCAGGGCAGACAAGAGCTGCACACCGATAAACATGTTTGTGCATAGTTTGAAAGGTTATTCGTTGTGTGGTTATTGATTATATTTCTGTTAACCTGGATGTTTAAGACTGTTCGTCATGAAACTGGCCTTTCTTTGTCATTTCTTGATTATTGGGAAATCCTGAGCAATGGCACTGAAGTGTAAACATATTCTTGTTGAGTGGCCATGTATTTATTGCATATGCACAGTGAGGGGGGGTTGTTAAAATGCCAAAATAATAATGAGAAAACCAAGGGAAAGGAGTATGAAGGGAAAGAATAGGGGGTGTAGGGTGTGGGTGGGGGGGGGGGGCTAGGTGGGAGGAGAGTGGAAATAAAAGGGAAAACAGTTTTAGCAAATTGAATGTATTTTAGGAGGAAGGAGGGGGGGGGGTATATGGGAACCTCCCAGATGAGGGAGATGTATCAAAAAGAGGGACAGATCCAGAAAGGGGGGGAGGGGGGTGGGTTCACTTTAGGTTAAGATGTTTTCATATTGTGAAATATACCACCGAGCCTTACTCAAGTCGATGTAATCATTGAGTAAAAACCGGTTAATCTATCCAGAGCTCGTAGTGTCCGACCATAAATTTACATTCTCCACAGGAAAATTTGGGAATATCGAGCTCCTTGACGAAAAGGCCTCAGGCCTGTCACTAACTGATTCTAAAGAAAAGATGAAGATTTTGGAATCTTTGCGACGGATCTTTACAACAATGTAAAGTCACACCATGTTTCCAATACAAATCAATGAAAATATCGAACGGACAACACAAAATGCGGCGACATGACCCCGAGCACAAAACCTAAACTCGCCATTGCGGATCATCAGATCATTAATTATAATAGTGGACGATGTAGCCACTGAAACTTTGAATTACCTGGTGAAATAGTTCAGGATTGTACTGCACTTTGCTGGAGGATACAATCCCGAAAATGTTGCTTTTCTCTTCGGAGCCATAACTAAACACTGAGTCGCAGGGATTAATACAGAACCAGCGGAGAAAAGTATTGCGGCTCAGATTAATTGGCGAGTGAACGCAAAAGACGTGCGATTGCTGATTGTCTAGTGATATCTCGCACAATGATCATGTGACATAATTGCAAGGGTGGAGGGGAGGGGGGATCACGTGCACCCAGTAACCCCCCATCCCCATAATGATTATATAATGAATTGAACATTTACATGTACAGTACTAGCACAGACCTTAATTCGTAGTGTTGACGTGCTCACCTGTGGGGGACTTGCAGGGTAAAGATGTTGGAGTTGGAGAAGAGGAAGTTGAAGGCTCGGGAATTGGGGACTCTGTAGAAGGTTTACAAATCTTCTTAACGAAGAGGTCAAGGGTGGACCGAATGGCTTCCCGCTTCTTCTCATCATAAATTATTTTGTAGCACAAGAGGCCATCTTGGAAAATTCTACTGATGTATGCGAAACGTTCAGGGTTCGAGAGCAACCGGTCTTGTATCAAAATGCTTGAAGGCCTCGGCCAAGTCCTTCATTCTAAATCTCTTTGGAAGTTTGATAATGGCTGCTTCATCCAAGCTCTCCTCCTCGGCATCCTTCAGAGCCTCCAACTTCATAAGATCATCATTCGGGAGCTCCACCGCATGGCTCTCGAGTAACATCTCAACATTGTCGACCTCCACCTCCAGCTGCAGTTGATGCATCAAGTCAACGACTTTTGGGTCACATCGTCCACGGTTTTGGTAAAGCCCTTGAAGTGTTGGACGAATTTTGGGCAGAGTTTCTTCCAGAGACCATTCATGCTTGTTGTCTTTATCTCTGCCCAAGATGCTGTAATGTTCTTGATGGCATCGTGAACATTGTAGCCTTTCCAGAACTCCTTCAACATCTTTCCATCCTTCCCCTCGGTAGCCACGATAGCCTGGGCAAATGTGCGGCAGAGGAAGTATGCCTGAAAAGTTGCAATCATTCCTTGATTCATCTGCTATCGAGGAGAAGCAATATTTTAAAGGGAATTGCTTTCTCGAGGCAATCCTTCTTCAATTGAGGAAGCAGGTAGTGCCAAAACCAGTCCTCAAATATGGCAAGAGTAACCCATGCCTTTTTGTTTGACATCAACACCACAGGAAGAGAGCCTTTTCTGACGCCCTTGAAGGCCCGTGGATTCTCATTGTGGTTAACTAAGAGGGGCTGCAACTAAAATAAAAGAATTTTTTTTTATTTATTATTATTTTTTAATGGGCGCTTACTTAATGTCGAGTTTATGTATGTCGAGCGTACGTAACCCGAGGACTGCCTGTGTATGTAAACCATTCCTGCCATCATTCTGCTTTTCTTCCTTCCACTCACTATTCTTGTTCTGCTGTCCATTTTCCATAAAGTTAATAATTATGTGGGTAAAAGGGTGAGGGGGGCAAGGGTGGGTGGTGAAAGGAGATGACAGTACACCACAGAGCCTCTCAATGACAGAGCCTCTAGGATAGCAGAGCCTCTAGGTGACAGTTCGACAGTTGGCGGAGCGTCTCGGTGACAGTCGGGATAGCAGAGCCTGAAGGTGACAGTTCGATAAATGTGGGGAAGAGCAACAAAAAAGTAGAGGGGAGAAGTAAGCCTGTATTTTAGTAGTTTAACCAGTAGGGGATTACTGAAGGAGCGCAGGAGGGTAGTCGATGAAAAATTTTTGGCCACCATTCTGTGAAAGCAACAGGTTCTGCCTCATTGCGGGAGATTCCAATAATGTTGAGAGCATTAGATTCCATATAATTCAGGAGAGCCGGAGGTGACGCTGGGGTGCCCATCCATTCGGGAGAGCAGTACTCCATTGAACTAGTGATAAAAGCCTTGTGTCTGTCTCAGCTGCCAGTCCTCCTTTATCCCTTTCCCTCCCCCCTCCTCATGGAATGCACGCTCCCCACACCCCACACCCTATACTCCCCTGTGTTAAATCTCTGCTCAAAGTGAAAAGTAGGTGGGGCTATGAAATTGGTTGGAAACCTGCCGAGAGTTGATATTGTTTCTTCGACGTAAAATTACCATTCCTGCCATGCTGAAACTGCAATGCTTTCATGGGAGCTCAAACACATTGGGAGATGCCACCATAATTAGTGATGAAAAGACAGTTATTGGTACTCGGTGCATGCATGTAGCATGTGTGAATCTGTAGAATTGTTAATTTATATATCCATATTTTCTTCAATTTAATTTGGCATACCAGGGTGTATCACATGAAGTACATGGTTTTACAATTCGTTTTTACTTATGAACTATTGATGACACAAACATAAAACTGGTACCATCTATCTATATATTACTAAAACTCTCATCTTGTGTATGTATAATATAATATATATATATAAATGTATGTATGAATGTTCCCGAAATACAGCCAAAACGGTACACGATAGCGCAAAAATTTTCAGCCCACGTTACTCACCATTCTCCTGCGGTGTGCAGTATCAAGTTTTGTTCAAATCGGGCAATGAAAAAATTATTTAAAAAAATCAATTCCAGATTCAGTCAAGTATCTTCGGGAGTATGATCAATGCAAACAACCTCAGCGTATAGTTGGCTGGAGCTATCTTTTTTTTTCGTGAAATGATTTTTTTCATCAACCGCTGTCACAACGGGAACCCAACGGGTTCACGGGTCGTCTAGTTCACTATAACAAGGACATTCTCAAGTTTTGTTTTGTGTAATTAAGTGTTCAATGTGACTGGATAATCCTTCAGGAATACTTAAACATGTTTCTATGCAAAATTAATTTTATGCAGAGACTAACAGCTGTTGCTAAAGAAAAGTGTCAAACTTTTTGGTGAGAGATTTGTGGAGGTGATGAGAACCCACATAAGATTTGTGCCGCTTCATTGCCAGATGTTTGGTGTGCCATCTCCAAACAAGGAGTGATCAGTCATTACTTTTTTTGTGATGGTTACATCTACATTCTACAGGAATGGCCAATTGTAGATGCTACAGGCATTATTAGCCTGTCTCCCATGTAGCGACAGACAGACGGAGTTTAGCAAATGTGTGTGTGTCAGTGTGTTTGCCCAGGCCAGAAGGTTTTTTGTTTTGTTTTGTTTTTTACCCATTTGGGCTTTTGTTATCAAATTAACAACAAACCTTTACTATGACAATGTAGAGAACATTAATTCATAATTGGGTCAAAATGTCAAAGGGCAAAGTTACAATGAGTACAAATAGGCCTCATTAGCATGCCCTCTAAACAGCGTGAGATGCGATTTTGAAATCGTTTCCCATTTGAGCTTTTGCCATCAAATTTTCAACAAATCTTTATTTATGAGAATAGGGAAAACACTGATTATTAAATTTTACATTTTTTTTTTTTAACTGTTGTTTTTGTCAAGTTTAGTTTGAGAACAAAGCAGACGTAGGCAGACGGGCTTTCCATTTTGTGATGCTTTCTAGTTCTTTATGGAAAGACAGTATCAACATTTTCTGATTAGCTGTCAATGACTTCAACAGGATGGGGCATGCCGACAACAAGCCAAGGATAATCTCTATTTAAAAGGACCCGAGTTTCTCCATCCGTAATGCTTTATTCCAATATTTCTGCTATCCTAGAATTATACAAATGGTACTGCTGGAAAGGTAATATAATCAATGTATTTGGTTGAAAAGCTAATAATCGATTGACTTGGACCAAAAATTATTTCGTTTTCTCAGAATGTTGCCTGTTTTTAAAAGCCCGCGTTTCCGTATTGAAGAAAAAGAAGCAGGACGTTGAGCTTTAATGTAGCAGTTCCAACGGTAACTTTTATTATTCTACGACAGCAGGACCCCTTTAGAGAGAGGCACACAACGAAGGGCACTCGGTAGAGTGCATGCCTCTGCCACGTAATGCTTGATCCACGAGAACATATTGTTGTGGGCCGGGGTTCGGTGGCGATAAACAACCACTAGGTGGAGCAGTAGAGCCGTCTCCCACCGAACACCCGGAATTTAGGTCTGACTCTCGGATAAGTCCGAAAGGTCACGGGTCCCTTAGCGGACCGTGGTCGCCAATATTTTGACAGCGTGAGGTAGGGTCCACTTGTTATTCCAATTTACCTAAGTACTCACGCCGTATAGCTACCGGGGAAACCACACCCTCGGCCACTCTGTCCAAACCGAGTCGCGTGTACCGACTCGGGTCCTGCGTACCGGGCGGGAGTTACCAGAGCCGGCGCGGTCCCAATGACAACTTTCCAGCGCAAACGGCCTCATAATTCTCAATACGCACCGTGCTGGGTCAAATGGGAGAAAGCACAGAAAACGAGCTGGCACATTTAACAGGGGGTTTATTTATAACAATAATCGGGGAGGGGAGCACACAAAAGAGCAGAGTTATCCGAATAAAGAAATGTAATTACAATGAACACAGGGCACTTAGACAGTTTCTACTTACAGGATGGTGCCACACACACACACACACACGCACACACACAAAAGAACTGGACCCCGTCGGGTCTTCATTTCGGCCTTTCAGCTCAGAGGGAAGGCGAGCTGAGGGCAGGGGCCTATTCTTGCACCTGTCCGCCTCGTGCGGTCTGGTCGAGCTTGCCGGTGGCGGGATCGAACCGCCGCCAACAACGCACACCAAGCTCCAGGGACCAGGGTAAGAGCGTCGGACGCAGCCAGCACGAAGGCGGACAAGTGAGAGATGACGAGCCGACCGGCGATCGAGCCCAATACAGCTTCCTTGATAAGGTCACACCAGGCGAGGCAGATGCGCACAGCCAGCACGGGAACGAACCAAGACGAGACGCCAGCAGGCAAGACGAGGCTTCCTCTCTTTCTCCTTCTTGACGGGGCGAACCTTCTCTTTTTCCTCCACGGCTAGCCACCTCGTCTTGTCCTTCCCCTCCCCCGCGGGTCGAGGGAAACGCTCTGAGGCACTCGCCTCCGGATTGGACGAGGGGTTATCGGGCGACTCGTGGCCACCGTTGATTGGACGAGCTCACGGTGAGCGGAGGGAACCTCACCCCTGTACGTGACACGCTGCACGTGGGTGATGGATGACGATGGTGCGAAAATGAAGCATGAAGATTTAAAGATATAAAAAACCTGACTATAAAAGTAACTCGTAGCGCACACACGAAATTCCCATTAGACAGAAGGACGGGACCCTGACTATAAACACATACTTATCGAAATAACTGAACTGCGGGGGCTGCTGTCTGTCGGTGTGCAAATGGCTTCCAGATTCGTAACAATATCGGGCCCAATACATTTTTGAAATATCATGCTATTCAGTACTATATCGATTTTTGGCCCGATCTCTCAATGGTAAAAAATCGCTTTAAAAATTAAACCGTATCCAGATCTGGATCTGGATCTTCACCAAAATCGAATCATTTCGTCCTTGCAACACACCCAACATGTCCACCAAGTTTCATTCAAATCTGTCCACAACTTTTTGAGGTATCGTGCTATATATATCGGTTTATCCCGTTCTCTCAATGGTGAAGAATCATTAAAAAAAAATTATTGTAGTCTGACCCGGATCCGGATCTTCACCAAAAATCTAATCAACTCATCATTGTTACACACCCAACCTGTCCACTAAGTGTCATCCAGATCTGTCTCCAACTTTTTGAGATATCCTGTGCACAGACAAACAAACAAACAGAAAGGGGTGAAAACATAACCTCCTTCACCTTCGGTGGCAGAGGTAAATACAGTAATACTTCTTGAAGCAATAAATAAATAAAAAAACATGGAAGGAGAAAACAAACAACAACAACCACAGCCACGCCAACAACAATTGCGTGTTATAAAATATCCTTTGTCACGTGTTTTACTTAATTTTACATCCTCGTTGATCACAAATAGACATGCAATATATTTGTGAAGTACTGTATAACATGCTGTCTTTTGATTAACCCCGTCGATGGGATGCACGCCGAGTGTCTCTGATTACTTTCATTCTCGACTCATAGCTCATGGGCTGAGAGCAGAAGAATTGCAAACGTACTTGGCTAAAAAGAAAAGAAGAGTTCCCTGGCAATTTTCAGAAAGCAACTTGAAAAGTACTTTGTAGACATGATTCTGGCATGCAGAATTAAAAAAAAAAATCAAATGTTGCTGCTAATGTTATTGCACATAAAGAAATATGCATATCGCTGCTGATCGCAGACTACGCACGGTGTATAATCGTAATCAGTGTGGACAAAAGTCACTGAAAGTTGAATAATGCTCCCTCGATTACAAGCCGAACAGGCACAAAGGTATTACAGAATAACAATGGTGAGCAGAGACATAAATGTGACAAAGTCATACATGCACACATTTATTGTAAAGTCACAAAGCTGAAGTCCAGTGAAGTCACTTAGGTGAAAATGGCTATTAACTTTTGCCATATGATATGTATAAGTGGCATTACACCTCATATCCAGATTGATCACAAAAGTCATCGTTATCATCTACATATTCCACAATGTCCGTACAGTCTGCAGCCACACAAATCCATACATGGTCGGCCTTATTTCATGCAGAAACAATTTCCTGTGCTGCATCGAGTTTTCCTGCACTTGCAATGTACATTCTGTAGGACACTCAAAGGAGCAGGGGCTGAATAATCCACTTGAACACGAGATTTCCAATTGTCCATCTTCTAACTGTGACCAATGAGACTTGGAGAGGACATGCATGGTTTGAGAAATTGGCAATAGACGGCACTCTGCAGAGATGTTACCTGCATTATGCATAGCTTCAAGCTATCTATATTTGGTGGAAGAGCAATTGACTTTGTATTTTCATCAAAACTTTTTCTACTCATGGAGCAAGGCTCATGGATGTGAGAGAGAAAGAGAGAGAAAGAGTCCAGGAGAGATCGGTTCCGAATAAACATTGCCAGCCTGAAGCATTTCTCCTTTTTCATTGTCAGCGAATAAAAGTACCAACAATGTTCGGATATCCAACTTGGGCTGTTTCCCCCATTGTGTATCAATGAAGGCATCGTATCTATCAAACATGAGTCGACTGCTCTCGTCCCTCAAAATTTGATGGAGTGAAAGAGATGGGCCAACCTTGTCCAGTTTAACCGAGCTATTAACAGATTTATTCTGATCATCTTCTCACAGTGACTGCAGGAATGTCATTGCGTCGCCTCCTATAGAAACTTGTGAGTATGATACTTTTGTTGGAATGATGCCAACTGATGACAGCTTTCATAAATCGAGGAGCCACAGTTTCTGATTCAATCAGGATATATTCCAATCCTGAATCCTGAAAACGTTTTCTTATGCAGGTTGTAAGTGCAACATTGTCATATGGCAATCATCAAGTCACATCACAAATCAATCTTGAAACACCTGGATTCTGCCACCATATCTGTTGTGCATTTGAGTAGATTGCATGATCCAGAAACAGAACAGTAGCTTTCAGCTCATGAATGTCAGCAGTTGGCGAAACTGTATTGTGTAAAAAGATTGAATACGCAGTAAACATAAATGTAGGACTTTCCTCAATCGCAGGAAGGTATGGAATCCTGGACTCGGCCATTTTCCTCTGTGATTACAGGAACACATGACTTCATTACCATGTTGGAAAATCTGATGATCTGATCGGTTATCTGTATGACAATCTCGAGTGACATATTTTGAGCCAACGTCGAAACACTTGACAGTTTTTATTGATTATTTCGTGGCAAAGAATTAATTTATGTGCAAAGAGAAATGCAGGAACATAGATGATTGATTATATCATAAATATTACTCATATTATGCCTGGTGTTGGCTTAATGGCTAGAGTGGTGGGCTTGGGATCTGAGTGTCCTGAGTTCAAGTCCTGCTTAGCTGTTGAACTTATACCAGGTGGGGTTGACTTAGCCTGTCATCCTTCTGAAGTCTGCAAAATGAGTACCAGCTTGTTGGTATCCTGCGTCAGAGTAGTGACCTGTCCAGGATTGTGCCCAATAGCCCAGGAGACTGCTTAGGCAGCACCAATGCTCTGCGCAGAGTATGGTCCCGATGGATGGATTGCTAATATTAACATCAAATTGCCTTACACATTTACAATGAAATGTCATGTGAGAAATCATGACCTACGGTGTATTCGAGGCAGGCTCATCTCAAACCGTGTGATTCTTGTCTTAAGGAACAAGTCTAATGGATGGCCTCCAGGACTGTTGACAACCTGAGAATGGCAATCCATAATTGCACAGTTTATATTATCTGAGTCACTTTGGGAAAAGGTGTGGACAACATGTGCATATGGATATGTGCTGTTGCTAGGAATCAATGGTGTACTGAGGGGGGTGCAGAGGGGTGTGGGGTGTGGGGAGGGGG
>CM068963.1:90712133-90722727 GCA_035128595.1 Eptatretus atami | reverse complement strand
GGGGGGGAATTAGAATTTAGCTATTCTCATAAAATTATGGATCATCAAGATGTTTGTGTTATGCATGATAATGTGAATGAAATATTAGTACATCAGCAGAAATATCATGCCTCGGTAAATCCCTTGTCTTTCAGTGTTGGATTTATTAAAATAAAATAAGAGCGAGGTACACACAGAAAGCGTGTGATCACGAACCCTCTGCAGTCACAGTGTCCAGGTAAAAGTGAACCATGTGATCATGAACCTTCTCCAGTCACAGTTTCTCGAAGGCAGATTTGCGATGTCGGCTCATCATGTGGGCATCTGGCATGTACAAAAGAGGGGTCGTTGCGCCATGCGAGATAGGCTTGAGAGCCAACAGCCAAGGAAAGGCAGCGAGGACAGAGGAAGAAATGATCGTGTGGGAGAAAGAAGCAGCTTTGTGAGCGTCGTGCTGCGAAGAAGAGGAGTTTCTGAGTTTGCCAGAATGATTAATGGTTACTTTAGCAAAGAATGCATATTATTTGAAGTTTTTTTTGACTATTTGCTCTGAATTATACATGCATAATGCTGAATTTGTATACACTAGCAGAACACCTTCTCTGTGGGTGATCTTGTTCCAAGCATGTAACACGTTCTTCTGACACATATCTTATTTTGGTGGTGTATAGGCCACTGAAAGGTCTGTGCAGGCAAAAACAATAACCCGGGTTACGTGTATGAAGCAAAAACATATCTACTAAAAATTCAAGACACCTTGCACAGCACTGGAGTACGTGGAGACAGGAATACTGTACTAGAAATGGTGGAGACTTGTAATACCCTTTCCCACCTGGAGTGGCGCTACACGATACACATTTACATCGATAATTATTTGTGTGCCCCCTCTCCCCACTTCACTCCCCCAAGACCACGACAAAGATAAAAACACCCCTTTACGTCAATTGGGGTCATGCTGATCCTCTGTAGCAAGTCTGGATGTAATCAGCCCAGCTTGACAAACAAACAAGCAAACACACACAAACAGCAGTCCGTGAATTAAAGTAAGGACACATAATCTCTTGGTTTACGAACACCATGTGTTCATGAAAAGTAGTTCGTAAATCAGGGGTGATTTTCCCACAGATATAATGATTTTCCCCCAAAAAGTTTCCCCATTACGGAGCTTCATGTTTTTGGGATTTGCACTGGAAGGTGCCACAGATCGAGCATGTACCAGACATGATCTTTTCTTTGTTATTGTGTATCCTAATCACTGTTGTATTTAGGAGGACAAAATCACGTGCAATATCTTTAAGGCGGAAAACAGCTTTGCGAAAAGTTAATAGAATTTCTCATTTCCATTTTTTTTTTGTTGTATAATTGTCGAGGCTCGTATGAGAGCTAACACACAACACACAACGTGGAGGAGGGGGGGGGGAGGAGAGACGAGGGGCGGGGAGGGAAGGACAAAACAGTGGGGAACATAGACATTAGGGATCTGTGGAAGGGAGAGGAATGGGGGGGGAACACGGGGTGTACAAGATGGACACCACAGGGACTTTCAGGACCTTACATGACAGGGAACTTTTGGGAAGGAAGGCAGAGAATTTGAAGGAGGTGGGTTTGGGGTGGATTTAACTGGGGTAGAAAAGATTGTGGTTTTGGATGGGGGACGATAAGAGGTGGTGGTGAACGGCTGTTTGAAGGCCTGGAGGGAAGAATGGGATTGAAGAGAGTGTGGGAGTTTATTCAAAGGTGGGGAAAAAGAGGAATGAAAGCGTGAAGGTGAGCAGTGATTCGTGATTTTGGTAGTTTTACCAGAAGCGGGTTTCTGGCAGACCATTAGCACTCTGCGGAAATATGGAGTGTGGGGGGGGGGTACATATCGCAGACAGAGCAGGGGGCGAGACTGGAGAGGAAACGGTAGAAGACAGAAAGACCACCGACCTGCCAGTGGTGAGAGAGAGTGAGAAGCCCAAAGACTCAGCCTCACCGCGGGAGATAGCAATGATCCTAAATGCCTTGGTTTCCACAGCGTGAAGTCGAGAAAGGTGATAGGCAGGAGCACCAGCCCAGAAGGGGAGAGCAGTACTCCATCAGGCTGTGGACAAAAGCTTTGTACGTGGTCAGGAGCTCAGATGGTCCGAGGAAGGACTTTGCATGATGGAGGTTGCCCAGTCGGCGACTGGCTTTGGAGGCGAGGTTTGAAATGTGGCTTTCCCAGGAAGATCATGGCAGATAGTGAGACCCAGAAGCTTGAATGAAAGGACTTCTTCCATAGGATTGTTGAGAAAGTAGATGGGGGAGTTTTCCAAATGGTCCTTTCAGAGAGACATAGTGAGAGTGTGAGATTTGTCAGGATTGAAAGACATGTTCCATGTGTTGGACCAGTTTATGATTTTATCCAGATCTGCAGAGAGCGAAGAAGCTGCTGCTTGCCGGTTTGAGGATGACAGATGGTACGGCAGAGGTGCAGTCATCAGTAAAGAGATACAGAGGATTTTCCAGAGAGTCGGAGAGATCATTGATGAAAACCAGACAAAGAACAGGGCCCAGAACGCTACCTTGAGGAACTCCATCCCGGACAGGAAGAGGGATGAGAGAACTCCATTTAGTGCCACACGTTGGTGCGACATGAGAGGAACTCTGTGAGCCATGAGTGGAGATGGCCTTGGATACCATCGGGAGAGAGTTTGGTGAGTAGGGCAGGGTGCCAGACTGTGTCAAAAGCACGTGATATGTTAAGGGATATGGCTCTGATTTCATGTCTGGGATTGAGGACCTCCATCCATTGTTGGGAGAGCAGAAGCAGCATATCCAGGGTAGAGTGACCTGGTCTTGAAACCAAATTGATGATTGGAAATCAGGCCATTGCAGAAGAGGAAGGATGTAATGTCTGAAGCGCTGATGGATTCCATAACCTTGCTGATGATTGGGAGAAGGCTGATTGATCTGTCATCGAAGGGATCTGTTTTTGCACCGTTTTTAGCAGAGTGGTAATGTTTCCTGATTTCCAAGCACATGGCAGATGACCTTGAGCAAATGAGAGGGTGAATAGAACAGAGAGGGTGAGCAAGACCAGCAGAGCAGGTTTTTAGGACAGATGGGATGATGCCGTCTGGACCGGTTGCAGAATCTGAGTCGAGGTTTGAAGGCACGATCTCCACCTTGTCAGGAGTAAAGGACACAGGATCCAGGGACAGCTGGGTGCGACTGGGTAAGGTGGGTACAGAATGAAATCGGTTTGGGACAAGATTTCGAAGCAAACACGGTGTTTAGGCATTCAGCTTTTTCACGTGCGGTATCAGCAGTGCGGCCATGTGAGGTAAGGGAGGGATGGAGGGGAACATACACCAGAAACAGATTTGATACGATGCCACCAGGATTTTGAGGAGGGAGAGAGGTTTGAAAGTCAGACTTGAGCTTAGAAAGATGTTGTTTTCTGGCTCTCCTGAGGGTAGATACACACATTTGTTCCAAACTTTATGGAAGGAACTGAGATTACCCTCAGTTGGGTTTGCTTTCCATGAGGCAAAGGCAAGTTGTTTCAGGACAACTGAATCACTACAAGCTTCAGTGAACCTAGGGCAGGAGGAAGGGTAGGATAAGCGGATGAAGGGTAAGATCTGCAGATGAGAGGGGATGAATCTGTGCATGAGAGAGAAAGTTTTTTTGAAAGAATTCCCAGGACAAGTTGATGTTGGAGAAAGTACGATAGGAGACTAGTCTAGAAGGTGATGGCTGCTTGGAGACCCTGCCAGTCAGCCTGAGTGAAATGATAGACTCGACGACACTGAGGTGGTTCTCTAATTACAGCCAGAGAGATGTCTACTTTGACAAGCATGTGGTCAGATGATCCGATTGGAGTGGAGGAAGAACAGCAGATATTTTCAGGGAAATTTGTCAAAATCAGATCGAGAAGAGATGGAGTACCATTGGTTGAGATTCGGGTCGGGAAGGTGACTGATTGAGTTAGTCCCAATGAGTCGCAGAAGTCTTTTGCTGAAGTGCCGTGGTAGTGTGAGAGAGGTACCCACACCCAGCCAACTGGCATGATGACAATTGAAGTCACCACATATGAGAAAGAGAGAGTTTGGATGAGAGGATAGAAGTTGGTCCATGGTTTCGGATAGTGAGGTGTAGATGGAGTCATCACTGTTAGGTGGACGGTACAGTACACATATAAACATGAGGTGGGAGTGGAGGGGAAGCCGTAGCCAGAGGTATTTCTGGGGTGTGGGGGAGTGAGGGCAGTACATGGAGAGTGAGGAATAGAGTTTTTGATGAAGAGAGCAACTCCTCCACCAGGATGAGGCTCAGGTCTGTCATACCGGAGGAGGGAGTAACCAGGGAGAGATACTCGGGAGTCAGATGTCTTGAAGGAGGAAAGCTTTCTCACGATATCATACATATACCACTTTCCTATCTTTAGAGAGGTGCTGAAAAAGTCTATTGCGTCTGAAGGAAGCTGGGTGTCAAGCTGGTGAAACATGGCCTGAAACCGGGTTTGCTCTTGCTTTTTGCTCAAATTAGCGATCGATCTTGTTGTTTACTTTTGGTTGGAAGCACCTTCTTCTTCTTTAAAAAAAAATTATATATATGTATATACTATATATGTATATATATATATATATATATTACTGGGCGTAGTGGCGTGCGCCTGTAATCCGGCTACTCGGAGGCTTGGGTTGGAGGATCGCTTGAGGACGGGTGCTCTGTGCTGGGCCGCGCTATGAGAGGTGTAGGGCAGCCCGGAATCATGGCGAAACCCATCCTTATTCCCTGTGTCGTAAGAGGCGACCAGGGTTGCGTCAGGAAGGGCATCTGGCGTAAAACCTGTGCCAATCAGTATGCGGATCATAACGGATGATCCGCTGTGCGACCCCTAACCGGAGCAGCCGAAAGAAGAACAACAACAACACTATATATATATATATATAACACACACACACACACGATCCATCCATCTATTGGGACCATACTCTTGCAGAGCATTGGTGTTGCTTAAGCAGTCTCCTTGGCTGTCGGGTACAATCCTGGAAAGGTCGCGCGTGTGTGTGTGTGTGTGTGTGTGTGTGTGTGTGTGTGTGTGTGTGTGTGTGTGTGTGCGTGTTGTGTTATATCCACTGCTTCTACGAGCTTGTATTAATTGGAAATGGTTCTACCTTGACTTTTTTCTTCCACGGATATTTCTCGTGAGTCTGATTCACATTTAGGAACAACAAGTATGGTTAACCATTTTGAAATTGCCACTCTTTCGTTTAAATGCTGAAAATTATGTTTCACAGACAATTGAATTACAGATCTCACACGAGCAATGGCTGGTTAAAAGTGCCCGCCGAGTCGAACAGAGTCGAACCAAGTCACCGAAAATGCACACAGCACATGCGTAAAATGTCTCATTTTGCATTCATATGTCATTTCGAAAAGTTTGTTTTCCAAACACCAGAATACATCTTCTCATGATAAGGCGAATATCTTAACTCTGTCTTTACTTCTAAATCATGGGTTGTCAAACCATAAAACCGCTCTCATATCACGCCCACCACCCCTCATCCTCAGTTGCTACTTCCTTACCCCCTTCATTACTTCTCTATTACCACTTCGTTTCGAGGAAGCGTTTCTCCATCTTAGAGTCCTGAGAAGTTTCTGTCTGCTTTGACACAAACACTCCAACAGAACAAGATGCCATCACTGATGCGGTTTACAAATCCTGCTCTCCTAACTGTCATGGCCTTTCTCTTCTCTTTCAGAGGGTCCCTCACATGA
The DNA here is from genome assembly GCA_035128595.1 of Eptatretus atami. Taxonomy (NCBI): domain Eukaryota; kingdom Metazoa; phylum Chordata; class Myxini; order Myxiniformes; family Myxinidae; genus Eptatretus; species Eptatretus atami. The sequence goes on along the minus strand of CM068963.1, from coordinate 90,716,997 downwards.
TGCCAAATTGCATAGACTTGGAATGTTGCCAACGCCATGCCAATCTACATGAAGGTTGTCAGGACTGACCGACTCATATAAACAACAGACCATTCAGCTACCAATCTTAAGCAAGGTATTGGAATCCATAATTACTGCCAATATAAAGCGGTTTCTATAATAGTATGATCACTGACCATCAGTTTGAATTTAATCTTGGTCACTTAAATCAATATTTCACTCTTTTTTTTCAATTAAGGATGGAGGCTCTGAATTTGAAATGGGTCAGGACAGTATCACTGCACATATACTGAGCTTTTGATGCTGTTTGGCACTCCACGCTGCTTGCTAAGTTTCTTTATTTTGATGCGAGGCCCATGGAATGCCAAGCTTGTAGGCTTTCTCTATTCTCAGAAGCAGTGTACAATTCTTGTTGACATTCTCTTCACTTCTCCCACTGGAGCTGGTGTACCACAAGGCAGCCTAATTGTTGCAGTGTCAAGCATTCTTTCGACTTGAGCAGAGTTTAAATTATTACCTCTCTCATCCTTATAGCCCACAAGCATTTGTACAGTCCACAATGGAGTAATGTTCCTTTTAATAGCCCTCAACTTCCACATTCCTACCTCTTACTTCTTGATATTTTGACAGGAGGGAGCAGAGGTAACAAACTTGCTTTCGATGTATCTCATGTTGGGTTCACTTCATGACCTGACAATAAACTGTCGGACTGGTGCTTCACAATCGGGAGTTGCGTCAATGTGTGCCATCCCTTGGCTGGACATTTAAGCTGGGAACCTATCTGCATAGCTTAGCTGGTGGAGCATAATTATCCCACTGTATTTTTCGCAATGAAGAGTCCCACATTTATTGCTGGTGTCGTCGACAAACTTTCAAAAATTCCTGCTGAATCCTACAGGGGCATTATCAGCACCACTGCTGTACTCCAAAGTGATGGTCAAACCAGCAGCCTTGCGACAGTTGCATATGAGAGACAAGGAGAACATTCCAACAAGTGGTTTACCTGGTCCATACAAATGTTTAAGTCTTATGCAGTCACATTCCATGGATCTTTGAGATCAACTTGAGAAAGACTCATTATCACAGTAATTTCTCATCAACCTCACCACTTATCTTCCAACTTTTGCAATTGGTTACTGGCTTTGAAACAAGGCAAATTTTTATTACGGATCCTAGGCTCAAAAAGTTCCATATATCGAACAAACGGTTTCAAATGGAGCACCTCACCGGCATTAGAGCATTTTACATTGCATCGGATGTGGCAATAAATGCGAATTGTTGCTCCCAGCTTGCGGCTCGATGACAGAAGACACCATTTACATTTTTGCCGTCTCCATCCCTCCTCCATTTAGAATCCCGTGTGGGCATGAGCAACTTGCTAGTTCGTGGTAAATTCTCGTTCATTTGGTGTATTAAAAAAAATGCATAAAACTCTTGTACGATGAGATTTATTATCGAAGTGAAAAGATATAGTCTGAAACCATCAGCCAAAAATGTTACAGCAAACAATTAATTACACTGTACTTTCTAAACCGTGGTGGTTTATTGAAATGTAATTTTGGGATCAACACGTTTTGAGTTGTGGAGAAATCTAAACTTATAATTCATAAGTGAAACAGCATTAACATACAAGTTATAGCCAAATGTTCATCAACTTTTTGATTTTTCAACATTGCACGCATGATCCCTCATGATGAAAAAGGCTCGGTAAAGGTGCTGGACAACTCATTTCATTTAGTGTGTAAACCACTATATATATATATTATATATATATATATATATATATATATATATTATATTATATGTGGAGGGTGGGGGGGGGGTCCATAGCTAGACTGGTAATTGTATGGACCTTTTGTTTCAAGTGGGTAGATTGCCATGTAACAGGGACCTGTCAGAGTAAATCATTTGTTTGCACGTGACGATGAAGAGGCAGCATATGTAATTTTATAGATGAGATAGTTAGAGTAATATTGTGTGTGTAAACATCTCCTGTTTGTGGGTGGGGATAGTGAGGACTTCTGAAATGCAGAGGCACATGTGTGACGTGTGTGTCATGGCTGATTACGATCTCTATGGCCAAAGGGTGCCAGCCATGGTGGCACAATGTGCTGTGGAGCAGACGTGGCAATGGGATTATTTTACCCTTGGGTGGGACAGACCCAGATAGAACTCCACCCATGGCGGAGAAAAGAAGGAGAAGGAGGAGGAATAGGAGGAGGAGGAGCGACACCAGGAGGTAAGAGGAGAGGCTCATATGGAGGAGGTTGAAGAAGTTTCACAGAGGAGCTTGTTGATGCAGTACATTTGAGTTGTTTTGCTCTCAATAAGTTTGGGATTGATCACCTGTTGGTATCACCCCTGTTTGTTTTGGAGAGGAAGTTGGAGGAGAGACAGAAGAGCTCCCATGTGCATGGGTGCAAATTAAGAAATGCTTTGAGGAGGAAGAAGGAGTGAAGACCAGGAGCAGGAAGCCTCATTTGGAAAGTACAGAGAGGACCATGAGGCCTGCTTGAGGAGCTGATCATCACTAGTGCTCCTTCTGGCTGGTTCACTACATCGTGCGCTGTTTTGGCTTTCTGCATCTGGTGTTACTCATCGCTGGTGCGCTAATTTCTGTTTTACTTTGTCTTTGCACGGACTTCGTCACTGGCTCTCACGTTGTCTCGCACTTTGGTTTCCAAAGTTGCTAATTTGAGTCCTGTGTCCACCATGCACATCTTAGACAAAGGGAAATACGACCTACATTCTCGTCTTGTTGAAAAAGGGTGTCTTGTGGGCCAAGAGTGTGTTTGATTTTGTGCTTTATTTATCGCATTGTATATAAATTTGCGTGTTCCCATTTACCTCTTTTGTCTTTTGATTCACTTGGTTCATACCATTTTATTATATTGTCTACACTCTTCCCTTGTACTTTGTTATACAAACTATAAACCCTTTAAAACATAAAAAAACATGTTTGAGCCACCTGCCTCCCATGTGCGTGTGCCATCAATTTTGACTCATTTGAATGATCCTTGGGGAACGGTAAAGTTTGTGAAAATATCTGAATGCAGTGCAGTGAGGACTGTTTGGCCATATCCCGAGGACTTAAGGTCTGGCGCGGAGGATATATATATATCCATCCATCGGGACCATACTCTGTGCAGAGCGTTGGTGCTGCCTTAGCAGTCTCCTTGGCAATTGGGCACAATCTGATGGGTCGCCACTCCGACACGGATCCAGCAAGCTGGCCTCATTTTGCCGACCTCGGAAGGATGACAGGCAGAGTCAAGCCCACCTGGTATTAACTCAACAGTGAGCAGGATTTGAACTCAGGATTCTCGGATCCCAAGCCCATCACCCTACCATTAAGTCAACACCAGGCACATATATATATATCTTCTTCTTCTTTTTCTTTCATCTTCTTCTATTTTCTTCTTCTTCTTCTTCTTCTTCTTCTTCTTCTTCTTCTTCTTCTTCTTCTTTCTTTTTCTCTTCTTCTTTCCTCTTTTTCTTCTTCTTCTTCTGGCTGCTCCATTAGGGTCGCCACAGCGGATCCGCATAATGATTTGGCACAGGTTTACGCCGATGCCTTCCTGACGCAACCCTGGTCGCCTCTTAGACACAGGGATATGGTACACCTATTCTAACCGGGGCATACACCGGGCCCAGCACACTGGTACTCACTTCGCAGACCTCGGAAGGATGACAGGCTGAGTTCAACCTCCTGGTGTGTATTAATTCAAGCGGCCAGGGCTTGAACTCAGACATTTTGGATCCCAAGCCGCTACCCTAACACTCTCCGCCAACACCAGGCTATATATATATATACATGTACATGTATATATATACACACACACATATATATATATATATATATATATATATGTGATGCGGCGGGTCACTAATCGACCGTGAATGCCAATAACTGACCATGTGACTTGGGTCCTACGTCTGATACCGTTTTACGTAAAGGTCACGTGATCTAATTACACAGGAGAACCTCTCTCAGTCTGCACTTGCTCAAAACAAATCACCTTACCAGATCAGATGCAGCCGAGCTTAAACTCCAAGAGCACGTACCGGCTCGGAAACAGTTTTTGTGGATAACATCCGGCTAAACAAGGGTGCGAAGCAATGCTGGACCAATGATAGAAAGTAAGAAAACAAGCTGGGAACATTTTATACAAAGCATTTATTTACAATGGCAAGGAAAAGTATGTGGCACAATGAATTGGGGTTTATTTTTATGTACAGCAGGGATAGCAAGGAATTCCTGGGGTGCGGCAAAGGCAACACCTTACAAAAGAAGACAGAGCAAGAGTTATCCCATGATTTCTTCTACATCTTAATTTATACTGGGAAAGGCACCATCACACGCACACGTAAAACAAGATGGAATAGAGGGGTGGGGAGAGAGAGAGAGAGAGAGAGAGAGAGAGAGAGAGAGAGAGAGAGAGAGAGAGAGAGAGAAGAGAGAGAGAGAGAGAGAAGAGAGAAGAATAGATGCATTAAGGAGAACGATCTCTAACCTAGCTGTGTAAAGTCTGTATGTGTAGCGTGTACCTCCGTGGGACGATCCGCCTGAGCGTTCCTACCTTGAGATGTGGAGCGTTATCTCCTGCTTAATTACATTGCCAGGTCTCGTGCAATGTGCACTCCACACTTGTCCATCTGGCTGCACGAGGGTGGCGGAATGTTGACAGCATGGCAGGGAGTCTCGGCAGTCGCCCTGGATTAGGCTCTTCAAGAAGAAGCATGTCCTAGCAATCCAACCAATTGTGAGACAGAGCGAAGCGGAAGAGGCGAGTGAGATGCCATGGAGGAGCCGGAGCGAGAGCGAAGAGAGTCCAATGGCCCGATGCTCACCCCTTTTATAAGC
>CM068963.1:90698962-90711381 GCA_035128595.1 Eptatretus atami | reverse complement strand
GGCAGATAGTGAGACCCAGAAGCTTGAATGAAAGGACTTCTTCCATAGGATTGTTGAGAAAGTAGATGGGGGAGTTTTCCAAATGGTCCTTTCAGAGAGACATAGTGAGAGTGTGAGATTTGTCAGGATTGAAAGACATGTTCCATGTGTTACCAGTTATTGATTTTATCCAGATCTGCAGAGAGCGAAGAAGCTGCTGCTTGCCGGTTTTTAGGGATGACAGATGGTACGGCAGAGGTGCAGTCATCAGAAAGAATACAGAGATTTTCAGAGTCGGAGAGATCATTGATGAAAACCAGACAAAGAACAGGGCCCAGAACGCTACCTTGAGGAACTCCATCCCGGACAGGAAGAGGGGATGAGAGAACTCCATTTAGTGCCACACGTTGGCTGCGACATGAGAGGAACTCTGTGAGCCATGAGTGGAGATGGCCTTGGATACCATCGGGAGAGAGTTTGGTGAGTAGGGCAGGGTGCCAGACTGTGTCAAAAGCACGTGATATGTTAAGGGATATGGCTCTGATTTCATGTCTGGGATTGAGGACCTCCATCCATTGTTGGGAGAGCAGAAGCAGCACACAAGAGGAGAATAGTAGGGGGATACAGAGTTATATGAGGGGGCTAGGTGGGAGAAGGAAATAAGGGAACAGTTATAGGCAAATTGATTATTTTAAGAAAGGGGGGGGGAGGGTATAGAACTTCCCAGATGAGGGAGATGTTATCAAAAAGAGGGACAGATCCAGAAAGGGGGGAAGGGGGGTGGTTTCACTTTAGTTAAGATGTTTCATATTGTGAAATATACCACGCAGCCTTACTCAAGTCGATAGTAATCATTGAGTAAACCGGTTAACTATCCATGAGTCGTAGTGTCGACCATATTTACATTCTCCACAGGAAAATTTGGGAAATCGAGCTCCTTGACGAAAAGGCCTCAGGCCTGTCACTAACTGATTCTAAAGAAAGATGAAGATTTTGGAATCTTTGCGACGGATTCTTTACAACATGTAAGTCACACAGTGTTCCAATACAAATCAATGAAAAATTCGAACGGACAACACAAATTGCGGCGGACCATGACCCCGAGCACAAAACCTAACTCGCCATTGGGATCATCAAGAATCATTAATTATAAAATAAGTGGGACGATGTAGCCACTGAAACTTTTGAATTACCTGGTGATAATGATCGATTGTACTCACTTTGCTGGAGGCATACAATTCCCTGAAAATGTTGCTTTCTCTTTCGGAGCCATAACTAAATCACGATCGCGGGATTAATTACAGACCAGCGGAGATAATAGCCGGCTCAGATTTAATTGGCAGTGAACGCAAAAGACGTGCGATGCTGATATGTCTAAGTGATATCTCGCACAATGATCATGGAATAATTGCAAGGGTGGAGGGGAGGTGGGGATGCTACGTTTGCACCCAGTAACCCCCATCCCCATTAATGATTAATATGATAATTTGAACATTTACATTGTACAGTACTAGCACACGACCTTAATTCGTAGTGTTGACGTTGCTCAAACTACTGTGGGGAACTTCAGGCTAAAGATGTTGGAGTTTGGAGAAGAGGAATTTGAAGGCTCGGGAATTGGGGGACTCTGAGAAGGTTTATCAATATCTTCTTAACGAAGAAGTCAAGGGTGACCGAATGGCTTCCGCTTTTCTTCTCTAATTCATTAAATTATTTGATAGCACAAAGGCCATCTTGGAAATTCTACTGATGTATGCGAAACGTTCGGTTCGAGAGCAAATTCCGGTTCTTGTATCAAAATGCTTAAGGGCCTCGGCCAAGTCCTTCATTCTAAATCTCTTTGGAAGTTTGATAATGGGCTGCTTCACCAAGCGTTCTCCTCCGCATCCTTCAGAGCCTCCAAGACTCTCATAAGATCATCAATTCGGGAGCCTCACCGCATTGGCTCTCGAGTAACATCTCACATTGTCGACCACTCCTCACCTCCAGCTGCAGTTGATTTGCAATCAAGTCAACGACTTTGGTATTTCAGAAGTCACGGTTTTTGGTAAACCTTGAAGTGTTGGACGAATTTGGGCCGCAGAGTTTCTTCCAGAGACCATTCATTGGCTTTTGTCTTTATCTCTGCCCAGATGCTGTATTTTCTTGATGGATCGTGAAATTTGGCCTATTCCGAACTCTCACATCTTTCATCCTTGGTAGAAGATAGAGGGCAAATGTGCGGCAGGGTATGCGTTGAAAAGTTGCAAATCCTTGATTTCATCCTATCAGGAGAACATATTTTAAGGTTGCTTTCTCGAGGCAATCATTTTTCATTGAGGAGTGTGCCAAAACCAGTCCTAAAATGGCAAGAGTACCCATTGCCTTTTTGTTGACATCAACCACAGGAAAGAGAGCCTTTTTCTGACGCCCTTTGAAGCCCGTGGATTCTCATGTGGTTAACTAAGTAGGGGCTGCCTTAAAAATAAAGAAAATTTTTTTTTATTTATTTTTTTTTTTAATGGGCGCTTCTTTATGTCGTTGATGTTATGTATGACGAGCGGTACGTATACCCGAGGACTGCCTGTGTATTGTAAACCATTCCTGCCACATTCTGCTTTTCTTCCTTTCCACTCACTATTCTGTTCTGCTGTCCATTTTCCATAAAGTTAATAATTTTGTGGGTAAAGGGATGGGAGGGGGCAAGGGTGGGTGGTGTAAAGGAGGATGACAGTACACCACGAGCCTCTCAATGACAGAGCCTCTAGGATAGCAGAGCCTCTAGGTGACAGTTCGACAGTTGGCGAGGCGGCGTTCTCGGTGACAGTCGGGATATGCAGAGCCTGAGGTGACAGGTTCGGATAAATTAGTGGGGAAGCAAAGTAAGGGGGAGTAGCTGTATTTTAGTTAGTTTAACCAGTAGCGGATTACTGATAAGGAGCGCAGGAGGTAGTCGATTGAAAATTTTTGGTCCACCATTTCTGTGAAAAGCATCAGGTTTCTGCCTCATTTGCGGGGAGTATTCCAATATTTATGAGCATTAAGATTCCCATAAGAATTCAGGATGAAGCCGGAGGTGACTGCTGGGGTGCCCATCCATCGGGAGAGCAGTACTCCATTGAACTAGTGATACAAAAGCCTTGTGCTGTGTCTCAGCTGCCAGCTCTCTCTTTATCCTTTCCCTCCCCCTCCTCATGGAATGCACGCTCCCCACACCCACACCCTATACTCCCTGTGTTAAATCTCTGCTCCAAAGTGAAAAGTAGGTGGGGCTATGAAATTGGTTGGAAACCTGCCGAGAGTTGATATTGTTTCTTCGACGTAAATTACCATTCCTGCCATGCTGAAACTGCAATGCTTTTCATGGGAGCTCAAACCACATTGGGAGATGCCACACTAATTAGTGATGAAAAGACAGTTATCGGTACTCGGTGCATGCATGTTAGCATGTGTGAATCTGTAGAATTGTTAAATTTATATATCCATATTTTCTTCAATTTAATTTGGCATATCAGGGTGTATCACATTAAGTACATGGTTTTACAATTCGTTTTTACTTATGAACTATTGATGACACAAACATAAAACTGGTACCAATCTATCTATTATACTAAACTCTCATCTTGTGTTATGCATATAATATATATAAATATATATATATATATATATATATGTATGTATGAATGTTCCCGAAATACAGCCAAAACGGTACACGATAGCGCAAAAAATTTTCAGCCCACGTTACTCACCATTCTCCTGCGGTGTGCAGTATCAAGTTTTTTGTTCAAATCGGGCAATGAAAAAAAATTATTTAAAAAAATCAATTCCCGATTCAGTCAAGTACTCTTCGGCGAGTATTTGATCAATGCAAACAACCTCAGCAGTATAGTTGGCTGGAGCTATCTTTTTTTTTTTCGTGAAATGATTTTTTTCATCAACCGCTGTCACAACGGGAACCCAACGGGTTCACGGGTCGTCTAGTTCACTATAACAAGGACATTCTCAAGTTTTGTTTTGTGTAATTAAGTGTTCAATGTGACTGGATAATCCTTCAGGAATACTTAAACATGTTTCTATGCAAAATTAATTTTATGCAGAGACTAACAGCTGTTGCTAAAGAAAGAGTGTCAAACTTTTTGGCTGAGAGATTTGTGGAGGTGATGAAGAACCCACATAAGATTTGTGAAATGCCGCTTCATTGCCAGATGTTTGGTGTGCCATCTCCAAACAAGGAGTGATCAGTCATTACTTTTTTGTGATGGTTACATCTACATTCTACAGGATGGCCAATTGTAGATGCTACAGGCATTATTAGCCTGTCTCCCATGTAGCGACAGACAGACGGAGTTAGCAAATGTGTGTTTGCCCAGGCCAGAAGGTTTTTTGTTTTGTTTGTTTTTTTACCCATTGGGCTTTTGTTATCAAATTAACAACAAAACCTTTACTATGACAATGTGGGAGAACATAATTCATAATGGGTCAAAATGTCAAAGGGCAAAGTTACAATGAGTACAAATAGGCCTCATTAGCATGCCCACTAAACAGCGTGAGATGCGATTTTGAAATCGTTTCCCATTTGAGCTTTTGCCATCAAATTTTCAAACAAATCTTTATTTATGAGAATAGGGAAAACACTGATTATTAAATTTTACATTTTTTTTTTTTAACTGTTGTTTTTTGTCAAGTTTAGTTTGAGAAAAAAGCAGACGTAGGCAGACGGGCTTTCCATTGTGATGCTTTCTAGTTCTTCATGGAAGACAGTATCAACATTTTCTGATTAGCTGTCAATGACTTCAACAGGATGGGGCATGCCGACAACAAGCCAAGGATAATCTCTATTTAAAAAGGACCCGAGTTTCTCCATCCGTAATGCTTTATTCCAATATTTCTGCTATCCTAGAATATACAAATGGTACTGCTGGAAAAGGTAATATATCAATGTATTTGGTTGAAAAGCGAATAATCGATTGAACTTGGACCAAAAATTATTTTCGTTTTTTCAGAATGTTGCCTGTTTTTTAAAAGCCCGCGTTTCCGTATTGAAGAAAAAGAAGCAGGACGTTGAGCTTTAATGTAGCAGTTCCAACGGTAAACTTTATTATTCTACGACAGCAGGACCCCTTTAGAGAGAGGAACACAAAAGGAACTCGAGGGCACTCGGTAGAGTGCATGCCTCTGCCACGTAATGCCTGATCCACGAGAACATATTGTTGTGGGCCGGGGTTCGGTGGCGATAAACAACCACTAGTGGAGCAGTAGAGCCGTCTCCCACCGAACACCCGGAATTTAGGTCATGACTCTCGGATAAGTCCGAAAAGGTCACTGGTCCCTTAGCGGACCATGGTCGCCAATATTTTGACGCGTGAGGTAGGGTCCACTTGTGTATTCCAATTTCCTGAGTACTCACGCCGTCTAGCTACCGGGGAAACCACACCCTCGCCACTCTGTCCGAAACCGAGTCGCGTGTACCGACTCGGGTCCGGTGTACCGAGCGGGAAGTTACCAAGAGCCGCGCCGGTCCCAATGACAACTTACCCGGCCCAAACAGCCTCATCTAATTCTCAATACGCACCGTGCTGGGTCAATGGAGAAAGCACAGAAAACGAGCTGGCACATTTACACGGGGGGTTTATTTTATAACAATAATCGGGGAGGGGAAGCACAGAAGAGCAGAGTTATCCGAATAAAGAAATGTAATGTACAATGAACACAGGGCACTTAGACAGTTTCTACTTACAGGACGGCGCCACACACACACACGCAACACACACAAAAAAGAACTGGACCCCGTCGGGTCTTTTTCGGCCTTTCAGCTCAGAGGGAAGGTGAGCTGAGGGCAGGGCCTATTCTTGCACCTGTCCGCCTCGTTTCGGTCTTGGTCGAGCTTGCCGGTGGCGGGACTCGAACCCGCCGCCAACAACGCAGCACCAAAGCTCCAGGGACCAGGGAAAGGAGCGTCGGACGCCACCCAGCATGAAGCGGACAAGTGAGAGATGACGAGCCGACCGGCGATCGAGCCCAATACAGCTTCCTTGATCAGGCACACCAGGCGAGGCAGATGCGCACAGCCAGCATGGGAAAACAAACCAGACGAGACGCCAGCAGGCAAGACGAGGCTTCCTCTCTTTCTCCTTCTTGACGGGCGAACCTTCTCTTTTTCCTCCACGGCTCAGCCACCTCGTCTTATCCTTCCCCTCCCCCGCGGGTCGAGGGAACGCTCTGAGGCACTCGCTCTCCGGATTGGACGAGGGGTTATCGGGCGACTCGTGGCCAGCATTGATTGGACGAGCTCACGGTGGGCGAGGGAACCTCACCCTGTACGTGACACGCTGCACGTGGGCGATGGATGGCGATGGTGCGAAAACGAAGCATGAAGATTTAAAGATATGTAAAAAACCTGACTATAAAAGTAACTCGTAGCGCACACACGAAATTCCCATTAGACAGAAGGACGGGACCCTGACTGTAAACACATACTTATCAAAATAACTGAACTGCGGGGGCTGCTGTCTGTCTGTGTGCAAATGGCTTCCAGATTCGTAACAATATCGGGCCCAATACATTTTTGAAATTATCATGCTATACAGTACTATATCGATTTTTGGCCCGATCTCTCAATGGTAAAAAATCGCTTTAAAAATTAAACAGTATCCGTATCTGGATCTGGATCTTCACCAAAATCGAATCATTTCGTCTTGCAACACACCCAACATGTCCACAAGTTTCATTCAAATCTGTCCACAACTTTTGAGGTATCGTGCTATATATATCGGTTTATCCCGTTCTCTCAATAGTGAAGAATCATTAAAAAAAATATTGTAGTCTGATCCGGATCCGGATCTTCACCAAAAATCTAATCAACTCATCATTGTTACACACCCAACCTGTCCACTCGGTGTCATCCAGATCTGTCTCCACTTTTGAGATATCCTGTGCACAGACACAAACAAACAGAAAGGGGTGAAACATAACCTCCTTCACCTTCGGTGGCAGAGGTAAATAAGTAATACTTCTTGAAGCAATAAATAAATAAAAAAACACGAAGGAGAAAACAACAACAAAACCACAGCCACGCCAAAACAATTGCGTGTTAAAAAATCTCTTTGTCACGTGTTTTACTTATTTTACATCCTCGTTGATCACAAATAACATGCAATATATTTGTGAAGTACTGTATACATGCTGTCTTTTGATTAACCCCGTCGATGGGATGCACGCTGAGTGTCTCGATTACTTTCATCTCGACTCCATAGCTCATGGGCTGAGAGCAGAAGAATTGCAAACGTACTTGGCTAAAAAGAAAAGAAGAGTCCCTGGCAATTTTCAGAAAGCAACTTGAAAGTACTTTGCAGACATGATTCTGGCATGCAGAATTAAAAAAAAAAAAATCAAATGTTGCTGCTAATGTTATTGCACATAAAGAAATATGCATATCGCTGCTGATCGCAGACTACGCACGGTTATAATCGTAATCAGTGTGGACAAAAGTCACTGAAAGTTGAATAATCTCCCTCGATTACAAGCCGAACAGGCACAAAGGTATTACAGAATAACAATGGTGAGCAGAGACATAAATGTGACAAAGTCATACATGCACACATTTATTGTAAAGTCACAAAGCTGAAGTCCAGTGAAGTCACTTAGGTGAAATGGCTATTAACTTTTGCCATATGATATGTATAAGTGGCATTACACCTCATATCCAGATTGATCACAAAAGTCATCGTTATCATCTACATACTCCACAATGTCCGTACAGTCTGCAGCCACACAAATCCATACATGGTCGGCCTTATTTCATGCAGAAACAATTTCCTGTGCTGCATCGAGTTTCCTGCACTTGCAATGTACATTCTGTAGGACACTCAAAAGGAGCAGGGGCTGAATAATCCACTTGAACACAAGATTTCCAATTGTCCATCTTCTAACTGTGACCAATGAGACTTGGAGAGGACATGCATGGTTGAGAAATTGGCAATAGACGGCACTCTGCAGAGATGTTACCTGCATTATGCATAGCTTCAAGCTATCTATATTTGGTGGAAGAGCAATTGACTTTGTATTTTCATCAAAACTTTTCTACTCTGGAGCAAGGCTCATGGATGTGAGAGAGAAAGAGAGAGAAAGAGTCCAGGAGAGATCGGGAGGATCGTTCCGAAATAAACATTGCCAGCCTGAAGCATTTCTCCTTTTTCATTGTCAGCGAATAAAAGTACCAACAATGTTCGGATATCCAACTTGGGCTGTTTCCCCATTGTGTATCAATGAAGGCATCGTATCTATCAAACATGAGTCGACTGCTTCGTCCCTCAAAATTTGATGGAGTGAAAGAGATGGGCCAACCTTTCCGGTTAACCGAGCTATTAACAGATTTCTTCTGATCATCTTCTCACAGTGACTGCAGGAATGTCATTGCGTCGCCTCCTATAGAAACTTGTGAGTATGTTACTTTTGTTGAATGATGCCAACTGATGACAGCTTTCATAAATCGAGGAGCCACAGTTTCTGATTCAATCAGGATATATTCCAATCCTGAATCCTGAAAACGTTTTTATGCAGGTTGTAAGTGCAACATTGTCATATGGTAATCATCAAGTCACATCACAAATCAATCTTAAACACCTGGATTCTGCCACCATATCTGTTGTGCATTTGAGTAGATTGCATGATCCAGAAACAGAACACGTAGCTTTCAGCTCATGAATGTCAGCAGTTGGCGAAACTGTATTGTGTAAAAAGATTGAATACGCAGTAAACATAAATGTAGGACTTTCCTCAATCGCAGGAAGGTATGGAATCCTGGACTCGGCCATTTCCTCTGTGATTACAGGAACACATGACTTCATTACCATGTTGGAAAATCTGATGATCTGATCGGTTATCTGTATGACAATCTCGAGTGACATATTTTGAGCCAACGTCGAAACACTTGACAGTTTTTATTGATTATTTCGTGGCAAAGAATTAATTTATGTGCAAAGAGAAATGCAGGAACATAGATGATTGATTATATCATAAATATTACTCATATTATGCCTGGTGTTGGCTTAATGGCTAGAGTGGTGGGCTTGGGATCTGAGTGTCCTGAGTTCAAGTCCTGCTTAGCTGTTGAACTTATACCAGGTGGGGTTGACTAGCCTGTCATCCTTCTGAAGTCTGCAAAATGAGTACCAGCTTGTTGGTATCCTGCGTCAGAGTAGTGACCTGTCCAGGATTGTGCCCAATAGCCCAGGAGACTGCTTAGGCAGCACCAATGCTCTGCGCAGAGTATGGTCCCGATGGATGGATGATGGATGGATGCTAATATTAACATCAAATTGCCTTACACATTTACAATGAAATGTCATGTGAGAAATCATGACCTACGGTGTATTCGAGGCCAGCTCATCTCAAACCGTGTGATTCTTTTCTTAAGGAACAAGTCTAATGGATGGCCTCCAGGACTGTTGACAACCTGAGAATGGCAATCCATAATTGCACAGTTTATATTATCTGAGTCACTTTGGGAAAAGGTGTGGACAACATGTGCATATGGATATGTGCTGTTGCTAGGAATCAATGGTGTACTGAGGGGGTGCAGAGGGTGTGGGGTGTGGGGAGGGGGGAATTAGAATTTAGCTATTCTCATAAAATTATGGATCATCAAGATGTTTGTGTTATGCATGATAATGTGAATGAAATATAGTACATCAGCAGAAATATCATGCCTCGGTAAATCCCTTGTCTTTCAGTGTTGGATTTATTAAAATAAAATAAGAGCGAGGTACACACAGAAAGCGTGTGATCACGAACCCTCTGCAGTCACAGTGTCCAGGAAAATAAAGTGAACCATGTGATCATGAACCTTCTCCAGTCACAGTTCTCGAAGGCAGATTTGCGATGTCGGCTCATCATGTGGGCATCTGGCATGTACAAAAGAGGGGTCGTTGCGCCATGCGAGATAGGCTTGAGAGCCAACAGCCAAGGAAAGGCAGCGAGGACAGAGGAAGAAATGATCGTGTGGGAGAAAGAAGCAGCTTTGTGAGCGTCGTGCTGCGAAGAAGAGGAGTTTCTGAGTTTGCCAGAATGATTAATGGTTACTTTAGCAAAGAATGCATATTTATTGAAGTTTTTTTGACTATTTGCTCTGAATTATACATGCATAATGCTGAATTTGTATACACTAGCAGAAACACCTTCTCTGTGGGTGATCTTGTTCAAGCATGTAACACGTTCTTCTGACACATATCTTATTTTGGTGGTGTATAGGCCACTGAAAGGTCTGTGCAGGCAAAACAATAACCCGGGTTACGTGTATGAAGCAAAAACATATCTACTAAAATTCAAGACACCTTGCACAGCACTGGAGTACGTGGAGACAGGAATACTGTACTAGAAATGGTGGAGACTTGTAATACCCTTTCCCACCTGGAGTGGCGCTACACGATACACATTTACATCGATAATTATTTGTGTGCCCCCTCTCCCCACTTCACTCCCCCAAGACCACGACAAAGATAAAACACCCCTTTACGTCAATTGGGGTCATGCTGATCCTCTGTAGCAAGTCTGGATGTAATCAGCCCAGCTTGACAAACAAACAAGCAAACACACACAAACAGCAGTCCGTGAATTAAAGTAAGGACACATAATCTCTTGGTTTACGAACACCATGTGTTCATGAAAAGTAGTTCGTAAATCAGGGGTGATTTTCCCACAGATATAATGATTTTCCCCAAAAAGTTTCCCCATTACGGAGCTCATGTTTTGGGATTTGCACTGGAAGGTGCCACAAGATCGAGCATGTACCAGACATGATCTTTCTTTGTTATTGTGTATCCTAATCACTGTTGTATTTAGGAGGACAAAATCACGTGCAATATCTTTAAGGCGGAAAACAGCTTTGCGAAAAGTTAATAGAATTTCTCATTTCCATTTTTTTTTGTTGTATAATTGTCGAGGCTCGTATGAGAGCTAACACACAACACACAACGTGGAGGAGGGGGGGGGGGGGAGGAGAGACGAGGGCGGGAGGGAAGGACAAAACAGTGGGGAACATAGACATTAGGGGATCTGTGGAAGGGAGAGGAATGGGGGGGGAAACGGGGTGTACAAGATGGACACCACAGGGACTTTCAGGACCTTACATGACAGGGAACTTTTGGGAAGGAAGGCAGAGAATTTGAAGGAGGTGGGTTGGGGTGGATTTAACTGGGGTAGAAAAGATTGTGGTTTTGGATGGGGGACGATAAGAGGTGGTGGTGAACGGCTGTTTGGAAGGCCTGGAGGGAAGAATGGGATTGAAGAGAGTGTGGGAGTTTATTCAAAGGTGGGGAAAAAGAGGAATGAAAGCGTGAAGGTGAGCAGTGATTCGTGATTTTGGTAGTTTTACCAGAAGCGGGTTTCTGGCAGACCATTAGCACTCTGCGGAAATATGGAGTGTGGGGGGGGGGTACATATCGCAGACAGAGCAGGGGGCGAGACTGGAGAGGAAACGGTAGAAGACAGAAAGACCACCGACCTGCCAGTGGTGAGAGAGAGTGAGAAGCCCAAAGACTCAGCCTCACCGCGGGAGATAGCAATGATCCTAAATGCTTGGTTTCCACAGCGTGAAGTCGAGAAAGGTGATAGGCAGGAGCACCAGCCCAGAAGGGGAGAGCAGTACTCCATCAGGCTGTGGACAAAAGCTTTGTACGTGGTCAGGAGCTCAGATGGTCCGAGGAAGGACTTTGCATGATGGAGGTTGCCCAGTCGGCGACTGGCTTTGGAGGCGAGGTTTGAAATGTGGCTTTCCCAGGAAGATCATGGCAGATAGTGAGACCCAGAAGCTTGAATGAAAGGACTTCTTCCATAGGATTGTTGAGAAAGTAGATGGGGGAGTTTTCCAAATGGTCCTTTCAGAGAGACATAGTGAGAGTGTGAGATTTGTCAGGATTGAAAGACATGTTCCATGTGTTGGACCAGTTTATGATTTTATCCAGATCTGCAGAGAGCGAAGAAGCTGCTGCTTGCCGGTTTGAGGATGACAGATGGTACGGCAGAGGGCAGTCATCAGTAAAGAGATACAGAGGATTTTCCAGAGAGTCGGAGAGATCATTGATGAAAACCAGACAAAGAACAGGGCCCAGAACGCTACCTTGAGGAACTCCATCCCGGACAGGAAGAGGGATGAGAGAACTCCATTTAGTGCCACACGTTGGTGCGACATGAGAGGAACTCTGTGAGCCATGAGTGGAGATGGCCTTGGATACCATCGGGAGAGAGTTTGGTGAGTAGGGCAGGGTGCCAGACTGTGTCAAAAGCACGTGATATGTTAAGGGATATGGCTCTGATTTCATGTCTGGGATTGAGGACCTCCATCCATTGTTGGGAGAGCAGAAGCAGCATATCCAGGGTAGAGTGACCTGGTCTTGAAACCAAATTGATGATTGGAAATCAGGCCATTGCAGAAGAGGAAAGGATGTAATGTCTGAAGCGCTGAT
>CM068963.1:90663061-90683950 GCA_035128595.1 Eptatretus atami | reverse complement strand
AGCTGTTATATTATGTACATTATATGTAATATATATGTATATATGTAATACAATGTATATCTTCTTTCTTTTTTTCGGCTGCTCCGTTAGGGGTCGCCACAGCGGATCATCCGTTTGATCCACATAATGATTTGGCACAGGTTTTACGCCGGATGCCCTTCCTGACGCAACCTCTGGTCGCCTCTTACGACACAGGGATATGGTACACCTATCTAACCGGGGCATACACCGGGCCCAGTACACTGGTACTCACTTCGCCGACCTCGGAAGGATGACAGGCTGAGTCAACCTCCTGGTGTGGATTAATTCAAGCGGCCAACGGGGCTTGAACTCAGGACCTTTTGGATCCCAAGCCACTACCTATACCACTACGCCAGCACCAGGCATATATATATATATATATAATATATATATATATATATATATATTATACATATATATACATACATACATATAATATATATATATAATATATATATAAATTGCGGGCCGGCGGGTCGGGTGAGAAGACCACTAGTTGGGGGAAGCTACGTCGATTCCACCCAGACTCCCCGGAATTGTAGCCGTCGCTCGACGGATAATTCGTGACACGGGGTCGTTAACCGACCGTGGACGCCAATAACTCAACCGCGTGACCTCGGCTTCCTCCCGTCTATGGAATCGGGTTCCTAATTAACCACGTGGTTTGATTACCGGGGAACCACGCCCTCGGTACGCCTTGTCCAAACCGGATCGGATCAATTCTCCGGATCGGATGCAGCCGACGACTGCCAAGGACGTACCGGCTAAAGTAGGAATGGATCGTTGGGATTAAGACCGGGCTAAACTTGGATTCGAAATCATGCTGGACCAAATGGGGGAAAAGACAAAGGCGAGCTGGGAATATTCCTGAACAATTATTTATTAACAAGCAAGCGAGGAAAAGTATAAAAAGGAAAAAGAAAAGAAAAAAAAAAGAAAAGAAAAAAAGAAAGTAAAGAAAAAAAAGTGCACAAGTAAAGATTTATTGGGTATGTAACGCAGGGAAGAGGAGAGAGGTGTGTGGGGTGCGGAAATAATACAAGCATACTAAAGCAGACAGTGCATGACTTGACGCGAGATTAATAAGAGTAACAACATAAGGATCTTCTACAGGCTTACTTAACAGACAGGTGCCAGCACACTCAGATACACACACACACACATAATAAGAAACCCCAATGAAAAGGGACTTTTGCAGCCAGGGAGAGGGGAGTTGAGGTATAGCTTTGGGTACCTGGGCGTTTCAGGGGAGGATGCTCCGTGGTGCGGTAACCAACAAATAGTCGCCGTTGTTCTGGCCACACAGCCACACGTGTGGAGATCATGTTCTGAAGGAGGAGCCTGAGTGGAGAAGGGCGGAGTCCAGAGTGCGAGGGTGGAGCAGTAGGCGGACAGGCAGGAGGTGTTTCGTCGAGGCGAGACGTGGGCGGAGTCAAGAAGCAGGAAACACCCCGCGTGAAGAACACCCACACTGACACAACACTTCTCTTTTCTCTAGACGGAGGAATTTCTCTATCTTTTATGGAGCCCGAAGCTCGAGAAGGGCCATGCCGAATCCAAGTCATCGCCCACGTCGGGGCGTTACCGACTGGCTCCGACCCCTCATGTGGTCCGCCAGCTTGGGATATATACATATATACATATGTATATATATGTATATATTTTTGCTGAATTGTGTGGAACCAGCTCGAAGCCTTGTGTTGAGCCATCGGGGTAAATAGACTGCGTCATTCAGCAGAGAGTAGTGGCATCGGTGAGAGCGATCAACGAAAGAAGCTGCACGGCTGTCTCTGAGCCCTGGAATTGAGTATCACCGCCCAAATTGCCTCCTGTACGTTTCCCGCCCAGAGAGTGGCTGGGTGCCATTTTGGGCACATTTTCCCGCGCAGGACAACGCGGCTTGACCCCAAAGCTCATAAAAGATCAATTCTGGATCCGAAGCTAAGTGCTGGATTTTTTTTTTGTTTATCTGTCCCCTCGTCTGTATTTGAGTCTGTGTGGAGGCGCCTTGAAATTAGATTTAATTTTACCTCACGTTCCTTCTCATTATTATCCCGTTTTGAATTATCACCATTGCAAATATTTGATCTATTTTCATTAAACCCTGTATTTATTTAAGTTGCTTGTGTCTTTGTATTTGTTGTGGGTTTGAGATAAACCCCCTTGTGGTGTGCTTCCATATGCTCCGTTCCATATGCTTCTTACCGCTGTTTCCCACGCACGTCATAATCTCCCGAGAATCTCGGCTGTTCCCCGCTAAGGTAGAACTGTTCTGTTATCCATTCAGCTAGAATGAATGTTGTCCATTCAGCAAAATATATAAGTATATATATATATATTCACAAATAAAAATGCATGGCACGTCTTTAGCTGTTATGGATATCTCATTCGTAGAACCTTTAAAATGCCCCTCATATGGAACTTTTGACTTCCGTGACCATATGATAATTTTAAGCCCTTTATTATGGTGTTTTTTTATACGCGAGACGCTGGCTCTAAGAGAGCTCCGCTATGTTTTTTGCTTGTTCTTTTTGTTTCTTGTTTCTTGGGTCTTTCTTCTTCTTCTTCTTCTTCTCTCTTCTTCTTCTTCTTCTTCTTCTTCTGGTGAAGACAAAACCTTTACGACTCGGCTCTTTTATATTACAGGATCCGGATCTCCTTAAATACTAAACACCTGTACACATCCTCGCATTGAGGGTGCCTTTTGAGAGCGTCTATCATGAACTTTTAAATATATTCGGACATTTGCTTTAAAGTTTTCGAAAAGTTCACGTTACTATTTAAAGATTATTCCATTTTAATGTGTTGTAATTTCATAAATACACGATTTCTCGTCTAATGAACAGGAGCCTCCATGACGGTCTCGCATATTGGCTCCATCAAGGCACGTGACGAAATATCGGAAGTTGTTGTTGTTTTTATTGTTATTGTGATCAAAATGCTGATGTTTCGACTTTCTGTAATGAATTTTTAGCCGCGTTGCGAACGCTGGCTCTAAGAGAGCTCTGCGTTGTTGTTCTTGTTGTTCCTCTTCTTCTGGTGAAGACAAAACCTTTAGGACGTGGCTCTTGGACACATTTGTCCTTGTTCTTTATGTCAAGACCTTGTTTTTTGCAACCTGCATTTTCTTCCTGCTTGATTTGACATGCCTTCATTACTCAGTTGAAATAGCCTTAGTACAGTCCACAACTGTTAAAACTTTGTGTTGTTATTATGATGATGATATTTACCGTACTCTTCATAGAGCATTGCTGCTGCCAAGGCAGTTTCTTGCTTTGGGTTATGCTGGGTGGTTTGCCATTGCCTTCCTCGCAGTGCGTCAGAGCAGGAATTTGTAAGTTCAGGGTGCCGGTGAAAGCTCGCCTACTCTTCAAGAAGGACACTGTGGGATCTTGAATTTCCACCAATTGATGCTCAGGTTTAACGTTCATCTAAGGGACAGCACACACATTGATGCCACACCTTGCATATGAAACACCGGGATGACACTTCATGGCTTGGCCGAGATTCAAATCCAGGTTAGACAGCTCAGAGGTGAATGTGCACACCTCTAGTCTAGGCTGTCCTGTTAACCATTGTTCATATAGATGTATCATTAATTATTCATCCATTTCATCCATCTTTTTTTTATCAACAAATCACCAAGGCTTGTTTATTTCATTTTGTGATAGCTTTCAGATGGTGTACAAATCTTCACAGCTGTTTCTGTATGAAACGTTCATGAGAGAGAAGAGACAAATGTGTCCTTCAAAAAAATATTTTTTTAAAAATCATAGTTTGACGAATACGTGGGTGGTTCGATTTTGACCCCAACTAACGTACATACATTACTCTGCCTTTTGGTAATTTTTAATTTGTGAGATAACAAAGGGAGTGGGGTTACAAGTACAGTCAGGAGGTAATTGTATATTCATTTAAGACTTTCATTTAGACATCTCTCTTGACTGCTCCCAAAATATACGTTTCAGTTGCAAGTTGCTATTTGTAAATACCTATGAAAAGGGTTTCATTTAAACGTATGTGTATTCTTATTGAATGCCAAAATTATTAATATCTGACTATTTCCCAATATTTTTCTTGCAGTCGAAGCGAGTTAAACCATCCTCAAATCATTTTTGTCACCTTTTTATGACCTCTTATTAACCTCCGCCATCGAAGAATGGACGGAGGTTACTGTTTTCACCCTTGTTTGTTTGTGAACAGTATTACGGAAAAACTCCTGGACGGATTTCGACGAAACTTGGTGGTGGGTTAGGTATGGTCCAAGGACATGCCATTAGATTTTGGACTTGGGTCAAAGTCCAATATGGCGCTATCGCGGCCATTTGAAAAAATATTTGAATTTTTGTTTTTGCATTTCTACATGTTTTAAGTGATTTCCAACCAAAAATAAATAAATTTGTTAGAGAAAAAAAAAAACAGAAAATTTTGCAACTTTTTTTTTTCAAAAAAATTTCGATTTTATTTGAAAAATATTTGAATTTTTTTTTTCATTTCTACATGTTTTAAGTGATTTCCAAAGAAAAAAAAAATGTTAGAGAAAAAAAACACAGAAATTTTGCAACTTTTTTTTCAAAAAATTTCTGGAAAGTCTTTTCTTTCAAGCTTCTGGGTCTCACTATCTGCCATGACCTTTCCTGGGAAGTCACATTTCCAACCTCGCCTCAAAAGCCAGTCGCCGACTGGGAATCCTCCGTCGTGCAAAGTCCTTCCTCGGCCCTCTTGAGCTCCTGACCACTTACAAAGCTTTTGTCCGTAGCCTGATGGAGTACTGCTCTCCCCTCTGGGCTGGTGCTCCTGCCTCCCACCTTTCTCGGCTTCACGCTGTCGAAACCAGGGCATTTAGGATCATCGGCATCTCCCGCAATGAAGCTGAGTCTTTGGGCTCTCACTCAATCACCGCAGGTTGGTCGGTGGTCTTTCTGTCTTCTACCGTCTCCTCTCCAGCTTGCCCCCCTGCTCTCTCTGCCATTTGTCCCCACCACATTTGCACAGGCGCTCAAGGTCCGCCAACAACCCCCTTCTGGTAAAACTACCAAAATCACGAACCACTGCTCACCTTCACTCCTTCATTCCTCTTTTTTCCCGCCTTTGGAATATAAACTCCCTCACTCTATTCTTTCCCATTCTTCCCTCCAGGCTTTAAACAGCTGTTCACCACCACCTCTTATCATCCCCCATCCAAATCCTCGATCTTTTCTACCCCCATAATCCACCAAGCCCACTTCCTTCAATTCCCCTGCTTTCCTTCCTGAAAGTCCTGTAATGTCCATCTTCTCTTCCCCATGTTCCCCGTCCCATCCCCATCCCTCTCCCTTCCACAGATCACCTAATGTGTCTGTTCCCCACTGTTTTGTCCCTTCCACTCCCGCCCCTCTTGTCTCATGCCCCCTTGCTGTGCGTTGTGTGTTAGCTCTCATACGAGCCTCGACATGGTATACAAAAAAAACAAAACAAACAAACAAAAAAAAATTCGATTTTTTTTTTTTGGCATTTCTACATGCGCGTCGATCTAGTTTAGTTTATTCAATCGTGGTTCAGTAGAGTCTGATCCGTTTTTGACCTACAATGAATAGGACTCAGGTTTCACTTAAGTGACCCAGCACTATTGGCGGCGGAGGTTTTGCACTCTACCGAGTGCTCCCCCTCTAGTTGTTTGTTGTATTTGATTATAAATAAGATTGGTTTGATATCATTGATTTAATGTCGTTAATAATTATTTATCACATTTTCAATATATGGCATATCACTTTGGGAAATAAATAATTATTGTGTTTTGTGTGACGTTGGTCAGCTGACCATGCTCCCCATCACACTTCCCATCCCTCCACATTCTCTTTTGACAAACTTGCAATAGTAGCTTTCACCTGCATTGCAAAAGAAGTTGGAATAAAAAATCTAGAAAGGTAGAGGGTGGTGGAGCGGGTGATGGGGGTGATGGGGAGAGTGTGAGAGAGTGAGTTTGTGAGGGCGGTAAAGAAAGTGGAACTTGAGTTTGGAGAAAAAAAACATTTCACAGAATTTCCACAATCCTTTCTAGGTGCTACTTTCCACTTATCATTTGTTATCTCCATCTTTTGTCTCTACAAGTATCAGACATCCCTCAGCCTGACAGTGAGAGGGAGTCCCGGTTGACGGAACATGGTTTTGATCACATTAATGTCTCCTGATGATCCATCATGTGTGACTTCACACAAATTTTACACACAGCCATCCAGCATACAAATTTCAATACAATTGCTTGAAACAATCCCATGAGGTGGTTTCATTTAAACTCATCAACTGTTTTGAGTAGTTCCAATTGTGTCCATTATTCTTTTAGTGAATCTATAGGTAAGTTGTATTCACCCTTTGAACCCTGAGCTCCTTGGACTTTCAGCTCCCGCACCCTGGGCTCCCTGGAGAAAAATCTGGCCACTCGGGTACATGGAGGTTTGGATAGCGGCCGGTAAAATGGGCACTGGGGTTCAAAGGGTTAAAAAGTCCAAAGCAATGGGATTATGCTGTATGTGCATTATAATTGAGTCAGGAAGGGATATTAGTTATCTTACACTCGTTTCTTTCGTCCATATACGTCCGTCTCAGTTTCACTCTCAATATAGTGTTCTGTGTGGGCCATTTTTATATTATGTATTCAAATACAGCAGAAATTGTGACTCCCTCCCCCTCTTTTGTTCCATATATCTGCCTCCTTCTTTTCCCCTTACTCTTATACCTCTTTCCATAAATATTTTCTTTCTCTCATTACTCCTCCCAAATGATTCATAACCTCGTTTCTCTCTTCTGTCATCCTCCCTTCTCTTCCTTTTATCTATTTTTATTTTATTGGTTTGGTCTCCTACCCCCAACACCCATTTGAGTGTCATAAATATATGGCCCCTCAACATAACCAGTATGTTTAAAATATTAAGCAAAGCTCAACCGCTTTAATTGTCTGCTCCCAGCTTCCCCCATTCACAGACATGCTTCTTTCTGCTTTGAGAGAATGACCTCCAAAGCTAAGGATACCATTCTGGATTTGCCTCATCCCTCTGAACTGTTGATTGGTACCTGGACGTACTTGTAATAATCCTGTATGCTCATTCTCATGTCTTATTGTTTATTTTGTGTTCTTGTTTCAGTTTGATAGTGTTTGGGTGCTGACTGTGTAATAATGTGTGCATTGGCCTCAGTCTTCGGCATCAGTTCTCAGTCCTGGCCAAATTCCAAATTCCTGTCCTAACCTGCAGAGGGTGTTGTATCAGCGGCACAGCCACAACTTTAGCCAATGATGCTACTCACAGCTTTGTGCTCCATACGAAAGAAGAAGGCCTCAGCCTTTGACTTTTTATCTTACTTCCCTCTTCTGCTTTCCCTAACCACACTTCCATTAAACACTTTTATGTCTCCCTCAACAATATACCAACCTTCCCTTTAAAAAGCAAAACATTAAAATAAACAAATTTTTCTTTATTTTAAACTCTCCATTCTCCACCTTTCTCCATCCTCACTGACCATGGTTCAAGTAGCATGTTTCTACTTATTAGTCCCCTCATGGTTTCACCAGAGGGGACTATAGGTTTGTTCTGTCTGTCCATCTTTCCGGCCCACCTGTGGTTTTCAGACTCTTTTCCCCACACCCTTAAACATATTCAACTGAAACTTAGTACATGGCTTTATTATGACAAGTTACAGAATAGGTTAAAGTTTCAGGGTGTTCAATCAATTTTTCGGAGTTGTGCCCTTTTTAGACTTAGAAGAAAATATCACATATTATACGTGGGTCAGTGTTCAACTGCTTTGATACCACCCCACTGCTTTACACCCATTGGCTGGACAGCTGGCTTGACTCCACCCCAATAAAATCATGCACCACCATTGCATTAAGCAGCACAGATCTACAGGCCTTAGGCCTGGGTGTTAGGCCATGGCCCAGTGCAATTGGAATGATCCCAGGTATATAACCACAATGTATTATATAAGCAAATAAGCCGTACGCATATTTTTGCCATGTATGTACATTGGGTTATTTTTAATACTAGTGCGGGCCCGTAGGTGCGTGCCAGTATGTGCAGCTTCGTTCCTTCGCTCTCGTTAACGACGACTGGATTGGGGCATTGTTTCAATTGGATCGGACCAACCGTATTCATAAATGGCCATAACTTGGGAAACACCTGGGAAACATACTCAGGTCCCCAGCGTCAATTGTGATGTCATATCAAAGAAGAATTGTGACACCCCTCTCTCTCTCTCGCCCACCTCTCTCGCCCCCCCTCTCTCCCCCTCTCTTGCCCCCCTTGGGAAACACTCTTTCCCTTGGGAAAATTCAAACCTTGGGATTAATTAATAATTTGAACAATTAATTCAAACCTTGGGAACACTTGGGAAACAGCTGAAATGGATGAAGAACGATATCAAACCTTGAAAAGGCACATACTCAGGTCTCAGCGTCGAGTGTGACGTCATATCAAACGAAGAAGAAGAAGAATTGTGACGTCAATCGTGCAAAAAAACAAACAACAAAAAAAAATTAAATAACATTAATTGTGACGTCATTCGTGATGTCATAGCACCGTGTCCTGTCATTGTCGACAGATAAATGGCCGTAACTTGGGAACCGCTCGTCCGATTAATATCAAACCTTGAAAAGGCCACATTCGCGGGTCCCAGCAATTTTCTGGGCCAAAGTTTCAATCAGATCGGACCGGTGGTCGTCGAGAAACGGCGGTCACAGACAGACAGACACACACACAGAGATTGCTGGAATTATAGATAGATGAAACAGGCAAAGCCTAGAAAAGAACGAAACATGGTGGGTTAAGAGTTTCTTCTTCTTTATTTTGGTTCCTGTATCGGCTCGAGCGTGTGTTAAAGCAAACTATTTTTTTGTCTTCCGAACATTCATTGGGACAGGTCGGGGACATGTATTGCAAAGCAATTCTTGCTCTTGTTTTTTTTACATTTCCAATTGCCTCACCCCTGTCTTCTCTTCCCTTATGTTTTATCCGCTCCCAACCCCCTACCTTCCCTCCCTCCCCTTCCTTGGTCTGTTCACAAAGCCTCATCCGATGTCCTGTGGCATTATTCCAGGACTGCTTTTATTTATGTGCTTAACCACCCTCCCTACATCTTGATCCTGCATATCCCTGAGCTTGAGATTCTGAGGCATAAACAAGGATTCCATACCAAACTCTCAGATCTCTCCATACAGGTTTCTTTTGGAACCCATAGGACACTGTGTACTTATAGGAAATGGTCCTCTTGCAGGATGTCTCTGATTCCTTTGTGCTCTGGCTGTGTATCTTTGTCTTTGTGTGTCTTCCTGGCCCATCTCTTTTTCGTGTTGACGGACCAGACCTGGCTCATAGGCAATATAGATTGTGCAAAAAGGCCCTTCCCATGTCCTTTTTCTCATGACTGTGCAGGGTAAGATGTTCTCTAGTTACCTCCATCACGGAAAGTGGATGGAGGTTATGATTTCATGTTTCTGTCTGGTTGTCTGGTTGTTTGTGAGCTTGATATCTCAAAAATTATGGACGGATTCAGACAAAATTTCGTGGACAGGTTGGGTGTGTGACAAGGATGAATTGATTAGATTTTGGTGAAGATCCAGATCCGGATCTGGATACTAGAATTTTCTAAGTGATTCTTCACCATTGAGGGATAGGGCCAAAAATAATATATCACAGGATATCTCAAAAATTTATGGACATATTCGGATGAAACTTGGGGACAGGTCAGGTGTGTGACAAGGACAAATTTATTCGATTTTAGTGATCAGGATCCTGATGTGAGAATGTGGCAGGGGAGGAGGGTGAAGTGGGTTGTGTGCCCATGATCTTACCTTGGGTACCCGTTTTGTGTTTTATAAAAAACTTCTTCAACCATTTTGTGGAGTGCTTGCTTGGAGCACTCTTCAAACTTCGACCTATACGAGCTTCCATGGCAATACCGTGGCGTGGTTGTCGATGTGGACATCACCGGTGTTAAGAAGGCAAAATAAATTAGATGATTACAATGAGTAAAAAATGTTTTCAGTTGCAAAGAAAGGAATCACCAAATCACAACAGGATAGCCAAGAGGTACGCATGCCTGCTCTAAGCTGTCTAGTCTGGGTTTGAATCCCAAACAAGATATAAACTGTTATCCTGGTGTTCCACAGGTAGGATGATTCATCAGTGTGTGTGCCGTCTCTCGGATGGACGTTAAATTTGCCGTCACATCTACTGGAATCCCACCCCCCCTCTCCTCTTCCCCTATACCCCTCCGAACTCTCCCTTCCCCTCTCTCCTCCTCCTCTCTCTCTCCTCACCCTTTATGGAACAGTATTCCTGTCCCCACTTTTCCCAGTGTAGTATGTGTTTTGAATTATGCAGCGAGAGGTATTTTGATAAGGATAATAACAACCCCCTGGCCACTCCCGAGAGCAGAGTGCTTCTAGTATAAATAATTGTGTGTGTGTGTGTACACATCTCAAAACGTAGAAAAAAAAAAAACAGGCTGGACCAATCACAAAAATTTTGCAGACATCTTGGTAGTACCCAGGGTCAGGTGATGGGCTCAAATAATAATAAAAAATATCATCCTCCCACCCCCCCCCTCTGCGAGGGTCGGGAGACAACTTACGATTTTCGCCTGTACACGTGCCATCAGGCAACTGGACTACTGACACCCTGCTGTAGACGGGGGGGGGGGGTGGATATTACCACGCTTAAAATATATTTTAATAGTTCGATCAAAAGACTGAGTAATGAAGATATACTTTCTGGAGCTGAACAATTTCAGCAAAAGGACAACAAAGAAATCTCAAAATATCTCAGTGACGAGGTCATCTTCCTCGAACGAATATATTCCACAAACTTTAAATTGGATTTTCAAGCCAAAGGAATTGCTTCAAGAAATACTCAAACTTGGACTCTCTGGGGTGTTTCCTAATATCACAATTGCATTGCGTATTTTTGTCAGTTTGCCTGCATCAGTGGCTTCAGGTGAATCCACCTTCAACATGTTGAAGCACGTAAACAACTATCACCGTTCAACTATGGGACAAGAGCATTTGAATGGGATCACCAAGCTTAATATCATCTGTGACATTACACGAAAGCTATAGATGTCTCCTCTATAATGATTGCATTTGCACAGAAAAAGGATAGAAACACCTTTGTTAAATAAAAAAAACATTCAAATTATATTTCACTCTTTTATTATTATTTTTATTTTTTGAGCTAACTCGTGTGGATTGGCATGCACTTCGAGCGCCTCAACGCATGTCGCTGCAGAGGCATAGGCATATTTGACCATGCCTACTTTCTCTAGGAGTGAGTGAAGAGGGGGAATCGTGGATGTGGGTTAGTGGGCGTGATGGTGGATCGGTGGTTTTGGGGGTATGGGGGTATGGGGGAATGGTGGAGGGCGATGGGGTGAATGGTGCTGGTGGAGGGGGGTTATGGTGGGGGTGATCAGCAAAATATATTTTGTGCTCTGACTGAATATACAGTGTACTGTAAATCAGAAGTCAGAAATCAACAAATATAAATAATAAAGAGGAACTGAGCACAAATTTATATTTATTTTATATTATCAGTTGGAGTTGGACAGCGAAGACAACACAATATCAAAAACTGGACAGGAAAGTCAAACTGCCAGCTGTACAGAGTAGACGTCCCGCAATACACTGCTTCCCTTGGACTTCCGGCTGGGTTATGTCGTATATTTTCTTTTGCTCATATCTCAATCTTCATCTCGATTAATCAAATGAAAACAACAAAAACTAGAGGGGGAAGCACTCGGTAGAGTGCAAAACCTCCGCCGCCAATACTGCTAGGTCACTCAAGTGAACCTTATATCCTATTCATTCAATTTGACGTAACAGTGCTCACAGAGTTATAGTTTGCAACTTTCCCTTTTACTTTTAACTTTTACATACTCAATTCATTCGTCATAACTAGATTCCTTGAGACAGAAATTGATTTTACGTGGGTATAATCCACCTGAATCCAAAATCAGCCGCAATTTAATTTTGGCATGTTTTTTTGTGGAAATCACTATAAAATGTAGAAATGCAAAAAAAAAATCGAAATTTTGTTGAAAAAAAAGTTGCAAAATTTTTTTTCTCTAACAATTTTTTTTTGGGGGGGGGGGGTTGGAAAAACACTTAAAACATGTAGAAATGCAAAAAAAAAAAAAAATTCAAATATTTTTTCAAAATGGCCGCCATAACGGCCTTATTGGATTTTGGAGCAAGTCCAAAATCTAACGGCATGATCCTTGGACCATACCTAATCCCCCACCAAGTTTCGTCGAAATCCGTCGAGGAGTTTTTCCGTAATACTGTTCACAAACAAACAAACAAACAAACAAATAAACCAATGTCACCGTAGGGTGATCCGTATCTTGCCAAAAGGTGACCACGTGTGACTTCTTTAAGGTCACACTGAGGTGACAAGAGCTGCTTATCCACCAGGAGCGACTCCTTGAGGAATATCTGCCTACGAGAGATTCCGATGAGAATCGTTCTACAGAGTATAACCATGAAAAAAATATGCGTTTGCCTCATAACGTCACCAAATCACATCATAACGTCTCAAGCTTGATATATCTAGAAAGCACTCATCGAGGTGTTCAATTTGAGGTACTACACGATATGGTTCCTAAAACTTGAAAATTTGACCTTGGGGTCAAATATGGTTTGACTTGGGCGTTAACCATGAAGGTCAAGGCCAATCGCCACCAAAAATTAATCAGCTGAATGCCAGACCATGAACTATATTCCCATGAAGTTTGAAGACGATCGATCAAAATTACTCAAAAAATAAGCGGTTTCGTCGACTCCCTGATTTGCGACAAAGTGACCTTGACCTTTGACCGTACCTTCAAAATTTTATGCGCTGAAAGGGACCTCTATAGGCCTCTGATGTGCGAAGTTACAAAAAAAAATTCCAATGAAAACTGGGCTCTGCAGAGTGATTTATACGTGATTACAGATTAAAAAAACAACAACAACAAAAAAAAACACATGAAGGTCAAGGAATCGCCACCAAAAATTAATCAGCTGAGCGCCAGACCATGAACTATATTCCATGAAGTTTGAAGACGATCCGATCAAAATAAACTCAAAAAATGGAGGTTTTGTCGATTACCCTGATTTGCGAAAAAGTGACTTGACCTTGACCTTGACCTCAAAATTTATGGGCCTGAAAGGACTCCATAGGCCTCTGATATGCGAAGTTCAAAAAATTTCCAATGAAAAACTGTGGTCTGCAGAATTTTTTTTCTGATTACAGACAAACAAAAAACAAAAAAAAACAAACAAAAAAAAACAAAACATACAGACTGACTAACATATCTTGCAAAAACCGTTTGGGCAGATAACAAACGAGATGCGAACCTCAGCCATAGGCTGAAGGTTATCTGCCAAAAACAAAAATATTTATATCGTCAATGACGTCAGAAAAAGATTCTGTCGTCAAATTATAGCTATATCTGAAAAGCACTCTTCTTTGGCTTTCAATTGAGGTACTACTCGATATTGTTAGTCAAAGATTTAAAAATGACCTTCATGATCGTCAACTTCGACCTTAGGCGCTAACCATGAAGGTCAAGGCCGTCAGCCACCAAAAACTAATCAGCTGAGTGCCTATCATATACTATATACCACCAGTTAGATGATCATAAAAATACTTCAAAAGTTAAGGTGTTCGTTGTTTTGATGTTTGACCTTCTGGGTCGCTTGACCTTTGACCTGACCTTCAACATTTTGTGTGTCGAAAGCTATTGCGTCATGATATACATATCAAGTTTGAGACGAGTTGCACGAAAACTGTTGATCTACAGAGCTAGTTGAAACTTGAAAATCAATGTAACAAAAAAATGAATACAACAAACAAACCGACGAAAAAAAAGATCTTGCAAACGCTCTGCGTTTGGCAAGATAACCAAACAGAAGGGGTGAAAACAGTAACCTCCGATCTTCGATGGCGAGGTTAAAGATAGCGCTGATGAATACAGGTAAGTCACGAATATGTTTCTTAGTTAGTTTTATCAATATAAACAACATGGCTGAATTGTTAGAAGAAATTTGAAGAAGACGTTTTGGTCACAAATATACATACATAACCCATATACATTTGCTCCATTATGATAAGTATAAGATGATGGTCTTATTTGTTGTCATGTGTCCTCATTTAGAATTTTTTATATTATGCAGGGCATCAAAGCTGGAAGTGCCTGGTTCTCTCTCTTGAATCTCTGAGAAGGCCTGGGGAAGTGAGAGAGTGAATGCAGGGAAGGGAAGAAAAGGTAGTGAGAGAAGGAATACAAGTAGAATGGATGAATTTATAGTTAATGGAAAGGGTTAATGAGGAAAAGATTAAAGAGAGTAGTTTGAAGGTGTTAGGTTGCAATAGGTATATAATATATATAATATATAATATTATATATATATATATATATATATATATATATCATCTCTATAGAAAGTCTCACCCTTTCGAAATTTTCACCTTTTGTTGCCTTTATAGCTTGGAATAAATTTCATTAAATCAGACTTTTTCACCTTTATTTACACATGTAACCCACACTTCAAGTGGAAAAACAAATTCTACAATTTCAGAAGTTAATTTAGAATATCAAAACAGAATATCTTGGTTGGATAAGGGTCTTGTACACACATAATATATATATATATCCGATGAAATAGTATTATGCATTATATATTATATATAATATATTATATTATAACATAGTCCATGAGCGCCACTTAACGACGGGGGTTGACGTTCATGAGAAACGCGTTCGTCGGCGAACATTGCATTTTTTTTTTATAATTTCTAGCTTTTGAACATCGTACTTAACAAACCTAGACACCTAGGCTAATGGTATAGCCTATGCTCGTCGGAATAGCAAACCAGTACAGCAATGTTCTGTACTGAATACTGTAGGCAATTGTAACACATCACAGAGAGACGGAAGAACGGTTAGTTTTACTTTGACTGCTTTCATGAAGACGGCATTTCGGTGTTAGTTAGCAGCAGCTTACAACATCGCGTCTCTCGATGTAGAGAAAGATGAAGATAAGAGAAAGCGTTTATGATTTGATAAATCGTAAATCATTTGGGCAATCGATTGTTATAATTTGATAAATGAAGAATGAGCTACCGTGTCTAATTTGTGATATATCATTTTCGACGTGCGATTGTAGCTTAACAAACATGAAAGCTTTTTCCAAAAAGAAAATTTGTGTCTTATAATTTCGACTGTAAAAACATTTATTCGCGGAATTCTTCAATTTAAAGGTAATTTACTTGCTGGAGTAACGGCCAAACATTGGTTGAGTTTGAAGCCGATTGTCCTTGAATCCCGATTTAGCACGACCCTGGCTTTTTTCGCGGATGACATTTTATGGAACCTCAACGATCGCATATAACAGGGCCCACTGTCGTTTATTATCATTATGAAGTATTATGTACGTACAGCGTACATAATTTAGTGCTATATACGACTGGCGCGCTACGTCGCACATCACTCGCGATAGGAATTTCAGCTACATTTTTTTTACATTTTTTTCAGAGCTGGCAATTGCGTCGTAGATGCTATCCTGGCGGTTGCCCGACGTTCTTAAGCGCGCCATGATGTATAATATATATATTATAATATATATAATATAATATGTATATTACACATCCTGGGAAAACTGTTGGGGGAAGTGGGAGGAGGTTGGAGGGGAGGGAAGTAGGGTAAAATGTGGAGTGGGGGAGATACCTGGTCATGCAGGTGAACCTGAGTTTTGGTGTGAGGATGAAATTGGTGGGTTGTGGAGATTGGTGTAGGGTCAGGAGGCAAAGTGCAAAACCATCATGGAGGAGTGGACACACTTGATGCCATTTTAGAGCCCTGTGTTCAGATGTAGTTGCCGGTAGAATAGAAACATACTCACACACACCTGGGTTGCCAATTGTTTTATATAGCAGCAAGTCAAAACGTGCGGAACAGTAGAAATGTTTTATACATACAACCACAATGAAAATGAAGAACTGCAATGTCGCAGAGGAGTAAAGTAAACAACTGACTGTTTCACTGCCAGAAACTTCCTGGTAAACAATATTATGAAGTTTGTTTTGATTACATGTATAAAAAGTTTCTGGGGGGCTTCCCACTCTACTATTGCCACATACAAGCTGGCCATGTGTACATGGGGGCTCGAGACTACGCTGACAATCTGAGCTTTGTCCTTGGATTTGTTATAGTCAAGGCAAAGCAGAGTTTGATCGGAAACCTGAATTAGCTAAAGTCAAAGGGAACCTGTGTCTTGATGGATGATCGGTATCCTTGCAATCAGGCTTGGTATCCTTCGAATCATGGTGCTCTCCTCTTTTTTGTGGTTCAGTGGCGATGGTACATTTAGGCCAATTGGCAGCAACTGTTGACGATTAGTTTAAGTCCATTGCAACTTTGTGGGTCAAATTTGCCGTAAACAGCATGAAAGCACCCTATTTCAAGATCGTGATGTGGCATTCTGAAGGCTCTAGGCTTTTCAGGAACCTCTGTGGATAGGTCACTGCTTCATTCATCAGTCATGAGTTGTCGACTGATTTGTATGAAGTGGCTTTCCCTGTTAGGTCTGTAGAAGTTCCCAGTTGATGGTTTTTACTGAATGATTGGTAGAGGCAAGGATGCATGCTCACACAGTCACGTGATGTGTTTGTAGTGTTGCAGTAAGTTTGGATACACCCTCGACTGAAAGATCTGGCTGAAGATACAATGGTCCCAATTTCTTGATACTGATGAAATATTGTCACAAATGTTTTGCACGTGGCCATCTCCAAACCGCTCAACAGCGGCTTTTGCAATTGACCTGCATCGTGTTCACAGAAGGAATGACCCACGTTTTGTTGTCAGGCAAAGACAACGACAAAAAAGACACGTTTGTTGTCAGTTCATCAGGGTGATATTGCTCCAAAGATGTAAAATTTAGGCAAGCATCAATCTCCTTGGTTTCGGCCACCACGCACAATAGAAGAGTTTGGCGGAATCTACTAATAACACAACAAAATCCTTCCCATGGGTTGCTGCTTGAGATGTCCTTCTCGTTCAATCAGAGAGCTTCCACTGCGCAGTCGGTGTGACATTGTAGGCTCGTCCAGAAGAGGCTTTACACTCCTGAAAAGAGGATGCCAAAATTGAGGCCATGGTTTATGACAACATTAGGTTTCTTGCTGTCAGGGTTGAGTGGGATCTTTAATGTAAGAAGGGCTATTTGTCCACTTGAATCTGGGCAGCAATCCTACTGCTTGCAGCTGCTAACGCGACATGACCATTGAAACGAATATGCAGAAGAGTTATGAGGAAGTCTCCCGTGCACCAGGAGCAATCCAAGAAATTAATTCTCCTATCCCAGAATTGATATGGCCATCACATTGTAATAAATAACCATTTGTCATCTGTAAGCTGTGCGCTGTTTGCTTCAAACGTGATTAAGAAAGTGCCGGCATGTCAGTCAAAGACTTCTCTCGATAATTATCTCGCGAGTCTGTTGTCAGCTCTGAATTCGCATCTGTACACACCCATGTCTGGCCTCCCATTAGCTCCATAGTGTCTGCCGATGCCAGAGTGCATCATTGAAGATGTAGTTGGTATAATCCATGTCGGCTACCCTTGCCTTTCAAGCAAACATTTAGTACAGAGGCATCGCCATGCAATGCTGTTTTGTTCCCCACAGCATGGATGGTTTCCAAGATCACAACTTGTGAGCAAAGGATGATGAAGAGTGAGCACAGCATTGATGGAAACAGCTTTCTGAAGGTCCTTGCATGCAAAGAGATGTGCGCGAGATGCTGCGAGTGCTGTTGGCAGTAAAAAACCCAATAAGGTGGAAGGCTCTCTCAAAGTGCTGCAACAGTTGCATCCCTGGCGCTTCTTGGATATCCTCAATGAGACGGAGGGTCTCTTGTGGTGCAACGACCAACCGGAGCATGAAAGCATTCAGTGCTACTAGGATAACATGGACGCTCTTCAAGAGGCGTGCTCCTTTTACAAGTAGTTTTTCCACCCTCATGGCAGACGTCTTCTCCTGGCTGGTGCTTTGCATTTCTTAGCTTGATGTGTTCCACATGAAAACTCTGGCTGCGTTGTATAGATTTTTGGCAAAAAGGTTTGATCTGAGTTTGGACTGGCCCTTGTTCTTGTCCGTATAAGAAGGTGTGAAGGTCAAAGAAAGATGTGAGGTGGTCTTGGGTGTCTATGTCTTTCCGCTGCATATACATACCGTGTCTGTTCTCAGTGAACTTGTAGTGGATCACTGGTAGGTTGTGCTCATGCACTGGAAATTTAACAACCTCCAGCAAGCTCATTGGCATGATGATTGGCAGTCTGATACGTCTGCACCTTTCATCTCTTAGCTTAATTACATGGAGTTGATTATGGCCATGTCACAACCTGTGGACATACTTTAGCACATCCGTTGAGTTGACTTGATGCTGCTGACAGCTACACATTGAGGTGGAAGTTAAATCTCCAATTCAGAATATTGCTTGTAAGCAGCACTCCATCAATGTCCAATGGCGAGTTTCCTTGAACGTTTCTCGTCTTCTTGCCTCCATCTTGTGCTTTGCAGCCTCCAATGTAGTCTATGTAGCATTTATGTAGTTCTGTATAGATTTAGGGGATTTTAGGGGGGTATGTAGTCTAACCCCAACAGCTTGGGGAGAGGTTGCCCAGCTGAGAGTTCATTGTTTTACTCCTGTATCCTTCTATAATTCACGGACCTTTGTGGTTTGTTTGTTCCGGCGAAAAACTTTTTTCACAACTATGTGGTCTGTAGCATTTGTTGTTTGTCCTTGTTTGTCACAATTTTTGGCCACAGTTTTCAAGCAATCGTTCTGAAATTATGTGTAATATATAGTTAAGTGGACAAGAACCAGCATTGCTTAATTTTTGGTGAAATCGAATCCGGATCCGGATCTGAGAATTTAAAAAGTTATCTTCACCATTAGAGATTAGGGCCAAAACGATATGCTAGAGATGATATCTCAAAAGCTGTGGACAGATTCGATTTGAAACTTGGGGACAGTCTGGGACATATGGATTCCACGGACCCCATGTTATGTCGGACCCCATGACATCAGTGACAATGACATAGGCATTCAATTTGGTTGTGAAGATCCAATCTGGATCAGATACAAGAATTATTAATTTTGACCGATTCTTTACCATTGAGAGAAGGGCCAAAAACTACGTTATAGCATGATATCTCAAAAAGTTTGTGGATGAGTTATGGCAAAGCTCGGGTGCATGTGAGTTGTTAGCTGACACGGTACAAGCCCATGTCGATTTTGTAAGTCAGGATTCAAAATCCGACCTGTTCAGGGAAAACAAAATGCTGTAAAAAAACGTGTCAGCCTTGGATGGTATGTGCTCTACCGAGTGCCGTGCCGCATTTCGCCAATATGTACATTTCCTCATAAGGACACTTGGCGAAAATTACATCAGACTTTCTACATTGGATTAGCATGACCGCAATTAATCTATTCAGGGTGTTTTTATCTTTGCCGGTGCGTCTGGAGGGGTGACAAAAATTCTCTATATAAAAGTGTTACGTGTAGCGCCTTTGCAGTATTACACACCTCAGGTGTGTGAAGGATTACAAGTCTCCACCCATTGCAGTACGATTGCCTTTCCTCGTTTTCAGTGCAGTGAGGTGTTTTGAATTAAAAGCAGGAGTACGTTTTTGCTTCATGTTTTTTACACGTAACCCGGTAGGTGTTTGTCAGAGAACGTTGCATGCTTGGAAACAAGATCACCACCACTAGGCGGATACTCTGCTCGGAGTTGAATGCGACAGACAGAAGAAAGCGAAAATTAATGTTTGGAAGTCATGAAATGTATTCCCATCGATAACTGCATAAAGCATTTAAGCATGAAAGAAGTGAAAATGAACACTCAACAACCATCTTTTAAATAATCACATCCTCATCACTCATGGCCCTGTTTTATTCTCGTTATATTCCACCCCCACACTCCCTTTCCTCCCCCACTCTGTTTTATTCGGCTTTTGCAACATTTTTGTTTGTCTGCTTGTTTTTTTCTCTTGTTTTAATCTTTTTATTTGCAGGACTCTTCTAGACCGACCATTTTGTCCGTTTCTTTCATTGCTGCTTTTCTTCCACAACCGTGACCGTGTCTAAAGAAAAATATTTTGTGGCATCATTGTCCAAGTTTGATTTTGGCTTCTGACAGCAGATGTCATGTTTGTTCTATGTAAGGAGATAAAGTTGCATGCAAGATCTACTACAGCAACATACTTCAGCAGGCAGCTGTAAAGAGTGTACCTGGAATTCATTCAGGGTGGAACATATAGCTTGGTCATTGTTGATGCACTATGACTGGCATTCAGCAACTGCACTGAATTTTACTTTATTTTGATTTATGCAATGTTTCAGTGAGGCGGCAATCCATTTTCTTATTGATCAATCTATTAGTGTTGCATTTGGCGCGCAGAGAATTGATATTGTGTGCCTCAAAAAGCGTTGAAAATCACCCCTTCAAAAATATTGAGGAGAGTCTGAATTAATTTTAACCCTATGTGCATATTTTTCAGTTAAGGTAGGTGACACTTTGAGGAATATGTGGCTGAGTGGGGAAAAATATGACCTGGCAATAGTGGCATCTAAATGGCATTAGTGTACTATTGAGGCTTATACATAACAATTGTGCACAAATGGGAGCAAAAAAATTACCCTCCCCACTCCCCTGTCTTTATATGTTTCTTTTCTCCTCTCTTCCATTCCTGTCCATTTCCCTTTTATCTTCCTTCTTTCCTTTCTCAAATGATTTTCTCACTAAATACCTCACCCCTTGATCCTGAGATTCCCACAGGTTAAATCTCTCTTCTTT
>CM068963.1:90642762-90654447 GCA_035128595.1 Eptatretus atami | reverse complement strand
TTCTTGATAGCCAACAAAAATGTTTGCTAACTTTGGGCCCAAAGGAGAGCCCATGGCCACCCCATCAATTTGGACAAACATAATGTTATTAAAGCTAAACTTGACATCTCGTGTAACCATGTTCATCAATTCGACGAAGACAGATTCAGAAATGGGCGGATGCTCAAGTTCCATGTGATATAGCAAA
The DNA here is from genome assembly GCA_035128595.1 of Eptatretus atami. Lineage (NCBI taxonomy): Eukaryota > Metazoa > Chordata > Myxini > Myxiniformes > Myxinidae > Eptatretus > Eptatretus atami. The sequence goes on along the minus strand of CM068963.1, from coordinate 90,654,260 downwards.
TGTGCACATATATCAGTGGTCTCTGTCAAAGGGACATTTGTAAACAGGCTATCAATGTCAAAAGAACACATTACATTCGCCAAACCAGTAGGACACTTCTCCCCTATGGCATCAGCAAAAGTGAAAGAATCTTCGATGACAAACCTGGAGACCGACTCGAGCGCTGGTTGCAGTCACTCTCCCAGCCATTTTGCTTGCTGATGCTGGGCAGAGCCGACCATGGACAGAATTGGTCTCAGTGGAACATTCTGCTTGTGAATCTTCGGTAGACCATACATTCTCGGACAAAGATAGCCTACCAGCTTGATCCTCTTGTAATATTCCCTTGACATTTCAAGTAGGAAGGTCCCTTAATATTCCCTTCACCACGTTTATGCAGTTGGAGCAACCTCTTACCAATTTCATTCTCCACACGTGATGTATGGTCATGTGTATCCCCGCTTCCCAGCTGTCGAAACTTGGACTGATCCTGTAGAATAATCAACATTTTGTTCACGTCGTCCACCTGGTTTAACATCACCACACCAGAGCCTTTGTCAGGTTTACAAATGTGGATTTCAGGGTTTCTTCATAAATTCTTCATGGCAGTAATGCGTTCCTTTTGTAAATATAAGTCAGGCATCAGGATCAGTACAGGATCAGTTCAAGTTTCGATCAGTCCAATATCAGCTAAATTCCAACAAGAGACTGGGGTATAAGGAAAGCACCTTTTTATGTTTTATTTATCTCCACACTTTTTGAAAAAATATCTACGGGGGGGATATTGTAATCGGCTCTATATAGCTGTCTGTCTGTCCGTCATGCTATCTCTTGTGCATAAAGTCACCAAACTTTGCAGTTCACCACATGGCAAGAAGGTGCAAGAGCAGAATCATTTTGCCCCCTCCCCTCCTGTCTTGGGGCCCTGGGATGAGGTCAAAATATCAAATACCAAAAGATGCAATTACGGGCACATTTTAAAACACTTCTTAATGAAACTTTGTATATGCAATCGCCATTGGGGAACGCATGAATATATTTAACGATTTTTTTTGTCGATTTGGCCTTTGGGTTATGCCCCAGAAGGTGGGGACGTAGTGCTGCAGGTTTCAAAGCAGAAGATGTTTTAAACTTAAATTTGCTATTGGGTCATTACTGGTGGAACTTTTTGCCATCTTTCAACTTTTCTTTTGGTGGGAAGCATGGGGATTTGCGATTGTGTGCCATAGACTTCGCTCTAAGTTATTATGATTATTTTATTATATTATAAAGCATTTCAGAATGAGGAAGCCACAACACTTAGTGCAGTAATCTATTGGCAGGGTATATAACACAGCATCAAAGGTCAACACCAACTCACATCATTATCCATGCTGGTGTTGCACCAGCCATGGTCAATACAATCACATCTTACAGAGGCATAAGTGAAGGCATAAAAAAAAAAATCTAAAACCACCCAACAGCATCAATAGCTAAGCTTGTATCACATTCTGTGTTTCACGGAGAGAGTGTTACCCTCTCCCACCTAGAGATGGCGCTACCTGATACACTTTTACATGGAGAATTTAGATCCACTTCCCTCGACTCCCCCCCCCCAAGACCCACTGCCAAAGATAAAAACACCCCTATACATTAATGGGGAAGCCTGGTGTTGGCTTAGTGGTTAAAGTGGCTGGCTTGGGACTTTAGAGTCTTGAGCTCAAGTCCCTGTTAACTGTTGAATTAACACCAGGTGGGGTTGACTCAGCCTGTCATCCTTCTGAAGTTAGTGAAATAAGTATCAGTGTCCTGGGGTAATAACCATTTGGGGTAACCTGTCGGAGTGGTGACCTGTCCAGGCCTACTCCTTTGCAATGAAACTGCCTCGGCAGCCCTATGTGCCTTAATATAACAGCACAAAAGGAATGGTATTATTATTATTATTATTATTATTATTACATCAATGTGGGTCGTGCTGATCCTATGTAGGAAGTCTGGATGTAATCAGCCCAGAACTGCAGGAGAAGTAGCATGACAAACAAACACCGGTCTGTGAATTATAGAAAGGCTTATTGTTTCTGGATGATTCCAAATCGGATCAAAAACCTGGAACGGTCAATAAAAATAATATAAAGTCAATGCTGCAAAACAATATTCTTAACAACTAGATGAATAACAGAATGCCCAATTTTGAAGCGTATCAACCGATTATGAAAGTATATTGGTTAAAAGCGAAGCATATTGGCCAATATAAGTGTATCCCACCGATGGCACAATGGCCTGGGGAGAAGCCTGCATATAAATCCATTATTTTTCTCCACGACAATAGCACGCATGCATTAAGAAATAGTGTGGTGAGAAGTTTGCAAATACTTCTTTGAACAGGAATCTAATTTTTATGATGATTCTTTAATCTCATCATTATGATAATGAAACCTTTTTTTGTTTACAGGACAGAGGCTCATATTATAAAGGACTAAATGAAGGATTTTGCTTGAAGCTGTCGATGATAAAATTAGTCAAATGTTAGTTGAAGAGTTTGTGTGGAAGATCAAGAATGATGTTCATCAAAAGGCTTCAGGAATTAGAATGTCATTGGGATTTAAAACTCTGATCATTTTGTTGTGTTGTCACACTCAGATTTGTTATTCTTAAAATGTTGGAGATGTGTATTTTTTTGTCGATGCACAACGTGTAGTTTATTTTATTGAATTTGGTAAAAGTTGATTGTGCACTTTGTGTGCCATTAAGCTTCAGCAGCCATTGTGCACTGCAGTGCTGTTTTGGCAGTGGTTACAGGCCTGTGTCTTTAAGGTTACCCACCCAGGGGGGCTTTTTGCGACCACTGATGCGATGCATTCGCTGATGCGTCCCTGTAACGCTGTCCCCACGACAAAATTTGGGTTCTCAGCAGCAAATAACAGTGGAGCCCTGACCAATGTAATGGGCTGAAGCATCACACAGCGGTTGGCACGTATCCTCACAAATTGACCGTCCTCAGCATCGCCACTGATGTTTTGTTAGCCACACTGAATTATACTGATGGTGCTTGGAGTCAAAATAAACATCTCAGAAGTATGCTGATTTCACACTCGTGTACCCACATGTTTGTCATGAATTTCCTTTTGCCATTTGCCAAAGGTAGTGCATAAAGGGATTCCAATTCTCAGTCTGCAGATTTGCTGCCAGGGGAGTTTGCGTCCAAAACCCTAATTATAATTATTTTCAATAACTTTGAAAGGATGGCAGCAGCTGTTCTGAGTACATGTAATGTGCATTAAATGCCACTTGGTGAAAGACTGTTGATCATTAAATGCCATCCAACTAAAATAAGGCGATGTCTTTGGATCTGAGTCTGTTCTTTATGTAATCCAAAATGGCTTGGCTGACCTCCACCAAATTTTGCAGACATGCTCGGGATAGTCAGGGTCAGGTCATGGGCATGGAACAACTCCTCCCGTCACCCCATGAGTGTGTGGGGACAACTTGTGATTTTCACCTGTACACATGGAATAGTACAATTGGTTGAACCACTGACCCCTGCCGTGGGGAGGTGGAATTGCTGGTGCATGGGGAAACCATGCTAATTCTGAAAACAAATCCTCTCGCTCCTAGAGGGAGCGGATATTGACTGCTTTAGTGAAAGACACATCTCCTTGGAAATTAAAGTCCACCATAGTAAGTCGAGCTTCCATTTTGAAGTTTCCATTCAGGATAGTCACTGAACCCTGGACAGCCACCAACTGCAGTTTGTTTCTGGTAATGTTCCCAGGGATGGTTTGTCAGTTCTTTGTAAGCATCTTTATCATTCCCATTGCTCCCATTATAACTGATACAATTTAGGCACTCTTCTGCTTCCAAGTTATTTTGACTTCATTCTTGAGATCTTGATATCCGTTTATTTTCTTGATTTCCACATTATTTTGACTAAAATTGCTGGGTACTGAAACCTCAGTTAGCAATGACTTATTTTCCTTCAAAAAAGAAATATATAAGAAATATCTATATATATATATATATCTATATATATATATATATATATATATGAAAAAGAAATATATATGTACTACATCTGGTCGCAGTGCTTTAATTATTTCCTAAGTTCATGCTTGATGGGATCATTAAGTCGGACGTGAGCATTACATCCTCATTTTCAATGATCGCTTTTGGTTTATGTTTCCATGAGTTTTCCGGAACTGGGATATTGAGACTTTTGTAGATGTGCCAGTGGATTACTCTACATACCTTGTTGTGCTTTCATGTGTATAGCTGTTCTGACATGAGTTTTTTTTAACATCCCAATAGGAGGTGACTTGTACTTTGTTTTCACCTTGCAAAACCTACACCTGTCTGATTGGCTCAGTCCCACCATATTTTTAAAGCCATTGGTGTAGTGTCCTTGATCTTGGGCATTTATTTTGATCGATCCTTGCTCTCAGGTGCATCATTGAGGAAGTAGGTAACCAACAAAAAGAGGCTGCTGTCATCTTCATAGACTTCAGGAAAGCCTTCGACTCCATTAACAGGAATAAACATTTCCAAGTTCTACACGTATATGTTCTCGCTGAGTCAATTGTGAAGGCCATACAAATTGAGTATAAAGATACCTCTGCAGTGGTAATAATTCCAGAAGGAGACTTCTATGACCTCCGTCGTTTGATGTTTAAATCTCTGTCTTTTGGCATGAGGGGCTGGGCTGAAGCCACTGTATTAGAGGCGACGCTTTGGCCAGCACATGTACGGGACTAACATCCGTTTGAGATTGGGTGGGAGCATTTTGTCACGCTCCACACATTTTGGCCCACATCTCCACCCGATGGCACTTGCCTTCTGGTCTTTAGCTCACCTGGAACATAGTTCTGGGGAGCTTATGGGATGGTGCATAGTCCGTCCATCCGTCCGTCTGTCCATCCAAAAATACTTGCAATTTCTCTGAAACTACTCATATAATTTTGATGAAACTTTACCACAACGTTCATCATCGTGTATGTACCAAAGTTTGTTCATGGCATAAAAAAAAATTGGACACTTATGTAGACTGCAGGGGTTGCCCGCCAAAATAGGTATTTGCTTTCTTTTCAGAAACTACGCATGCAATTCTGATGAAACTTGAGCACAACCTTCACCACCCATGATGTACCAAAGTTTGTTCACGGTATTAAAAAAAAAAATTGGAGTCTGAGATGATCTACGAAGGGAGTTTACAGGGTGGTTTCCCACCCCAAAGAGGTATTTGCTTTCTTCTCAGAAATGACAAACATAATTCTGATGAAACTTGACCACAACCTTCACCACCCATGGTGTACCAAAGTTTGTTCATGACATTATAAAAATCTGGGTCTTAGGAGGTGTAATGGGTGGTTTCCCCCCCAAATTATGTATTTGCTTTCTTCTCTGAAACCACACCCAAAATTCCGATGAAACGACTACAACCTTTATCACCTGTGATGTACCAAAGTTTGTTCATGACATTAAAAAAAATATATCCAAAGGTATTTACTTTCTTCTCCATTACTTATTTTGTGGGTCCTCCATGCCTACCAGTGGTTCCCTGGTTATCTTATCCAGTCACGACCAGATGAGCTCCCAGGGATATTATCCCGATGTTTTGGTTTGCATTAGCGGGAACAATCGTCTGGGTGGCAGACAGGCTTTTGTTCTTTCCAGATTATGCGGTTTTACCATCTGAGACAATCTGCGACTGATGCTCACCATTACAGCCAGAGGGTGCTAATTGCATATACATGTATACGTATACACGTGTATACCTATGTATATATATGTATATAATATATGTATATAATGTAATGTGTAATGTGTATGTATGTATGTTGTATGTATGTATGTATGTATGTATGTATGTATGTATGTATGTATGTATATATATATATATGTGTATGTATATATGTGTATATGTATATATGTGTATATGTACATATATATATATATATATATATATTGTGTATATATATATATGATGTATATTATATTTATATATGTATACGTATATATATAGTCTGTGAAACACCAACCAAAATCTAATCGGCTTATTGTTGTTATGTTGTATATATATATATATTGTATATACATATACTGTATATGTATATACAATATATATATATATATATATATATATATATATATATATATATATATATATATATACAACATAACAACAATAAGCCGATTAGATTTTGGTTGGTGTTTCACAGCTATATAATACATATACATATACACATATATATATGTACATATACACATATATACATATACATATAACATATACATATATACATGTACTATTAACACCCTCTGGTTGTAATCTGTATTATGCAGTACAAAAAGTGGGCTTTTCGCTTTGTGAATGTGTAGAGAGGAACACCAGATGTGAATGATGAGGAACACCTGATGATGAGTCATCAATTAGATTTGAATGATAAATGTGATGGATCAACTTCACCAACCCTTCAAGTTAGCTTCTCATGTATCGTTTACTTTGAGTTGTGAGGACAAGGTTTTGAATATTCTGATCAACGTGAATAAAAGATTGCTTAATGACCAGCTTGGTTTCTTCTTACTCAAATTAAGTTCTGTATAGAGAGAGATAACTGTTGAATTAACACCAGGTGGGGTTGACTCAGCCTGTCATCTTCTGAAGTTAGGAAATAAGTATCAGTGTCCTGGGGTAATAACCATTTGGGGTAACCTGTCGGAGTGGTGACCTGTCCAGGCCTACTCCTTTGCAATGAACACTGCCTCGGCAGCCTATGTGCCTTAATATAAGCAGCACAAGGAATGTATTATTATTATTATTATTATTATTATTATACATCAATGTGGGTCGTGCTGATCCTATAGGAAGTCTGGATGTAATCAGCCAGACTGCAGAGAAGTAGCATGACAAACAAACACGTCTGTGAATTATAGAAAGGCTTATTGGTTCTCTGTGATGATTCCAAATCGGATCAAAAAACCTGGAACGGTCAATAGAAATAATATAAAGTCAATGCTGCAAAATATTCTTAACAACTAGATGAATAACAGAATGCCCAATTTTGAAGCGTATCAACCGATTATGAAAGTATATTGGTTAAAAGCGAAGCATATTGGCCAATATAAGTGTTACCCACCGATGGCACAATGGCCTGGGGAGAAGCCTGCATATAAATCCATTATTTTTTCTCCACGACAATAGCACGCATGCATTAAGAAATAGTGTGGTGAGAAGTTTGCAAATACTTCTTTGAACAGGAATCTATTTTTATGATGATTCTTTAATCTCATCATTATGATAATGAAACCTTTTTTGTTTACAGGACAGAGGCTCATATTATAAAGGACTAAAGAAGATTTGCTTGAAGCTGTCGATGATAAAATTAGTCAAATGTTAGTTGAAGAGTTTGTGTGGAAGATCAAGAATGATGTTCATCAAAAGGCTTCAGGAATTAGAATGTACATTGGGATTTAAAACTCTGATCATTTTGTTGTGTTGTCACACTCAGATTTGTTATTCTTAAAATGTTGAGATGTGTATTTTTTTGTCGATGCACAACGTGTAGTTTATTTTATTAAATTTGGTAAAAGTTGATTGTGACCTTTGTGTGCCATTAAGCTTCAGCAGCCATTGTGCACTGCAGTGCTGTTTGGCAGTGGTTACAGGCCTGTGTCTTTAAGGTTACCCACCCAGGGGGCCTTTTTGCGACCACTGATGCGATGCATTCGCTGATGCGTCCCTGTAACGCTGTCCCCACGACAAAATTTGGGTTCTCAGCAGCAAATACAGTGGAGCCCTGAACCAATGTAATGGGCTGAAGCATCACACAGCGGTTGGCACGTATCCTCACAAATTGACCGTCCCTCAGCATCGCCACTGATGTTTTGTTAGCCACACTGAATTATACTGATGGTGCTTGAGTCAAAATAAACATCTCAGAAGTATGCTGATTTCACACTCGTGTACCCACATGTTTGTCATGAATTTCCTTTTGCCATTTGCCAAGGTAGTGCATAAAGGGATTCCAATTCTCAGTCTGCAGATTTGCTGCCAGGGGAGTTTGCGTCCAAAACCCTAATTATAATTATTTTCAATAACTTTGAAAGGAATGGCAGCAGCTGTTCTGAGTACATGTAATGTGCATTAAATGCCACTTGGTGAAAGACTGTTGATCATTAAATGCCATCCAACTAAAATAAGGCGATGTCTTTGGATCTGAGTCTGTTCTTTATGTAATCAAAATGGCTTGGCTGACCTCCACCAAATTTTGCAGACATGCTCGGATAGTCAGGGTCAGGTCATGGGCATGGAACAACTCCTCCGTCACCCCATGAGTGTGTGGGGACAACTTGTGATTTTCACCTGTACACATGGAATAGTACAAATTGGTTGAACCACTGACCCCTGCCGTGGGGAGGTGAATGCTGGTGCATGGGAAAACCATGCTAATTCTGAAAACAAATCCTCTCGCTCCTAGAGGGAGCGGATATTGACTGCTTTAGTGAAAGACACATCTCTTGGAAATTAAAGTCCACCATAGTAAGTCGAGCTTCCATTTTGAAGTTTCCATTCAGGATAGTCACTGAACCCTGGACAGCCACCAACTGCAGTTTGTTTCTGGTAATGTTCCAGGGATGGTTTGTCAGTTCTTTGTAAGCATCTTTATCATTCCCATTGCTCCCATTATAACTGATACAATTTAGGCACTCTTCTGCTTCCAATTATTTGACTTCATCTTGAGATCTTGATATCCGTTTATTTTTCTTGATTTCCACATTATTTTGACTAAAATTGCTGGGTACTGAAACCTCAGTTAGCAATGACTTATTTTCCTTCAAAAAAGAAATATATAAGAAATATCTATATATATATATATATCTATATATAATATATATATATATATATGAAAAGAAATATATATGTACTACATCTGGTCGCAGTGCTTTAATTATTTCCTAAGTTCATGCTTGATGGGATCCATTAGTTCGGACGTGAGCATTACATCCTCATTTTCAATGATCGCTTTTGGTTTATGTTTCCATGAGTTTCCGGAACTGGGATATTGAGACTTTTGTAGATGTGCCAGTGGATTACTCTACATACCTTGTTGTGCTTTCATGTGTATAGCTGTTCTGACATGAGTTTTTTTTTAACATCCCAATAGGAGGTGACTTGTACTTTGTTTTCACCTTGCAAACCTACACCTGTCTGATTGGCTCAGTCCCACCATATTTTTAAAGCCATTGGTGTAGTGTCCTTGATCTTGGGCATTTATTTTTGATCGATCCTTGCTCTCAGGTGCATCATTGAGGAAGTAGGTAACCAACAAAAAGAGGCTGCTGTCATCTTCATAGACTTCAGGAAAGCCTTCGACTCCATTAACAGGAAAAACATTTCCAAGTTCTACACGTATATGTTCTCGCTGAGTCAATTGTGAAGGCCATACAAATTGAGTATAAAGATACTCTGTGTGGTAATAATTCCAGAAGGAGACTTCTATGACCTCCGTCGTTTGATGTTTAATCTCTGTCTTTTGGCATGAGGGCTGGCTGAAGCCACTGTATTAGAGGCGACGCTTTGGCCAGCACATGTACGGGACTAACATCCGTTTGAGATTGGTGGGGACATTTTGTCACGCTCCACACATTTTGGCCCACATCTCCACCCGATGGCACTTGCCTTCTGGTCTTTAGCTCACCTGGAACATAGTTCTGGGGAGCTATGGGATGGTGCATAGTCCGTCCATCCGTCCGTCTGTCCATCCAAAAATACTTGCAATTTTCTCTGAAACTACTCATATAATTTTGATGAAACTTTACCACAACGTTCATCATCGTGTATGTACCAAAGTTTGTTTTCATGGCATAAAAAAAAAATTGGACACTTATGTAGACTGCAGGGGTTGCCCGCCAAATAGGTATTTGCTTTCTTTTCAGAACTACGCATGCAATTCTGAGAAACTTGAGCACAACCTTCACCACCCATGATGTACCAAAGTTTGTTCACGGTATTAAAAAAAAAATTGGAGTCTGAGATGATCTACGAAGGGAGTTTACAGGGTGGTTTCCCACCCAAAGAGGTATTTGCTTTCTTCTCAGAAATGACAAACAATTCGATGAAACTTGACACACAACCTTCACCACCCATGGTGTACCAAAGTTTGTTCATGACATTATAAAAATCTGGGTCTTAGGAGGTGTAATGGGTGGTTTCCCCCCCCAAATTATGTATTTGCTTTCTTCTCTGAAACCACACCAAAATTCCGATGAAACGACTACAACCTTTATCACCTGTGATGTACCAAAGTTTGTTCATGACATTAAAAAAAATATATCCAAAGGTATTACTTTCTTTCTCCATTACTTATTTGTGGGTCCTCCATGCCTACCAGTGGTTCCCTGGTTATCTTATCCAGTCACGACCAGATGAGCTCCCAGGGATATTATCCCGATGTTTTGGTTTGCATTAGCGGGAACAATCGTCTGGTGGCAGACAGGCTTTTGTTCTTTCCAGATTATGCGGTTTTACCATCTGAGACAATCTGCGACTGATGCTCACCATTACAGCCAGAGGGTGCTAATTGCATATACATGTATACGTATACACGTGTATACCTATGATATATATGTATATAATATATGTATATATGTATATGTTATGTGTATGTATGTATGTATGTATGTATGTATGTATGTATGTATGTATGTATGTATGTATGTATGTATATATATATATATGTGTATGTATATATGTGTATATGTATAATATGTGTATATGTACATATATATATATATATATATATATATAGTGTATATGTATATATATATGTATAGTGTATATTTATATATGTATACGTATATATATAGTCTGTGAAACACCAACCAAAATCTAATCGGCTTATTGTGTTATGTGTGTATATATATATATATTGTATATACATATACTGTATTGTATATACAATATATATATATATATATATATATATATATATATATATATATATATATATATATACAACATAACAACAATAAGCCGATTAGATTTTGGTTGGTGTTTCACAGCTATATACATACATATACATATACACATATATATATGTACATATACACATATATACATATACATATACATATATACATGTACTATTAACACCTCTGGTTGTAATCTGTATTATGCAGTACAAAAAAGTGGGCTTTTCGCTTTGTGAATGTGTAGAGAGGAACACCAGATGTGAATGATGAGGAAACCTGATGATGAGTCATCAATTAGATTTGAATGATAAATGTGATGGATCAACTTCACCAACCCTTCAAGTTAGCTTCTCATGTATCGTTTACTTTGAGTTGTGAGGACAAGGTTTTGAATATTCTGATCAACGTGAATAAAAGATTGCTTAATGACCAGCTTGGTTTCTTCTTACTCAATTAAGTTCTGTTGATAATGGTCCATCCATCCATCATTGGGACCATACTCTGTGCAGAGCTTTGGTGCTGCTAAGCAGTCTCCTTTGCTATTGGGCCACAATCCTGGACAGGTCGCACTCGGT
>CM068963.1:90595649-90633777 GCA_035128595.1 Eptatretus atami | reverse complement strand
GAAACTTACTGTTTTTAAGGACTTCATAAAGAACACAAACACCAGCCATGAAGAACTAATGTAACATGTTAGATAAGGTGGTGTTAAAGACGCTGCATCGATGGCGGTAAACATCCGGAATTTTATTTTATATGACCTTTAAAATTATTTTACTTCAAATGAATTAAGACTTCAACACTATGCAGGGTAAGGTGTTCTATGAACTCTCTCTATCCCCCCCCTCTGTTGTCTCTTTATAGCCCAGATGTAAGGCTCAACAACTCCAGGACTATGTAAACTCTGAACCTGTCCTTTTTCGGTGGGGGGGTTAAAATCCTTGCCAATTGTTTCTGGCTTTTGAAAAACAACAACCTACCAATTTACATTTGTCTCTTTTTCCATCTCTATTTCCAATTTTTCTTGTCCACCACTTCGTAAAACTACTCGTCGATTCACATGTCCTTGACTGAAAATGTGATGTTGATGTGCTTGGTGTTTTGAAATACAGTATAACAAAGCTAAAGTTTTGCATTTCTTCCCCTCTTTCTCTTTTCCTGCTGTTTTGAATCTTTCTTCCAATGTAATGCAGGTGAATGCAAATTATAGAATAGGTAGAAAAGTATGTGTTAATGCAGTTTACGTGTGCTGATATCTGTTGCTGTTGCACATTCACATCCTCATACATTTTGAGAGAAGAAGGAATTCTCCATCCCACTCCATCTGTCATTCCGCCTGTCTTTCTTGGTTCATTACGATTCAATCAGATCCTCACGTGGTTAACATTTTATGTGATACATGTACAAGCTTCAAAATGAGCCCTGGGTCGTTGTGAAAGAAGAACGATGAAAATGGTCCAGAGATATACTGTAAATGGTTGTTTCTCCAGACATATACTGTAAATGGTTCATAAATGAAAATGGTTGTTTCTCCTTATAGATTATTCGTTAAGATACCAGGCAGGTAAGGTTATGAACATTCAGCCAGTGTATACTGAAACCTTTTCTGTGCAAATCTCATTCGCAGTCAATTCCACTGATGAAGCATTCTCATGTGGTACTTGCTGCACCTGTTTCTCCAAGTCTCTCAATCTCACATTCTTCTCTTGTCAAGCATGTACTTATTTTAACATGTGCTCTTGTCATAAGAGTTGTTCGTTGCTTGTTGGTGTATTGCTGGAATGGACATCCCATTCAGCAATTATACTTAGTTGTATTTGTTGTGTAGAGTGGAATGAACAGTAGGTTGTGGTTGGAGTGCCTACTGAAATTGAAAACTTGTTGAACTTTTCCGAAATTTCTAATTATTAATTTATTTGCGATATTTGGAGTTAATAAATGGGGTTATTGGGTCAACTTTATTCCAGCAGGATAATAAATTATATTTTCCTTAATTAGCATGGCATCATAAGTGAGTTAGTTGATCGAGATTTGTACTTGATGAGTCGAGGAGTACCATATTCCCGGTAGTTGTGCGTGCCTTGCTTTTACTTATTGGCCTTTCATTTCTTTTGAAAGTCATTTTACAGTTGGCGGTGTGGGGGAAGTGGAACATTCGTGAAGTGGAACCATCCTTGATGATTAATGAAGTATGCTCTGTGTCCAAGGTAGTTCTTGACCCAAATTGCCGGCTAGTTTGCAGACCATAACACGAGTCCCAGCATGTGGCATACATCAGTGAATATAAGGATTTTGCTTGACCTTCTGACCCAAATCCTTCTGTGGTTTTTGCCTGCAGTTCTTCATGGTCAATGTCGCATGTCATGTACTTTTTTTGTAGGCCATAATGTAATGCTTGGCAGGGTGACCTGTTGGAAAGCTACCTCGGTCTGTGCCATATAAAAATGATTCATCAAGGACTAAAGTTGAATGAAATAGGTTTAAAATGACAACACAATAAACACATTAAATCTGTGGCTTTTCTGCCCTGAGCACGACATCGATTATACCATGCTGGAATTTTAAAATACCAGCCAGAATATGACCTCATTGGCCTTCTCTATCAAAACATGTCATGAGATCTCAGCGTCAACAACTCGTGCACACAGCACAGCAAAATTGATATTTCCTATGCATGACTAACTTCTGAGCACCCATCGAGAACAATAATGGAGCTCTTGATCACATCTACTTTTTCATAATCCAAGGTACAGATCTGGGCAACGTAAAGATCCCTGAAATTGTAGTCAGTTGAGAAGTTGGATAAATCTTGTGATGCTTTTTCACTTGTTTATGTGAGCTGGCAGGATGGTCTGGAGGTACGCACACTCGCAGCTAAGCTGTCTTGTCTGGATTTGAATCTCGACCCAGCTGTAAACTGTCATCCTGGTGCTTCACAAGCAGAGTGATTCATCGATATGTGTGGCATCCATCGGACAGACGTTAAACGGAACATCCTGTTTGCTGGCATTAGTTGGTGGACCTTGAAGATCACACAGTGTCCTTAGCGAAGAGTAGGTAAGCTATCGCCTTCACCATGGCCAACTTCCAAATTGCTGCCCTCGCGTACAGAGAGCAGCACAGTCACACCCTCAGCCAATGATACTACCCCGCAGCCTTGTGCTACATATGAAAGAAGAAGACGACCTGTTTATGCCATAACCTGAGACTATATAACAAAAGATAATATTTAATTTGTAATTCCTCTAACCTCAATAAAGTACCACCACAGTTATTTCAAGAAGTAGTCTTAAGCCCATGGGCAAGAATTGGTGTTCCATTTCTTAATGTTAGAAATACTGATTTTCATGAACAAAGAAATGCACAATTAAGTGAGAAATACTGATTTTTTTTTATTGAATAGATGTATGTATATGTGTGTGTCATTGGTTGCTATCACCATATGTGGGGTTCAGAAGGTGGAACAGAGTCCTCCCAGATCTCGGGGGTATCCACATGTGTTCTGTTAAGGGACCGTGATCCATGGACCAAGGTGTGAAGTTGTGTTCTTCTCAAAGTTTTGTTACGAGGGATCTTTGAGGATCGTCACTGAGCCCCGGACAGCCTCCAACTGTCGTTAGTTTGTGGTAATATTCCCAGGGATGGTTTTTAAGATCTCTGTAAGGTTATTCTCCCATTGCTTCAATCATCACTGGAACAATTTCTGCATTCTTCAGCATCCAGGATCTTTTCAATTCATTTTTTGAGATCTTGGTATTTGGTCATTTTCTTGATTACTGCGTTGTTTTGGCCAAAATGGCTGGGTACTGACATCTCCATGAGCAATGCCTTCTTTTATTTTTTATACCTAAGTATTATATCTGGTTGCAATGCTTTGTTTTCTATGTTCCTGCTCGATGTGATCATCAGGTCGTACGTGAGTGTTACTTCCTTGTTTTCAATTCTCACTTTTGGTTCATGTTTCCATGGGTTTTCTGGAACTGGGATAATTAAGTTTCGCAGATATACCAGTCGATTACTCTACAAACTCTGTTGGGTGTACAGCTGTTCTGACGTGCGTTTTACATCCCAACAGGATGTGTCCCATAGTTTCTGTTCCTATCTTGCAGAACCTACACTTGTCCGATTGAATCAGTTCTGCCAGTTTCTTAAAGCCATTGGTATAGTGCCCACCTTGGTCATGGGCATTTATTATGATTCGTTCTCCATCTCAGTTGAGCTGACCTCTTCTTAGCCATTCCAATGAGCCTTCTTTATCGCTGCCCAATCTGTCCAACTCTTTCTTGTATTTCCCTGCTCTATTATTGATCTCCCAGCTGTTGGTGTATATCATTATGAGTTATTTCATTTTATATTTTGTCTTTTTTTTTGCAATCATTGCGACTGTATTCATTGCTGTTTCAGTTTCATGCATGACATCTTCCATTCTCCTCTGTTTTTGAAATTTTTTGCTAGGTGGGTTAAGGATACCTTCTCTGGCTTGTTGTCTTTGTGTTTGCACACAAATTGGGTTCTGTAGTCGTTTGAACTTTTCACGTATTCAGCAAATCCTACTGTTATCATTTTGTGCACTTTGTTGAGCACCATCAGACCGCGACCACCTCATCGTCTCGGCGGGGACATTCTCGGGATGCAGTGATTGTTGTAGAATATTTTGTGGAGAGTGAGAAGGATTGTTTTGTGGATAGTTTTGATATCTAGCTTGTTGATTTCCACTTGTGGCCAGTTTGTTATTCCACAGCTGTATTGGAACACTGGCACTGCAAGTTGGTTTATGGCTTTGATTTTGTTTCTCGGAGTGAGATATATTTTCAGGATCAGTCTCGTTCTACCCAGGTATTCTTTGGCAATTATTGTGCATATTTGTTTGGTTGTCCTCTTTTACTCCAAGGTATGTGTGTGATGTTTCATTATCTAGCTCCTGCATTGTATCAAGATCGACTATTATTTCCGTTTTTGTGGTTAACCTTGTAAGAATGTGCACTTGGCACACTCAACTGAACAAAATTCCTGTAAGCTGTTCTACCAATTTCTCATCGCTTCGGGTGAAGAGTTTTAAATCATCCATGTTCAGTCTATGTGTCAACTTTCCTGTTTGTGTGTATATGTATGTATGTATGTATGAATGTATATACAGAGCTTATAGAACGTCTACACCCCCTTTCAAAATTCTCACTTTTTGTTGCCTTATAGCCAGGAATTAAATTGCGTTAAATCAGACTTTTTCCACCTTTACTTACACATCATATCTGACAACTTCCAAGTGAAAAACAAATTCTACAAATTTCAGAAATTTAATTAAAAATACACCTTGTTTTCACAATTCCATACAGTTTATCAATGTATGACCGTAGCATGTTGTTACAAATATCTTGAAGCACTTTTCTCAATTCATCCAAGATGTTTGGTCGCTATTTTACCATGTCAGGATCCATATGATGCTATATAATATCAATATTGTTATTTTTAGGACTTTATGCTGGCCAAGGCATCTTCCTGAGTGTTCCCTCAGTCTCTTTACATTCCAGATTTCCAGATTGTTTTTCACCACATTCACTGTATGCTTTGGGTCTGTATGATTGGAATATTAATCCCTGTTAGTAAGACAAGGAGACATAGTTTTGAGGGAGTGACATGATGGATCAGAACTGGTCTGTACCCATTGGCAGTCAAAGTGCCTTCGATTACAAGTAAACTTCTGACACCCTTGGCTGAGATGCAGGCTGTATTAATCCAGCCCCATGCTTCACTGTGGCTGTTGTACACTAAGGCCTAAAAGTCACATTTGCTCTACGGTGAGGATACGGCGGCCGTACGCCCTCTGAATTGCAGAAAACGTGCGGCGGCCGCAGAGTTTCTGCGGTGGCCTCAGGGTGGCCCTACACCGTTTGGCTATATTTTACAGGCCGTAAGGTCGCCGTGGAATTATAACACGGAGTTATAACTTTTTTCATTTCTACGTTCGCTAGCAATTCGACAAGCTGAAACAAAGAAATGGTAAAAAAAAATTAAAAAAATTAACCCATTCGTTACCGTCCGTCTGGCCGCACGTTCGCCTTAGGGCCCCCTGCGGTCGCCTTGCGGGCACCTTGAGGCTACCTTGCGTCTGCCTTGAAAATTCTATGGCCGCCGCAGGCCCCCTTAAGGTCACCGTGCGACATCAAATCAAAGACCGTACGGCAACCCCACGTTTTCGGTTTCCACAATTTCTAAGTCCTAAGGCCTAAGTCACATTTGCTCTACGGCGAGGATACGGCGGCCGTACGCCCTCTGAATTGACAAACGTGCGGTGGCCGCAGAGTTTCTGAGGTGGCCTCAGGGTGGCCCTACGCCGTATGGATATATTTTACAGGCCGTAAGGTCGCCGTGGAATTATAACGCGGGAGTTATAACTTTTTTCATTTCTACGTTCGCCGTAGCAATTCGACAAGCCGAAAAAAAAAACTGGTAAAAAAAATTAACCCATTCGTTACCGTCCGTCTGGCCGCACGTTCGCCTTAGGGCCCCCCTGCGGTCGCCTTGCAGTTGCCTTGCGGGCACCTTACGTCTGCCTTGAAAATTCTATGGCCGCCGCAGGAACGCCATAAGGTCACCGTGCGAAATCAAATCAAGGACCGTACGGCAACCCCATGTTTTCGGTCTCCACAATTTATAAATACGCCGTGCGGCTACCCGAAAAATATAAACATATGTGACTGCTACATTGTGTGACCGTGGAAATACTGCGGCCGCCCTATAATTGCTAATGGCCGTAGATTTTGGAGACCCCACGGCCGCCGTGGCAAATGTGACCTAGGCCTAACTGTTAAAGCATTCCCGAGTCCACTTTCAATCAGACTACCATTGATTGTTGCGAAAACATTCAAACTTTGACTCATTGTTTTGTTCTGGGTTAGAGAGTGTTGGACGATGTGTCATACGTGCCTTCTTGCTAAGCTTTTCAGATCAGATCCGTCATGTCTTTCTGTTATCGTTTCATGCCTGTGTTGTTATTTGTGTTTTCATCCAATTTTCCATATTTTACCACAGCTTCTTGTCGTGTATTATCGAATTTGTTCCCTTGTGAGTGTCTTGCCTACTCCTCAAGGCCTCGGCTCGTGAGCATGCTTATCTCTAAAGAGCACCTTCTTCCAGTTTTCATCTCACACTTTCATTTATGCTGCACATTTCAGCCTTTTTGTTTGGTTGTCTCCCCTCAGCAAGGTATTTTTGGTAACTGCAGAGCCATTGAGACCACTTTGCACTAATCTCTATCTTACTGTTCTTGAAGAAACGTTAACACCATACTTTTAGCTAGGTCAATTTGCAAGCTGTCTGCTGGATCGTGTTTCCAAAATGATGGTCATAGGTAAAACAGAAAATGGGTAGCAAAGTTTGCATTGGGAATTGAGGAGTGAATTGGAGCTTATTTAGGTGAGAGCAAAGTTGAGAGCCTATAAAGGGAGGAACTTCAAGTGGTAACATGATTGGTAAGAGCAGGGAGGAAAAAAAATTACAGGAAGGAAGAAGTTAAAAATATTCTACCCAAATGCTAGGAATTTAAACAATATGGAGGAGCAGAAAGCAAAAGTAGATGGCGTGAAGTATAATATCGTTCCAGTTCTTCATGTATCGTTTAAATCGAGAAAATTTGCGGAATTCCCAGCACCTCCCCCCACCACCACCTTCATCCTTGAGAAAAGTAATCAATCCACAAATCAAAACCAATCTATTTTGTGGGGGGGCCTAAAACACTTCTGTACACCCACTCAGGCATTGGGTCCGAACACACTTCCTTCCACCCACGATAGAGCGATTAAAAGAAAAAAAAAATCACCAAAAATCAAACTTTTTTTTTTTCAAACTTTTCAAATTTTTTTTGTTTTGCCTGAAACACTCCCCGGCACTCACTGATGAAGCACTGAAAGTTTGATGAAGATCGGCCCTACATATATGGGTTAAAACCCGTCAGTACGTCAAGTTTTTTTTGTGTACCTTGAAAACGAAAACACATAAGATAATGTGCATGTGTGTGATTAATTTGTTTTAAAAGTTGGCGCCCCTTTATATGAACTTTTCTTGAGCATTACTTGGTTCCTCCAAAGAACACGAGGGTAAGTACAGTATGCACACAATAATTTTTGAAGGTGTCTTATTTTCTATTCTCTGGCATTTTCCGCAAGCCATGGAATGTTCTTTCTTTTCTATTGTTTGCCACATGGCACATACCATATAAAGGGGCCTTTTCTATGCCCCTGGAATTTTCGCCAAGAGTACAGTGCAGTGTTGTAGTTTTTGGCCCCATCCCTCAATGGTGATGAATCACTTAAAAAAAATAAAAACAATTCTCGTATCTGGATTCGGATCTTCACCAAAATCAAATTGATTTGTCCTTCTCACACACCCAACCTGTCCACGAAGTTTCGTCCAAATCTGTCCATCTAACTTTTTGAGATATCGTGCTATTTATCGTTTTTGGCCCGATCTCTCAATGGTGAAGAATCACTTGAAAAATTCTCGGATCCAGATCTTCACCAAAATCGAATCATTTCGTCTTTGTCACACATCCATCCACTCCACCAAATTTTGTTTGAATCTGTCCACAACCTTGAGATGTCCTATTTTGCAGACAGCAGACAAATAGGCAGACAGACAGAGGTGAAAACATAACCTCTGCCCTCCTTAGGTGGCCGAGGTAAAAATATGGAACACAAGCACTAAAGATAAATGGTTTTCCACCCTGACATATCATTGGCTTAATGAGTGCATTACCTACGAGCTCACAAAAGAGATTAATTCAGTGAGGAGAAAAACTTCGACCAAAATTATCATCTTTTAAGGCCAGAAAAGAGTATTACTCTGGACCATGACCAAAAAGGGCATACGCAATGGTTGCATGGAATTCCACAGGTTCATATTCGCAACATCCTGTTAAAAATAAGAATGCTTTTTGTTGTTTAAATGCAGGGTTTCCACCTTTAATAGACAGCTATTTATTGATCATAAAAAGCTATGTCATGGTATTTAAGAGCCAACCACGAATTATGGACTGAATCCTCACCATAGGGAGACCTTCCTTCAAGGTCATTGGTGAGCCAACCATTTTTAGTGACAAGAAATATCCGCTCCCTTCGGGAGCATTGGCAAGTTGCCTCCCCCTGAGGTGTGCCAAGGAAGGACTTTTTATGATGCAGGATGCCCAGCGACTGGCTTCGGAGGCCAACTTTGAAATGTGGTTTGTCCAAGAAAGATCATAGCTGATAGTGAGACCCAGGAGATTGAGTGACTGAACATCCTATAAAGGATTGTTAAGAAAGTAGATAGGAGGGTTTGCCATGTTGTCCTTGTGGAGAGAGATAGTTGAGTGTGAGATTTGTCTGAATTGAAAGACATATTCCAAGTGTTTGACCAGCTTGTGATTTTATCAATGTCTGAAGAGAGGGAAAGGGCTGCAGCCTGCCTGTTGGAAGGATGAGTGGTGTCACGGCAGAGGGTGGAGTCATCAGCAAATAGATAAAGGGGATTTTCCAGAGAATTAGAGAGATTGTTGATGAAGATTAGGAATAGGACTGGGCCAAGAACACTGCCTTGGGAAACTCCAGCCTTAACAGGGAGAGATGAAAAGATTCTGTTGAGTGCCACACTTTGGCTATGAGAGTTGAGGAAGTGAGGAAACCATGCGTGGTGCTGGCCTTGGATTCCAGAGTCAGACAGTTTGCAGAGCAGTGCAGGGTGCCAGATTGTATCAAAAGCTCGAGATATGTCTTCAGAGACGACCCTGATCTCATGTCTGACATTGAGGACCTCCATCCATTGTTGAGAGAGTAGGAGCAGTATGGCCACCATGGAGTGACCTGGTCTGAATCCAAATTGAGTTCCAGGTATTTACGAATTGGTAAATGTATAATGATTCCTAATTCATGACCCATTGACCTCTAGGATTCACAAGTTTGCGAGCCCCCATCACCTTGCCTGACCACCCACCCACCAAAACCAAAATATGAAGGGAAAGTGCGCAGATGTTGATACTGTTCAGTATTGTATTTGGTTCCCAAACTGCAAACACCTCGCTGCGCCTCTCCACTTACAATCGTGATCTTGTAATTACCGATAATCATGGCCACTAAGTGTAAGATGAGTGGGGAAGGTGAGTCTGCTGGAAAGAGACAGAATAAAGTGATGAGTTGAAGCGAAAAGGTGTACATATTAGACAGGTTGGCTTTGTGTCCGAGCACATCCGCATTGGGCATGAAAATCATCCTCCCAACTTCCCCTCCACCTCCACCATCATGGTCATCACATCATCAAACGTCAGTAAAACACACACTTCTGTTTACTGTACTGTCATTTATTTCATTTAATCATTGTTCTTCAAATTTACCATTTTCCCTCCTGACCCAGGAACCTAACCCCCTTTTCCCCATTAAACCAAAGTATCTGGAATCATAAATTCTGTATTCGCAATGTTTCCCAGGAGCGTAACCCTCGTGAATACGGCGGGCCATGTGTATGCACTGTCAACCCCTTTATCTTCTCCTCCATTTTTTCCAAATCTTTATTTCTTCCATGTGTGCATCTCTAATTATTTTCTGATTTCCTTTGACTGAATTGAACCACACCATTGGTTACATAATTTGTAAGCTGACCCTTTAAGTATTAGTTTTTTTTTTAACCAAAATAGTCATATTTGAAAGAAATACAACAAATATAAAAGAAAAATCCATCCGTTGTCAATTTTGAAGTTGCTCTTCTATCTTTAGCCTCCAGCAATAGCTATTGACTTTTTAATGGAATGTACATTGACCAAATATACTGTGGCATAAAGACATTTTTTATGTGCCAATGCTCTGTCAGCTGTGACTGTACTGAGTATATGTTTATGAAATGAAACATTGATGATCGGTATCACCGCTGGACAATTCCACTGAAAAATAGAATCGGGTCGATTGTCCTTGCTTTGCATTCTCTATTGATTCGCAATGTTTCCCAGGAAACAATGGGAAACAATTCGCAATTGTTTCCGGGCAATGGGAACCGAGCAAGCACTGGACAAAGGACAAAACTGTTTGTCTTTTGTTTGTCGGCCAGTTTCTAATGACGAAAATTGGATGCAATACAAAGGTGGTCAAAATCCCCATTGATTTTGATTTGATTTGATTCGATTTTGAGGAAATTCATTAATTTATTCCAAGTGATATTGTGGTTATAAAATGAAATTTCTGATCTGTGTAAGTTTCACCCTTGTAAAAATAGATGAAATATTTTAGCATTCATGTTGGTCTTAAGAATTCCTGTGAAGAGACCGGAGCGACATGAATAGTTAAAAGTGCTAAACACATTTGTGTTTATCTTTTGGATGTACTGGATGTAACCTGCAACAAACGAAGAAGCAAAGAAATAAATAAATATCACGATTCAAATATCAATTTGGCTTCATTGGGAAAGATTGGCTCTTTTCTGGCACAATAACCTTACATTATCATGGCAAAACACAGAAGGCATCAACAAACAGATTTGATCATATGTCCTCGAGTAAGATCTCACCAACAATGTTGATGAGGAGAGACAAGAGGAAGGAATTTTGGTCATTGTCATTTTATTAGCCCCCGTTGGATGCGGCCTTATGGATTTGGGGTCGATTTTCGTGTGCGTGCGTGCGTGCGTGCGTCAAAGACCATATCTCGGACATGTCTGGACCAATTTTATTCATACTTGGCACAAAGATAACACATGATGGTAAACATAAGCACGTCATTTTTTTTTCTGAGAGAAGATCCAAGATGGCCGATTGGCGGCCATTTTAGTTGTTAAAAAAAACCTCTGGTGTCAAACACGTCCTCAACCATTTCTCGGATATGCATTTACCAATGTTGTTCAAACTTGGCACACAGATAACGAATGATGGCTTACATTTGCACATCATTTTTTTTCTCAAGATCAGATCAAAGATGGCCGACTGACGGCCATTTTGTTACTTAAAAGTGTCCCCAACGATTTCTCAGACATGCATG
This sequence comes from Eptatretus atami, assembly GCA_035128595.1. Lineage (NCBI taxonomy): Eukaryota > Metazoa > Chordata > Myxini > Myxiniformes > Myxinidae > Eptatretus > Eptatretus atami. Next base: position 90,622,412 of record CM068963.1, on the reverse strand, counting down.
GTCCAATTTTGTTCAACCTTGGCACAAGCACAGTACATGATGGTATACACTTGCACCTCACTTTATTTTGTGATCTGATCAAAGACAGCTGACTGGTGGATTGGCAGCCATTTTAGTTGTACATAAATATGGGCGAGCCCTTTAATCTGTATTAACAAAAACAATGGGGGCTATGACATTTAATGTCTATTTTACTTGTTCATTTCTAAGAAGGTTAATTTGCACAATGTTTGCTTGTATATGGTTTCCCTCTGACGCAAACCTCATTTTGACATCCTTGCAGCCCACACTTGACATCAGCCAACACATAATTATTTGGAGGTTTAAATACAGAGACTTGATACTTGATGCCATGAGGGTGAAAACAACATGGGGCATTATCTCCAGTTTTTATTTTGTTATTGGAATTAGCAACAATGCATCTTATGTAACATTGTGATTTATTGTCACGATCGAAAGTAGATGAAGTAATTTCTCCTACTCGGCCATCTTGGATCTGCTCTCAGAAAAAAAATGACGTGCTTATGTTTACCATCATGTGTTGTCTTTGTGCCAAGTATGAATAAAATTGGTCCAGACATGTCCGAGATATGGTCTTTGACGCACGCACGATCGAAAGTAGATGAAGCAACAGGAATTTGCAATTTTTTTTCAACAGTGCCTGCTAGCTACAACAAATGATAAAACCTAAGATGGACACATTTAGCGAATCTATATATGCAGAGCTCTTGCCAACGTAACAGTACAGTCGCACATATACTGCATATATTATATATATATATATATACAGATAATATATATATATATATATATAAATATATATATTATATATATATACTCTACCAGTCAAAAGTTTAAGAACACCCCATTTTTCCAGTTTTTACTGAAATTTAAGCAGTTTAATGTTTCAATGTACTCTAAAATTAAAGCATACAACAAATAACAATTGCAGATAAAAAAGAAATAATGGAATCGTTTTGTTGAACAAAATTTAATCTAAATTTTTGACTCACAAAGTAGCCACCTTTTGCAATATAACAGCCAAATACTCGTGGCATTCTTTCTACAATGGAAATCAAATATTGTTCGGAAAGTTCATCCCAACACTGTTGCAGAAGTTCCCACAATATGTTGCACTTGTTGGTTGCTTTGCTTTCACCCTTCTGTCCAGTTCATCCCAAACCAGCTCAATGGGTTTAAGTCTGGAGACTGTGCTGGCCATTCCATGATTTGAAGCTTACCATCTTGTTTTTTCTTCTCAGGTAGTTCTGACATAGCCTGGAGGTATGTTTTGGGTCGTTATCTTGCTGTAGGATGAACCCTGACCAACTAGGCATAGACCAGAGGGTATTGCATGGCGCTGCAAAATGCTGTGGTAGTCCTTTTGGTTCAGGTGCCAGTCACTCTGTGCAAGTCGCCGATTCTGGATCCAGCAAAAGAGCCCCAGATCATCACGCTTCCTCCTCCATGTTTGACAGTTGGTGTCACACACTGAGGAAGCATCCTTTCTCCTACTCGACGGCGTATAAAATCCTGCGTGATAAACCAAAGATTTCAAATTTTCATTCATCGGTCTGTAAGACCTTCTTCCAGTTTTCAGTAGTCCACTGGTGGTGCTTCATGGCCCAGGCAAGCCTCTTTTTCTTATTTTGCCATCTTAGCAATGGCTTTCTTACTGCCACTCGACCTGTCTTGCCTGCAGCTCGAAGTCTTCTCTTCACAGTTGAAACTGAGACTTCCTTACTTCGACCAGTGTTAAGCTGTGCTTGAAGCTGCTGTCCTGTGAGCCGCCTATCACGCAAGCTGTTGACTCTCAGAAACTTGTCTTCTGATTGTGTTGTGGCTTTGGGTCTGCCAGACCTCTTCATCTCAGAGTTTCCTCCAGTTTCCAAGTGCCTTTTGATGGTGTAGGAAACTGTACTCACTGACACCTTGGCTTCTTTGCAATTTCTCGAAAGGAAAGACCTACACTTTTAAGGGTTATAATGGTCTGTCTGTCTTCCTTTGTTAATTGTCTTTTTCTTGCCATTATGACAGCAATATACTACTTCCTGCAGTGAAATATTGTCCAAATAATGCTTCAGAGGGTGTAGCAACACAATCTATTCCAACACTGCTTTTATATAGACAGAGGGTTTGTAACTAATCAGCAAAAGTTGGACAACCTGTCGGAATTGTTTGCATCAAGTTTCGAGGATAATAAACTTCCATTGCTGCAGAACAGCTGCGGTTGATAACTCATTACTTGTTCCCTGAAAAGGGCCTTTTTTAACAACTCTGAAAAATACATTATTTTTCAGTTTTTGGTAACCTAAACATTTTTTTTTAACCTCTGGCAGTTTACCACTTAGCTTTGTACCATTTCAGGTTATTCACTGGACTTGAACTGCTTAAATTTCAATAAAAACTGGAAAAATGGGGGTGTTCTAAAACTTTTGACTGGTAGAGTATATTATACTGCATATACAAATATCCATTTATATATATTATATATTATAATATATATATATATATATATATATATATGTGTCCCAAAAAAATATACAACTTTTCATCTGCAAAGAGGATGGTCATAACATATATTTTTAAAAAAGATATATGGCTGGATAGAAAGCTGAAAGGTTGAAGTTTATTGTACCAATGTCAAAATTGCCACCAAAATTTAAATTTTTATATAGAATATCGTTTTCTTTTAGACCACATGTTCGACGTAGGCTCCACGTTGTCCGATCACTGCCTGCAAAGTGTTGTCATGTTCTCCATCACTTTGGGAAACGTTTCCTGAGGAATGTTCTGGATTTCTCGGTGGATGTTTTCCTTCAGCTGATCAAAGTCTGAGGCCAGGGTTTCCATAGATCCTGTCCTTGAGATACCCCACAAGAAGAAGTCTGGAGGAGTAAGGTCAGGGGAATACTGGTCACTCAACTCTTCGTAGAGGGAGATAAAGCGGCCTCAAAATGTTGGTTGAGAAAACGCCTGTTTCCCTGGCTGTATGGGCGGTGCCCCATCCTGCTGGAACCACTGGGTTCTCATCTGGATCAGGTTGTTTCTCCTACGGCCTGAGTACGTAGCTCAGGCAGATAGAATTCCTGAATCATTTCGCGATAGTTCCTCTGGTTTACCGTGCAAGTGCATCCCTGTCATCTTCAAAGAATTATGGACCAATTATCCCATACCAACCAACCGCCACCCACATGGTGACTTTGAGAACAGATCGAGTCACCAGTTCAGTTGATGCATTACCAGGATTTTCAGTTCCCCTATCCGAAAGTTTTGCTTGTTTACCTCCCCGGACAAGTGAGCATGGCATTCGTCCATCATGTGAAGTTTTTTGAGGAAGTCTGCATCTTCCTCCAACTTTCCTGAGAACCAATTTGCAAAGTCTAGTCGTTTGCGTTTCTGTTGATCAGTAAGCACCGTTTCCGTTTGAATTTTGTATGGAAAGGCATGATATCTTGGCGAAGGATCCTTGAACGGTGCTCTTATGAATGTTTGTCTCGGAAAAGTCGTCCAATCGATTTTTTTGGACTCTGAACGACCGCCTGTCTCACCATTTCCACATTTTCTTCACTACGACCTGTCCTCTTCCGACCACTGTGACCCTTGTGAAGGTCACAGGTGTTCCACATTGGAACTTTGCGATGGTGCACTTTATTGTCCGAAAGTTTGGTGCATGGCGCAAGTGGATACCGAAATGTCTCGAGTAAAGACGTTGCACCTGTATGACACTTTTCGTCTGGTGCCAAAGTTCAACAATTTTCGTCCGTTGTTGTACGGTCAGTCTTGGCATTTTTCTGCCGCTAGCTTAGGTATCAAAATAAACCTCAGGGTCTCTGCAACAAGAAATGAAGCATTATTGACAAAATTACTGCTTTTTGAGGATCAAACGAAGCATTTTAAAAGTTGTATATTTTTTTGGGACACCCTGAAAGGATTGTTGTAAGTGATGTTAACCTCAAAACACAGTTCCCTTACCTAAAGTAAGAACCTTAACCTGTAAGCAAATGAATGGTTTTCCAACTACCTGGATCATCAGCTGGGCATCATTCTTCCTCAAAGTTTCGATCCTTTCAGCCCAGGACCTCTCCAAACAGCGGATCCACAACCTTGGTCAGGGATCCACATCAGTAGATTACCAACATCAGTAGATCCACAACCTCACCGAACCTGTCCACAAAATTTAATCCAGATCCGTGCACAACTTTTTGAGATTTCCTGCACACAAAAAGACAAACAAACACAGAAAGGGGTGAAAACATAATCACCTTCACCTTCGGTGGCTGAGGTGATGAGAATCAGAATAATGAAATAAGACATTTCAGTGGCATCTATACGTTGTGGCATCCATATGTGGGAGAATTGTGTATTCAGCCTGTGCGTTTCCCAGATAGCTCAGATGGCAGAGCACTGACCATATATATTATCTTTATTTCCTGTTCATTTATAATTGTGTTACTATGCCCCCTCTGGTGAATAAAAGTGGTCATGGAATTGGTCTCCCACAGGGAGAAAGACCCCCTCGTGGACAGGCCTTTGCTGCTCTCTATGGTTGGCAGCGAGTGTGCCGGAAGCAGCAGGGAAAAGAGATTGGCATCTATATGTGGTAGAATTGCGTACTCAACCAGTGGGTCACTCAGATAGCTGAGATGGCAGAGCACTGGTATGGTTTTCCAGAGTACCTGGGTTCAATCACTGTTCTGGGCATGTAATCCCTTCCACATATACATATACATATAAATAAGATGATTCACCCTCATAGTGGTAATCGAAAAACTCAAAGTGGAATGAATGTTTACCTTTCCCTGAATAGTTTTTCTTCATGGGTCAACATCAGAGCACATCTGGGTCATGTGACTACTGCCAAATATCTCATGTCAACATTTCCAAAGGCCCTAAACAGACACTTCTTTGCTGATATCCTTGAGTAAACCTGCTTAAAACATACTCTGTGCATTAATCTTGGTTTTTATGAAGGTGATTTTGGTGTATTAGCCCTGATAGCTAAGATTACTATGAACACACAGAAACGCCTTTATCTTTTTATATATGTATATAAATTAATCGCTTTGGAAGAGAGGTGGTGGTGGGGGGATGAGAGCTGAATGGGCTTTGAATAACCATAACCATTCCTTTCATAGCCTGAGGTGCATAGGAGCTGCCGAGCGGTTTCATTGGCTAGGTAGTACAATCCCAGACAGGTCACCACTCCGACGCAGGACACTCAAATGGCTTATTACCACAGTAAGCTGGTACTCATTTTGCCAACCTCGGATGGATGACAGGCTGATTCAACCCACCTTGTGTTATTTCAACAGCACGACAGGGGCTCAGACTCATCAACACCAAAAGATCTTAAACCAGCCTTAACCATTAAACCAACACCAGGCGTTGTATGAGCTGTGAGGGCTATTATAAATATATATTCTTGTTTGGTTTTGGGCCGCAAGGGAAATAATACTAGGTTTTTGCATCTATTGGTAAAAGTTGAAGTGTGTGTGTGTGTGTGTGTGTGTGTGTGTGTGTGTGTGTGTGTGTGTGTGTGTGTGTGAGTTAACCGACCACCTCTATTCCACATATATGTCTCGTATTCCAATATCTCCATGAGTCCGATTTGCATTCAGGCACAGAACAATTCTGGTTAACCACCATCTTTAAATTGCACTTTCGTTTGAATGCTGAAAACTTTTTTTAAGCTATTTTAATCACAGATTTCGCTCCAGAAATGGCAAGTTAAAAGTACCCCGGCGAGCCGTACACACACACACACACACACACACACACACACACACACACACACACACACACACACACACACACACACACACACACACAACACACACACAACACACACACACCCAAGCAAGCACAACCCCCCCAAAAGCCTGCATCATTTAGCATTCATCCGTATTTTGAAAGTCACATATTGTTTGGCCATTTGGAACAATGTGAGACAAAAATCAAACCACGACTGTTCCAGTAATCTCATGACGGCCTTGTCATTGGAAGAAAGTTACCAATTTTTTTTTAATGGTTTCCTTTGACGAATAGGGACCTGAGCACTGCTAGAACTGCTTTGACTTTGTGTAAGTGCAGTGATTGAACAAAGGGAAGGGATCCAGGACGAAAGATGGTGGATGTGATGTGATTTTTTTTTTGTACACATTGTCGAGGCTCGAATGAGAGCGATACACACACAACACACCACAAGGGGGGCATGAGACAAGAGGGGCGGGAGAGGAAGGACAAAAGGTGGGGAACAGAGACATTAGGAGATCTGTGGAAGGGAGAGGGATGGGGCGGGAACACGGGTAACAAGATGACATTACAGGGACTTTCGGGAAGGAAAGCAGGGAATTTGAAGGAGGTGGGGTTGGGGTGGATTAACGGGGTAGAAACGATCGAGGTTTTGGATGGGGGAAGATAAAGGTGGTGGTGAACAGCTGTTTGAAGACCTGGAGGGAAGAATGGGATCGAAGAGAGTGTGGGAGTTCATTCCAAAGGCGGGAAAAAGAGGAATGAAAGAGTGAAGGTGAGCAGTGATTCGTGATTTTGGTAGTTTTACCAGAAGGGGGTTGCTGGCGGACCTTGAGCACCCTGCGGAAATATGGGGGGGGACATATCGCAGACAAGCGGGGGGGGGGGGGGGCGAGACCGGAGAGGAGATGGTAGAAGACCAAAAGACCACCGACCTGCCTGCGGTGGGAGAGAGTGAGAGGACCAAAGACTCAGCCTACCGTGGGAGATAGATGCTGAGAGGAATTTCTCCATGTGCTCTAAAAGCATGACCACAGCTCTCCATACCTCATTTGTATGTTGTGATGTTGTCACAAAATGTTGTCACATTTGTGATGTTGTGATGTTGTGATCCTCTTCATGTTGTCACAAAAGTAGTTTCCCCTGAGGTCATATCCTGACCCTTCATATGACTTTCCCCATCCTCTTCCATTCTGCTCAATTCCTCCCAGTGCGCCCCGTCATTATTTTCCCAATACCTTCAAACTTGTAGTACAACAAATTATAGTTGATGATGATGAGATGATTATTTATTAATATGATGAAAAATACAATTACTTTCTGTATCCACTCAACATTTGTTTCATTACAAATAAGTTGCATGACCATGACTGATGCGAAAAACGTGTAAGTTAATTAATTCGAAAGAGATTATAGATGTTCAGTGATATTGAGTAAATGAAAATAATTTGATTAGTGTATAATTAAATTGATATATGCAGTATTAAGTTGTGTTTATGGATAAGCACAGGTCCCATGGAACCAAAATAATGACCTCATTCCCACAGGCACAAAACCTGATGAACAAGGTGATGAGGTTTGTGACCATCCTCCTGATTACCCTTGTGAAGTGAAGTCATCTGATGAATTGGAAAAAGGCTTTTAATATGGTTTGGATAGCAATTAGTTATTTCATCCTGCTCATTACTAATATGATATATAAAGGCACCTAATGATGTACTCTTTCAAAATGGCGCTGTGCAATATTTAGTGTCTACAAATACATGCCAGCTGATTAAATATGAAGTTTCTCAAGTTGTATATTTGTGTTGTTGGATTAAAATAATCCCATATTGGGCTTGCTTAATAAAGAAAACACAGTGCAAACAAGAACGGCACTCGGTAGAACGCGTAAACTCCGCCAGGCTGAACAGTTTACGTTTTGTATCCCACTGATAGGCCGGATCAACATCCGGACCGAACCAAAATCGAATCGGCTTGTTCTTCTGACGCAACCAAGCTCATTCACCTAGTTTTGTCAGAACTCGTCACAACTTGTCGCGAAATCATGCTATATATCGTTTTTGGCCCCATCTCTCAATGATGAAGAATCACCGAAGAAATTAAAAAAAAAAATTCTCACATCTGCATCCAGATCCGGATCTTCACCCAAAATCGAATCAATTCGTCCTTGTCAGACACCCAATAACCTGTCCACCAGGTTTTGTCTGATCCGTCCACAACGTTTTGTGATATCCTGCTCACAGACAGACAAAAAGGGGTGAAACATCTCCGTCCACTTTGGTGGCAGAAGTAACAACATTTTCAAATGTAAAACACAAAACCTTTCTCAAAAAATGAATGCTTCGTTTTTTTTTATTCATCTGCAGCTATCAAACTGTTACACTCCTCTTATGAGTCCAGCAGATGCAGCTTCAAGTATCTAAGGCGATGAAAATTCGCAATTACTATACTGTGAATACTCTGATATAACAAAATAAAGACCAATTACTCGCACGGAGTCCAAGAAGGAAGCCAGATAACATAACGCACACGCACACGCACGTCGACACGCACACGCACTGAAAATGTGGAACTGGTCAGCTGAAAATGGTGTGGATGTTTGTCGGAATGATTTTTTTTTTTTTAAAACGATGCACTTCTTCAGAGTTTTTCATGAGGTGGTTCAAGTGCTGAAACATAGAATTTATCACGTGACAATACAGAAAGTATTTTCTCATTGTCATCCTCCTTTATGCAATGGGAGATTGGTGGACATTGTTCCTTTTTTTTTCTTCTAGTTTTCATTCTTGCATCAAGCATGTTTGAGTGAAAATAACAAGAAATTTACTGGATTTTGGTTTAAAAAAAAAAAAATATTTTAAGGTTCTCTCTCTCTCTCTCTCTCTCTCTCTCTCTCTCTCTCTCGTCTCTCTCTCTCTCTCTGTCGAGTGCAACCTGTGGATGCTGGTTGCATCATTGGTTGGGACGTGGCATGCCGCTGATGCAAGTGTCCCCTTTACCAGTACACTTGTACTCATTTTGCTGACCTCCGAAGGATGACAGGCTGAGTCAACCTGCTGGTGGTATTTTTAATTCAGCAGCTAACGGGCTTGAACTCAGGACCCTGGGATCCTAAGCCGCCACCCTTAACACTAAGCAACACCAGGCTATTTTAATGTTAAATCCCCATTAAAGAATGATATAAGCATCATGTATCGACAAGGAGTTGTCATCCAGTGGCAGACTGCAGAAGCTCTTAGCTTTGTTTTAAAATCCCCAGTTGCAGCATTACATTGAGCAGTTGCGTGGCCCAATTGGCATCAATATGAACCTGAGCGCTGCCTAATGATGCTGCCCCATCGTATTCGTATTCTGGTGTTCTGCCTGAATGCAGGTACACTACTGCCAAAACAGTTTCTTGCAAGGGTTATACGGGTAGTTTGCCATTCATTCCCTTCTCAGTGCTCCAGTGGTGTATCCTCAATGCAATGTTTCTTTGTCCGTTGTCTCTTAATGTCCCTGTTTGTTATGCGAAAGTACATGAAATGGCTCCTCGTGTTACTTGAGGCAACAATGTACTTTAGGTATTACCTGCAATATTTGTACAAGTCTAACATGCTGCTGTAAATAGATGCTGGCATTCAAGGAGGAGAGTGAGGAGTGGAGTTTATAGATGTATAATCTATCTTATCTATATCTCTCTATATATATCTTCTATCTTATTCTATTATATTATATATTATATATATATATATATATATTATTATATATATATATATATATATATATTATAAATCTCTATATATATGTACAATGGGTGAAACTGCAGAAGCTTTGGAAAAAAGTAAAATGAGATTTTTCCTCGGGGGGGGGGGGGGGGGGGCGGGGGGTCCGGGGGTTGCATCCTAGAAATTCTGAAACATTGATGTGAAAATATGCATTTTGAGAGTGATCCTGTCAAATTGTATACAAAAAAAAACTATGCAAATGAAAAGTGATATTGGGGAAGAATTTCTTTTATTTCACCTGAACATTAATTGCTGGAGCCTGGGGTTGGCTAATGGTTAGGATGGCTGCTTAAGATTCTTAGGTCTTATGGAGCCCCTCTCCCTCTGTGAATTAACACCAGGCGGGTTGACTCAGCCCGTCATCCTTCTGAGGTTAGCAAAATGAGTAACAGGGGCACTGCATCAGCGCTGGGCCAGTGGTCGGAGTCGTGCACGTATAATTGACAGGGAATACGTGTGAAAGAGTTTGAATGCCTCAAGGGATTGGTAAGTTGCTGAGGTACTCAGCTGATAGGCCTCTGGAACCAGCAGGGCGAAGGCAGGGATGTTGATGAAGGATCCAAGGAGAAATCGACTCCGGACCTTTTCAGAACGAGCAACACGAACCCGCGTAAGAAACGCGAGATGTGCAAGGTACCACAAAGGCAAAAAAGAAGGGCTCTTTATACCACGAGCCACACAAGATGCCAATATCAAGGGAAAGAATTGTGACCAGCGAAACTCCACCATACAGTGATGCCTTTTCTGCACAACAGCAGGCAACAAAAGATCTCTGTTGCGTGGAATGCGTCTGATGGACACCAAAAACGGCGGTCGTTCACCGCCCAAAACGCCAAAGCAGGCAGATCTTTGCGTGATCCGCCTGATCCAGGCGGAAGAAAAGACGTCCGAGGTATTCGGAATCCGAGTCCATCCTTTTATTCCACCTGCGACCGAACAACTCCGCTCCGTCTCTTTTCCGGTTGCACCAGTTCCGGAAAAACTGCCTATCACCGAGCTCGAGAAATTTACATATTATAACAAGAAAATAAAAATGATGCGGCAAACAGATCGCAATGGCACGCAAGTTCTCCTCGACCTTTGTGAGACGATTGAAGAAGAATTCTACCGAAGGATAAATAGTAAGTTCCGTCGCGGTTGGGTTTTAAATAACTCAAGTGAGTTTCTAAGCTATTATAAATCCCCGAGTGGGATGAATTAATGTCAACAGCCTTCCATTCCGTCGGGAAACCACGTGTCCCCTCTTCCTTTTCTTTTTCGCTTTTCTCCACCCCCTTTTATAATTTACTGCCGATTACTTTCAACTTAATCTCTATATTTTCATTCCATAGAGCATCATTCCAATCAACAAATTAACCGGCACCATGAATGTGACAAAATATAATGTTAACAAACGTGTGATGGAAACCAAAATAAATGCCATTCAATGTGATAACAGTACAGACAAATCTGCCGGTGAGGAAAGGTGGATATGCGTCACCGAAGTACCACATGGTCTCCTGCCTGGCAGACATCTAATTATGGTAACATGCTTGCAAGCTTTTGTACCTGGGTAACTTCGATAAAAAACAGCTCTAATAAAAACTACCATGGGAGTAATTCACATCATCGTGGTCCTCCTGTGTGAGCATTTCACCCCATCCGGATGAAATTGTTTAAGAAACGGATCAATATATCAGAATAGAACCTCAATTCCCGAAATTGCAGCAATGGCCTTTCTGATGACGAATAATAACTGTATGGGTCGTTGGAAAAATATGGATTTACATAAAAACGGAAGGTGTTTCACATATGAATGTAATATATGAATATGTATTTAATGTATGTATGTATGTACATAATATATATGCTCATCACACTCGACGGAGTGCTCGTCACACTCCACATGTTTCGATTTTCCCGCCGATCACATCACGTGCCTTCTGGTTGAATGGTTTGCATTAGCAGGAACAATTGTCTGGGTGGCAGACGGGTGGTTGTTCTGTGTGGATTATGCGGTTTTACTGTGTATGCGGTTTTAACTGTGGCGAGACATAATCCTGGCGATGCTCACACATAACAGGCAGGATGTGCGTCTTATGTATAAACGACGAATGTGGTCGTTATTGGTTAAATATTTTATCGGTATGCTGTCCTGATGAGGGCAAAGAAGCCTGAAATTCGGATCGGTGACTCCGTTTGATGTTTAACTGATGATGACCTCATAATCTTTATTATTTGACAGAGTCACCTTCCGAAGCCTCTGTGTTGGAGGTGATGCTTTGATGTGGACTGTGTCCGAATGGAGATCGGCGGAGTGCTTTTTACACTCCACATGTTTCGATTTTCCTTCCGATCGCATCATGTGCCTTCTGGTTGAATGGTTTGCATTAGCAGGAACAATCGTCTGGGTGGCAAGACGTTTGGTTGTTCTGTGCGGATTATGCTGTTTTACTGCGTGAGATATAATCCATGGCAATGCTCACCATAGCAGTCAGGAAGTGCATCGTGCATCTGGTCTACATATATATATATATATTATATTTATTATATATATATATCCTGTTATCGATCCTGCGCGTAATTTGAGGTTTCTCTCTCCAAAAACTGCCAGACGGATTGTCGCCATTTTCGGCATGCGGGTGCTCTGTGGTCTAATGAACAGCATGGGCTATGTGAGAATCGTGCCAGACGGACAGGTTTGGGAATTTGCGCGATTTTTCTAATTTTTACATTCGTTTGCATGGCGCGTGTGATGTCACCGCTGAGAGGCGTAATTCCGTCATGACATCATGGTCATTCGCTGACGTCATTACGTCTGTCGTCGACAGACCGTCACTGCCGAGAGGCGTAATGCCACTCTCAAAAACAGCGTCTGCAATGTCAAACCCTCTTCTGCACATGCTGACGAACCTCAGAAGGTGAATTTGAGACAAAAAATGTTACAAGAAACATTGTATATAAAGTAAAGATTTATTAAAAAAAATATTACTGCTCCTGTTCAGTCTAGGGCTCGGCCTTAATATCATGTTAAACTTGCCCCATCAGACGCGAACCTTCCAGTCACACTGCAGAGGATGCAATTTCCAGTCAGACTCACATACTCGATGACCATAAAACAAATCCAGGGCCAACACTTTGACAAACTCGGAATATACCTCCCAGCCCCGGTGTTCTCCATGGCCACTATATGTTGCATTTTCACGTGCAAGAGTGTTACCTATATATCTATCAAAGTGGACAATAATACCTCACAAGGACTACTCAGCAACAAGCACTTACCCAAAGTCATCTACAGGGAGGTCCTTTGAGAAAACTAAGGACAGGTAACTATAGCGCAAATCACATCCCTAATGGACACCTCCCCAGCTTCCATAACATCAACTATTATGCCTCATCCACCTTTAGCCACCCATTCAACTCTGTGCGGAGCACGGATATGCTAGTATATATATTATATATATATATATATATATATATATATATATATATATATATATAGTTAAGTGCCACATGGACGTCCAGCAATCACAACCAGGAGGCACCACTGATGTTTTTCAGCAGTCTGGGAATGCATTTATGGAAATTGTTAAATTCTCCTGACTTGGACCAATGTCGTGATGATGACTGCGTCATGCTTGCCACACCAAAAGGCATCCAACAGTTCATCTGAGGCAAAGTCGCAAGATGTACCAAGCAGATGAAAAGTGAAGCTACTCACCTGGTTTTGCCCTTCTTAGGTCTCATCAGGGCAACATATCGCTGTTCCATTCCACTTTGTGACTTTTGAAGCTCTACGGCTTTTACTTTTGACTGCTTTTTGACTATAAAAATATATTATTGACTTACTAAAAGTCAAAATTAACTTATTAAAGTCAAAACAATTATATTAATGTCACAAAGTAGATGAAAGCTTTGTTTCCCGAGCAGTAGTTATGGCAGGGATTTATATTTTGGCCATGGTGGTGCGATAGCTCGCCTACTCTTCGTGACAGACACCATGGGATTTTAACGTCCACCTCCTAAATGCTGTAACAAAGGATGCCCAGTTTAACATCAGCAACACACTTGATGATCACCCTGCTGAAGAACACCAGAAATGACAGTTTTAGCTGGCCAGAATCTGAACCCAGGCTACACATTTTAAGGTGAGTCTACATACATTTAGACCTTCATGCCAGATATATAAATATATAAATATATATACATATATATCAGAAAGTCATTGTGTACAAACTGAAAATGCAACTTAGTATATAATTCTTTGCACATATTTTGAATCTGTTAATACCCTCTGTAAAATAGTCAAATTGTAAACTTTACAGTTGGTAAAATGTTCGTCATGACTGTTCAGACATGGCAGAGTTGTTATTCATGTTGCTTCCCCTAACTCCCCAAAGTGGATGTTTCATGAGCTTCACGTCTGACCGAATAATTAAAATCATCCCACTGCTCATGTCAAAAATGTCAACATGTATCCAGGGCTCACTATACCAGTGTGAATAGAGCCACTGTAACTATCGTAGAATACCAAGTTTTCTGTGTTGTGTTTTATTCTTCCTCCAACTCAATCATAGTAAAACATTTAAGCCCCACCTGTGTTCCACAGCCAAAGTATAACCTGGAGAGAGCCAACAGAAGGTGCTCAGAGTCTGTTGACTTTGTTGACTTTTTCAGGATTTTTATTCAACTGAACATGTAGACTCCATATATTTCAAAGAAGCAGCTTTTGACTCGGCCACCACCCAAACATGCTGCCTTTTTGATGGCCCAGTTCCAACCCTCAATCCTAATGTCATACCACCCTCGTGGAGAGCCTAATGTCCTTTTGCCTAATTGTCCACTCTGAGTGTTCAATTCTCCTTTCCACCGCCCCTTTTTCTTGAAAAAAACAAAAAATTTTATGATGTCCAGGTCAAAGACCATGACAGCACTTGAAAACACATTAAAACCAAAGGAAACCCATTCACATAAACATTCAGCTAATCACCCTCATAAATTTACTCACATTCTCATAATTAATAATTACCTCTGCCACCAAAGGTGGACTGAGGTTATGTCTCATCCCTGTTTGTTACTACGAAATCTAAGATTTCGTAAGTATATTGATGACTTCCGTCATCTGTTTGTGTGTTTGTTTGTTTGTAGGCACGATAACTCGAGAAACGGAAGAAGCTGCCAATGTCAAATTACATCACGTGATTCAGGAGGGTGAGCTAGTGCTGATTAGATTTTGGTCAAAATCGGTCAAAGGTCAAGGTCACGGTGAGGTCAAACATTCGATTTTTGATGGTTTGGTGCAGAATCATCGTAGAAACTCTGGTTGCGTCGCTACTTCTCTAGAGACAGCTTTTATTAGACAAGGTCAGAAGGTAAGTTGACGATTTCGTAAGTACCTAGTCCTATGACTGCTTGTTTGTTTGTCCTGCGAGCACGATATCTCAAAAAGTTAAGGACAGATTTGGACTAAACTTGGTGGACATATTGGGTGTGTGACAAGGCCGAAGTGATTTGATTTGGGTGAAGATCTGGATCTGGATATGAGATTTATTTTAATTCTTTAAATGATCTTCACCATTGAGAGATGGGACCAAAAACGATATATAGCATGATATGGATGGATTATTACAAAACTAGGTTGAAGAGTTGGTAAGGTGACAATAAGAAGCTAATTAGGTTTTGGTTCAGATCAGATGCAGATCCAGTCTATCAGTCGGATTCAAAACGTAAACTCTTTGGCCTGGTGGAGGTATCCACTCGATCGAGTGCCGTTTTAGTTATGCAGTTTCCCTTGCAAGGAACTTCAAGACAGAAGGAGGCCATTCGGCCCATGAAAGTCGACACTGATGTGCTAACATATGCTTGTTTATCATGCTCTGTCATTTTTTTAACTGCTGAGTGTCAACCTTTGGTATGACTCATCTGTAGTTCAAACCATCAACCCCCAGACTCAGAGCAAATGCTCTAACCATTACACCACCAAGGCTGGTGATAATCCTCAATTATTTGATCATCATCGAACACACAAAAGTACAGGAAACAACACCTAATATTTCAATTGCAAAAGTATTTGAAGAACTTATTTCTTTTATTCGTGAACACAAAGAAGATCGGATCCTGTATAATCCCAAATGTGTTGTTTCACGCAACTCAAGCGAAGAGATGAAAGTGTTTTTTTAAAATCATTTAACAATTTTGCTGTGATACTGTGTCCTTATTTGTTATCCTTAAACTCCAATGTGCATGTTTTGCCAGGATGGTAGAAACCATGTGTTTCTGTCTATTGCCCTTGCAAGGTCCTACACTTGGCCCTCTCCTTCGGCACTCTCAGTTTCAGGGAGCATATCCTTCCTCAAAACTAGCTTCTCCTTCAGATTGACCTCCTTTTCTTCATGATTCGGCAACTTGTTCTTCAACGCCCTCAACTGGTAGCACTTATTATGAATACCATGATTTTTCTTCCTGTTCCACTGTACTCTGCTCACAACGGTGAAACCAGAATTGCTCCTAGATGGTTACTTGCCCCTCCAATTCTTCCCAGGAACTCCACAAGCAAAAAGTTAATTGCAAGAATAAACAAATTACGATGGAGCATCACCTCTTGTTTTCCTCTCTACTACATCGACCAGAATGCCAGGTAGTTGACTGACAAACTTATAATGCATACCATCCAATAATTGGCAAATCTACTTTCCTCTGAGTGATTTTATTCACCATCAGGACCCCTCTCCGCTGGCTCCGGTCGTGTGCTGAGCTCCGACATCATACCACCCATTTGGTGTTTTTACTGCACTTTGACTTCTCCCCAGCTAATTTAAAGCTCTGAGCAAAGCTTTTTTCGCAGCTCCCTGATTTAGTCTTCCTTTTTAGTGTTTAGTCTTTCATGTACAGACCATGCAACAAATAATCCCTTTCCTGTTATGATACCAGGAGCCACATGCCACTGGCTATTGCCTCAGTGACACCGACCAACAGAATGTGCCTGTCACACACCAGCCTCTGGTCCAGAAGCAGATCTGGAAAGGTAGTCTTGTACAGGACACTTTCCCACCAGCGCGAAGTCAATGACAAATATCAGGTGTCGGCCAACATTAAGTACAGCGTTGGTATCCAAATAGTGCCATGTTAAGTACAATTATACATGTGTACCAGGATACCCAATGCAACATCTCGTATGCTTTTTCTCTAAATGTGACAGCATCTTGAGCAAATTCAAACAACACCTTGACTGTTTTAGCTGTTTCTTCTTTTGTTCTTTTGTTGAATGTTCTCTACAAAGAAGAGTTCTTTGTTCTTTCCTTCTTTGTTGAATGGAATTCATTTGTAGATTGCTCTGGAATTGCACCAACTTGTCCTTTATCTACTTGTGCAAATGGAGTCTTTCAAATCCTCTTGCATCATAAATCATATACCAAAACGAACCCCTTCTCATCCATGGTTCATAGTCTTACTGATCTATCCACTCCTCTCACCGTTCAGACCCGATTCTGATGGATTTTGGTGGGGGATGATGTGCCTAGCCTCCAAACGTGTCCTCCAGTCTACTCAATTGCACAATTTTACTTTCAACCCGACAATGGGTGATTTCTAGATTACGATTTAAACGCCTTTTTATGGCACTTGAATCATGTGGCTTATATTTCATGTCCAAGAGTGATGGTATCGCATTGGAGCAAAACAGCACAAGCAAAGTAAACTGACCGTGAAGCTTATTTAGGTTTCTGCATCTAGGCGGAGATCATTCCTCATCGATCCATGTGTTATCCCGCCTTCCCATACTTCCTCTAAAATCTCTGAAAAGCTCATTCCAACTGCACATTTCCTGATCTATTTGCAAACAGATCCTTTGATGTCTATCACATGCAGTAAGATTACCCTGGTTTAAATAAAGCCCCCATGAGACAGCATAATGGCTTCACATCCTTTCTCAATCTTCTAATTGATACCTGGGCATCTGATGAAACCAAGTGAAGGTAGTCCCACCTTTTCACTGATATTGATTGTTCATACTGTCAACAGTCGTTTGAAAACTTGGTACCCGTTATCTCTGATGATCGTCTGTCACCATCATGAGGCCAATCAATTCACCCAATAATGCTACTTTCAATAAAGCATGTTGTGGCCATGCATCCTGCTGACAGAAAGAACACTTACCTTTGCATGCGGCACATTGAAACGAAGCCGCAAGCGTTACAAACATTGAAAAATCTCCACCGTTTCAACACAACAAAAACGAAAAGAATCTGTTTGTGTCATCCACGAACAAACTCTCCTGCAAGTGTCAGCAAGCTGGCTTAAGTGTTCCAAAAAATTTTTTATCACTTAACCCAGTGGTCCCACACGCTTTTGATCCACGGGCCGCATTCACTACTCCCAGGATGTTTGGAGCCAGAAAAAATTGATTCATTTTATTGAGCTTTTTAATTGATGAATTTTTATTGAGCAAATTGATTTGATTCCTCCGGCGTTTAAGCGGCAGTGCCGCGAAGCGCATTGTGTAAGGCTTTCAGGTCACGGCGCCGGCCGGCAGGGCCGGCAGTGGCATTGTGTAAACTGCCTTTAAATTGCTACATGGAAATGTGTTTTGATTGGAAAGTCCTCGCGGCAGCCGAGTATAGGGCCCCGCGCGGCCCGGGTTGGGGACCAATGATAAAGGAAGGTGTACGATAAACCTGGACTGCCAACATTTTTTTAATTTTTTTAAACCTTGCTTTCCATTTATAATAACACGAGCAGATTACCGGCTGTTTTAAGGGATGTTGTTCCGATAGTGTGTGGACTTTTTGAAGTTTGCTCGGATATCCTTTGACAGCATCAGTCACGCAACAGTTAAGACTTGCTAAGTTTCTCAGGAAAGTTAAATCGACAAAAGTAATTATATGTTGACGGAATTGGCTGGAATAGTTTGTGGTTATATTAATTTTGTACTTTGGAGGTATTCGGTAGTTATATATTTTTAGATCCTCGTGGAGGATGCTCTAAGTCTTACTCACGTGTTTGTTACTTCATCTTCTTCTTGTGGACTTTTTTGTTTCACAGCGCTACAGTTTTTTATCGAAACTTCCTGAAACTTGGCATATTATGTAAAAATACCTGCGCAGACAGTAAACCATCTCGATTTTTGAAAATTCCTCCTCGAAAAAAAGTTATGACGTTTAAAATAATCTCCGCTAATGGAAATCAGCTAAAAAATTTATCTTCCGAAACTAGGCAAGCTTTTTGATTCTGTTTGCGGAAACGAACAGGGGCATTAGCAGAGATGAATTACCGCACTATGATTACACACATGACGTCATATCAATTTTTATGAGCGTCATTCCTATTTTTTGACTTTTTGTTTCACACCAGCAGAGTTTTCATCGGATCTTCGTGAAACTTGCATGTAATAATGCAGAAAGCCCACGCGCAGAGCAGTAACCAGTCTCTGATTTTGGAATTCCTCAGAAAAAAAGTTATGAACGTCAAAATACTCCGCTAATCGGAAATTGCCCTAAAAAATTATTCCGAAATAGGCAAGCTTTTTGATTCGTTTGCGGGACCGGAAAGGGCATTGCAAACGATGAATCACGCCACTATGATGCAAATCACTATGAAGTCATCAATATTTTATGACAGTCATTCTTTTTGACCATTTTTTGTTTCCACACCCAGAGTTTTATTCGGATCTTCGTGAAATTGATGGTATATGCAGAAATGCCACGTGCAGCGCAGTAACCATCTCCGATTTTGGAAATTCATTCTAGAAAAAAAAGTTGACGTCATAATATCGCCCGCTAATGAAATCGCATATCCGCATTATCTCTGAAACTAGGCAAAGCTGTTTGAATTTTGTTTGCGGGATCAAGTTCGGGGCCGTTAGCACAGATAATTATTCGCAACTGATGACAATCACAATGACGTCATATCGTTTTATGACGTCATCATTATAGAGGACGAGGATATTATGCTCAATTTGAGCTTGTTTACTTTTGAGTGTCGAACCAGCACTCTTAAATTATAACACCATCTGTAAAACTTGTGCTTCCACTCACACAAGGCATTGTCAGAGCCTTTGTACGCCTCACATGTGCTGGAAAAGATTGTGGAAACATTAGTAAGGAGTTAGAGGTTCCACTTGTAAGGGAATTTAGTTCCCAAATAGAGTGTGGAATATGTACGGAGTTTGCTGTGAATGTCCTTGATAGCATAAATAGTCACCCAACTGTTAAGACTCCAATCGGTTTCTCGGTGAAGTAAATCGACAGAAAGGTAATTATACGTTAGACGGAATTGACTGAATAGTTTGTGGTTGTATTAATTTCGTACTTTGGTCAAGGTGTGTCAAACCAACTACTCTGAGCATATACACCACCAGTGTGTGCACCAAAAATACACGTACCGCAAAATTGCTTGACTATGCGATATTCGTAAACCTCTGCAGAGACGCATGCACTGTCTCTGACCCAAGAGTCTTAATAAGGTTTAATTCAGCATTATATGTGCTGTTATGCTTTTGGTGTTGGCTTTATGGTTCGGGTGGTGGGCTGGGGATCCTCAGGTCCTGAGTTCAAACCTGCTTGGCTGTTGAAATTATACCAGGTGGACTGGACTAAGCCATGTCATCCTTCTGAGGTTTGCAAAATGAGTAGCAGCTTTGCCTGGGGGTTGATTGGAGCCATTTTGAGTATCCTGTGTGGGCGTGCGTGACCTGTACAGGATTGTGCCAATAGCCTGGAGAACGGCTTTGGCAGCATTGATGCTCTGCACAGAGTATGGGCCCAATGATATTGACTGCTGTTACAAATGTTTACGCCCATTCATGTGGCAATTGGGCAACTTGGATATATATATATATATATCTAATAAATATTAAATTATTGTGTGTGTTGTATGATAGATTAGCAGGGGTACATGTTGTATGTTTGCTGTTCCTAATGCATTGTTAAGATTTTGAAGACATCTAATTTGGATTTCTTTTTTCCAATTTTTTGTGGGAACCTAAGCACTTTCCCTACACCCAGCTAAAGGAATGGGGTCAGGGATCATTTTAAACTATTACCTTAACTGTAGCTAACATATGGCTTTCGCACCGCTGAGTGATTTAAAAGAAACTAGAAGGGCACTCGGTGGAGCGATACACCTCCGCCATGCAAGATAGCTGATCCACGAAAACATAATAGGCCCCAATAACATTTGTGAAACATCATGCGACTATATCGATTTTGGCCCCATCTCTACCGGTGAAGAATCACTAAATAATTAAAAACCTCCTATCCAGATTCGGGTTCAGATCTTACCAAAATCAACATCTTCATCCTTGTCTGTACGCGGACCTGTCCACAAAATTTCATCCGGATCCGTGCAAACTTTTAAAAAATATCTGCTCACAAAAACAACGACAGACCAGACAGAAAGGGTTGAAAACATAACGCATCCTTCCACCTTCGTGGCGGAGGTAAACAACGTATGTATGATGAAAATCCTTAGTTGTTTCCGGCTGGTTCCTTCAATTTACATCGTAATTGGAGACTCTCGGTCGTAATTCCTACTGCGATGTTTCCCAACACTGGATTGCACATGACGGCACTGTAAAAAGCATTAACTAAAAAATACCAGCTCTACACTGTGCAATCATTCCAAGTGGTTCGATGAAATCTGTTTCTTTACCTAGCCCTAAACTTGATAATTTACCTTCCCCTTTTAACCCACTCTCTCTTAAAGGAAGACCAATGTTTGTGTGTTTCAGTGGCAGGTAGTAACGTACTTCAAGTCCTGCTCCCTCTTCCTCCCTCCCTTGCTAGTCCTCTTGAAAATCAAAATCACAGTGTTGGCCCAAGAGTTGGCTCAGCATGGAAATTAAGTGATTCTAATAGCCATTGATGCTGTTGCCCAGCAAAATAGTATATAAAGTCTCGG
Source organism: Eptatretus atami (assembly GCA_035128595.1). Classification (NCBI taxonomy): domain Eukaryota; kingdom Metazoa; phylum Chordata; class Myxini; order Myxiniformes; family Myxinidae; genus Eptatretus; species Eptatretus atami. The sequence continues at coordinate 90,601,014 of CM068963.1, read as the reverse complement.
TCATTCACAATTGCCTAAAAATATTCACGTATGGTAAACTGGCAATTAAGCTGGAGTTGTGAATCATATTTGCAAATGTAAAACAAACACCTTTACCATCATTTTCAGAGTAAATTTGGTGATAAAATTTGGGTTTAATTATTGTTTGAAAAGGTGTGTTTGCTTTGTTCTGTGGTAGGATTGATGTTTTCTTAATGAGTGCAGGATCCGATGATTCACAGAACGAGCAGGTGGACCTGCACTGAGCTGGGCACGGTGTGGAGAAGAACCGAAGACGGCCAACAGTGAAGTGTCAAGAAAACCAAGCGACGCTGAGCCTGTATTGCCAATCAGCAGCATGGCCAGCCTCTGTGAGTTCGCTGCGTCCCTAAGTCTTTGTTTTGCATTGAAAACGTTAAGTTGTATTTTTGCTTTTCTGACATACCCTCTCATTATGAAAGGCAATTTCTGTCTGACATGTTAGAGAACATATTCTGAAGAGCTTCAGCCTTTTGCTGTGGTCTTGAACATAGCTGATTTTTTAAAAAAAATAACTTGATCTATTCCCACTGTTTTACTGCATTGTTAATAGTTATTGCTCTTCAAAACCTAATGTCGGTGTTTAATTTATTATTTGTTTTAGAGTAGAGAGAATAAAGTCTCTCTCCTTTCTGCTCTCCCTCTTCTCTCTTTCTCTCACTCTTGTTGAAAGCTCAATAATGGCATCAGTCGTCAGCTGATGACCCATTCTGTTATTCCTTATTTATTATTACTTTTTATTTATTTAAAATTTTATACTCAACCTGTGCACCATTCTCCATACAGAGCATCGGTGTTTTCAAAAACAGTTTCTTTGCAATGGCCATGCTGGGCGGAAATGCCGTGGCTCTTCGCAGCAAGTAAGTTGGGTCAGAGATTTGGAATTTGGCCCATATGTTAGATGATTGGCCGCACAGACTCATAGCGAAGGACACCAGTATGTTTTTAACCTCCACAAACTGATGCTTGCTCGATGGAAAACCCAGTTTAACGTCTAACTAAGGCACGGCACACACATTGGTGAAATCACCCCTGCCTGTTATACCCGGAAATTGACAGTTTATAGGCTTAGGTTGGGATTCAACCCACATGGAACGCTTAGAAGCGAGTGTGCCGTACTTTCTCGGTCATGCCTATCAGCCATGTATTAATTGTATACTTGTGCAATACTAATACATACATACATCATACATACATACATACAATACATCATACACACTACAAGGGTGTCAACAAATTACTGTTCTTCATTCAAACGTCATAAACAAATGAATGTAATGTGATGTGCAATGACGTGGTTTGCTGCATTGAAAGAACATGTCTCTAATTTTACAACATTTGTCAAGATCCTCATTTATACATTCATATACACATTCTACGTGAAACAACCCTTGTCACTGTAACAAGTCCGAGGCGATACTCGTCTCCTTTCACGGATTGGTTCAGCAATTCCTGCATTTACAGTCTCGATTGCAAACCTAATCGTCTTCGGCAGGTCGACAATATTGGTAACCCTGGTGTCAGTACACGCAGTCCATGACTCTTCATATAACCCACAGATAAAAAAAAATCCAGAAGCATTCATGTTCTGGCAACATGGTGGCCAAAGAATTGGATGATTGCACCCAATACCATTGATCGTTGAAGTGTTCATTGAGGAAATTGTGCACCATTACACTCCATGTGGGGGAGCCCGTGCTGTTGTAAATTACCTCTGGGGGAACTCCGTAAATTGTGGGAGCAAACGTTCTCTAAGCATATCCAGCTAATTGGTCCACATTTGATAGTGCTTCAGCAAAACAAATGGGCGCAATGATTGCATTGGGGTCGTTAACGCACACGTTAACCTTTGGGCTGTTGTGGCTCATATTCTCAAGGATCATGGGAGGCTTAGAGCCCCCAATCCTGACATTCCTGTTGACATTCCGTGAAACATAAAGATTGGACTCATCTGAGAGAAGTCACAGATTGTTAAGATCCATCATCTTGATCTAAGCGTTACAAATGTCCATGCAAACACCATGTGTTGCATCCAATCGTCCGGCTTAAGATCCCTCACCCAGCTGACCTTGTTAACGCATAACAGTACCATCACTTTTGGCATAAGTCTTTGTACCATTGAGGCAAGGAATAGCTGCAGCTCCTTGGCGGCTGTCCGAATGGATTATGGGGAACTGGCTGGAACGACTCAAGAACATGCTTTCAAATCCCTTACACTTGTGCTTTTTCCGGCATGCCCCTTCCTCCGCAGGAATGCCTACCAGTTTTCATAATTTTTTTGTGTGCCACTCACGAATCGTTTTTTCTCGATGTGAACTGCCTCCAGAGTCATCTTGAGCAATTGTTGAACTCTGTTTGTGACTTGGTCTCGCTAAACCAATACAAATTGTTGGCTTTTACTTGCGGGGACATCAATTGCAGTAAAATGTGACATCATAGTGTCACAGCTGGAGACATCTTGGAAATGAAGAAAAAGTCGATAAACTTGAGAAATGTTCTTTCCACATGCCTGCAACAGCATCATTGTATTCTATGTTTTTTTAATGCCCCGGTGACGAAGTCATACTGAGTGGCATTATGTTTTCCGGGTTGTCCATTCCATCCCATCCGTACGTATGTTGTCCATGCCGGCAAATTGTCTCTGTTTTCTCTGACCGCTTGTCCGATCAGAAGCGAAATTTACCAAGTATCATCTTAACACTATAGCGCATACATTGTAGAAATGATGACATCCATAGGTCTTTGGTGTGGCAGCCATATTGGATATGAAAAAACAAACGCTTATCCGATCAAACGAAACTTCACACAACGTATCCGCTACCAAATCATGGTCAGAACCAATTTTCATGCCATACATCACATGATTTGGCAGCCATGTTGTTTGGAGCAAAAAAATAAAAACCTTTTTCTCCAAAAGCGGTAAACGTCATGTGAAACATGTTGCGTTTACATGGAGCAGAGTAGTGCATCAAACTGAAAAAATTTCGCATCAATCGCTACAGCGTTATCCGAAATTAATTTTTATATTTTCCTTGAAACAATGTGGCTGCCACACCACGTGGCTGATGACGTCATTTTTAAGTTCAAGTGTATGCGGCAAGGCATGGATCATAACTGCAATAGTCTAGTGTTGATATGTTAAACGGCTTCAGAGAAATAATTGTTTTATTATCTTTTTTAAAACCGCGGTGGCTGCCGCTTCATGTGACTGATGAGGTCATTGGTTAAATTTAATATTTACAGCACAGTAGCGGATAATCACTGCAAAGTCTCGCATTGCAAGGCTAAGCAGTTTCAGAGAATAATTTTTTTTTTAATGTGATCCATCGGCAATTAGTTGAAAATTTAACATGCATTCTGTCACAATGGTCTCGCAGCCATGGTGGGAACAAGCCTTATCGCTACGTAAACTCGCAATAACAGGACCAACTTGTCGTCCTGTTTGCCAAAAATTTTGGGCTATAGCAGAGGAAAGGAATACATATTGACCTCTCCCGTACCCCTTGTCGTCACGTCCTGCCCCCCTCCCCCCCACTCTCTACCCCCCACTCATCCTGATGTCCGTTCTGCTAGAGAATGTCTCACACACGATGACAGGCTTTGACAGGCCCCTCCGTTTTTTTTTTGTTTTTTTGGTTGGGGGCGGGGGAATGGAGGAAGACATTTTACCTGTGTGAAGAGTGCTTTACTTCAGTGTTGCCAGGTAAAAAGGATGCTGTAATACCCTTGCACCATCATCAGGTTGGACCTACCGGTATCAACATTTACATGGAGAATTTACGCCGACCCGGACTGCACACCCTGTGTGTGGCCACGTTGGCCACATGTCCTACTGTTACCCTACAAAGTTATATTGTACACCCGAGTTTGGAACTTAACAACTTATAGATGTGGCTGTGCATAGGAACAAGCCACAGGATAGACTTTGACTTTTTATGTCCTTTATTAGCAAAAATATATAAAGGAGTTATTACAGGCAAATGCAAATAACAGAACCAGCAATTAGAGACAGTTTTGAATCGGAGGAAACATAAACCACATAAGGAAAGTTGGAGCTAACAAAGTAAGCAGCAAGAAGACAGTAAGTAGAAAAGTGAGTGTCAGCGGCCTCAGAAACTTTACAAATCATCATTCGTACACCAAAGCTTTCTCAAAAGGCTTCAACTCACGAATGAGAGCAAACAGTAAAAATTGAAGTTTAATTCAGCTTTCACTAAGTGCCTTAAAAATACCACGGTATCCGTGCTGTACAAAATCGTTCTTTACTTGGACTTCTGGTTCCTTATAAGACTTGCGCAAGCTGGCTTGGAAATGAGGAATTTGCAAAACTGGCTTTGGAACGAACTAAAAGGACCAACTTGGATCGAAAAATAATATTGGAAAGCTAAAATCAATTGACAAAGGCGTGCAAATAGTGCTTTCAAAAGCAATAAATAGGGAGGTTAAGCGGTCGCTTCCGAATGTATGTAGTGAACAATGTTCGACTTGTCTACAAAAGGACACTTGCTCGCTTATCGCCTCTGAAAAAGCAGTGATAAGCAAGTTTTGGGGCCATATCGCAGTGTGCAACTTCTCTATTGGAGATGCACCAGCACGTTAGTCACAGGTTTCTCGTAATACCATCCACCAAAGGGCGCAAGGAGGCGTATGGGTAAGACTGTGGCCACTTAACAATGGTGAATGGTGACAGGGAAGGAAAAAAGGCTTTCAGACATTGTAGAACAGGATTTTGGCAGTTGTTGCTGATGAAGAAAGAGAGTGGCTGAAATTTTATGGTTCTAAGTTACGGAAACAGATAATTGAGATGGGGGGAAAGGGGCAAGGCTCGTTTCAAGAGGTGGCCACATGGCGGACGATTCCACCGAGTTCGGGAAGTACAGTAACGTACGAACACTGCTTTTAAGCACCTGTCTATCTTGCGACAGGACCTATTCGGTCACTGAGGCAAGAGCAGCGACAACTTAGCTATGTACAATGGTGTTACCTTTTAGGTGACATACCCTTAGTTTTGATTTAACTGATATTTTTTAAATGAAGGTCCTATTTTATAAAGCCTCAAAGAGTATGTTGTGGAAACAGTGGCTCACTTCAGAACAAGACTGTTCATACCTAGTGAAGTTCCAGAGACCAGGTAAGGCTTGCCAGACGTTTAATATACTTTCGAAAGGAAGGCAGTGAACTTTAAGTAAACAAAAACAAAATCAGTGATCGACCTGGTAGGTCCATTTGGAAAAGGAATTTGCAGACCCAAAAATTCTCCATTTGACAATGGGAATTCTACAGTTAGCGAGGTCTCTCCAAGGCAACAAGGCACATGCAAGCACCGCCAATCGTCTGAAGACGAAGG
>CM068963.1:90560152-90580428 GCA_035128595.1 Eptatretus atami | reverse complement strand
TGTTGCTGTTCTAATCATGTTAAGATTTTGAAGAAATCTAATTTGGATTTTCTTTTTTTCCAATTTTTTTGTGGGGACCTAAGCACTTCCCTACACCCACTAAGGAATGGGGTCAGGGATCATTTACTATTACCTTTAATGTAGCTACAATGGCTTCGGCACTCGAGTGATTTAAAAGAAAACTAGAAGGGCACTCGTTGGAGCGCATACCTCCGCCATGCAATATGCCTGATCCACGAAAACATATCAGGCCCAATACATTTTTGAAACATCATGCGATATATCGTTTTTGGCCCCATCTCTCAACGGTGAAGAATCACTAAAATAATTAAAAAATCCTCCTATCCAGATTCGGATTCAGATCTTCACCAAAATCAAATCAATTCATCCTTGTCTGTACCGGACCTGTCCACAAAATTTCATCCGGATCCGTGCACAACTTTTAAAAAAATATCCTGCTCACAAACAAACAAACAGACAGACAGAAAGGGGTGAAAACATAACCTCCTTCCACCTTCGGTGGCGGAGGTAACAAACGTATGTATGATGAAAAATCCTTAGTTTTCCGGCTGGTTCACTTCATTATACATCGTAATTGAGACTCTCGTGTCGTTAATTCCTACTGGATGTTTCCCCAAACTGGATTGCACATGACGGCACTGTACAAAAAGCATTACTAAAAATACCAGCTCACACTGTGCAATCATTCCAAGTGGTTTCGATGAATCTGTTTCTTTTACCTAGCCCTAAACCTTGATAATTTACCTTCCCCTTTTAACCCCACACTCTCCCTGAAAGGGAAGACATATGTTTGTGTGTTTTCCAGTGGCACGGTAGTAAACGTACTTCAAGTCCTGCTTCCTCTTCCTCCCATCCTTGCTAGTCCTCTTGAAAATCATCACCAGTGTTGGCCCAAGAGTTGGCTCAAGCATGGAAATTAAGTGATTCTAATAGCCATTGATGCTGTTGCCCAGCAAATAGTATATAAAGTCTCGGGTCATTCACATTGCTAAAAATATTCACTATGGCTAAACTGCATAAGCTGAGTTGTGAATCATTTGCAAATGTAAACAAACACCTTTACCATCATTTCAGAGTAAATTTGGTGATAAAATTTGGGTTTTAATCATATTGTTTGAAAGGTGTGTTTGCTTTGTTCTGTGGTAGGATTGATGTTTTCTTATGATGTGCAGGGATTCCGATGATTCCACAGAGACGAGCAGGTGGACCCTGCACTGAGCTGGGCCACGGTGTGGAGAAGAACCGACGGCCACAGTGAAGTGTCAAGAAAACCAAGCGACCTGAGCCTGTATTGGCCAATCAGCAGCATGGCCAGCCCTCTGTGAGTTCCGCTGCGTCCCTAAGTCTTTGTTTTGCAATGAAAACGTTAGTTGTATTTTTGCTTTTCTGACATACCCTCTCATTATGAAGGCAATTTCTGCTCTGACATGTTAGAGAACATATTCTGAAGAGCTCAGCCTTTTGCTGTGGTCTTGAACATAGCTGATTTTTAAAAAAAAAATAACTGATCTATTCCCACTGTTTTACTGCCATTGTTAATAGTTATTGCTCTTCAAAACCTAATGTCGGTGTTTAATTTATTATTTTGTTTTGAGTAGAGAGAATAAATGTCTCATCTCCTTTCTGCTCTCCCTCTCTCTCTTTCTCTCACTCTTGGTTGAAAGCTCAATAATGGCACAGTCGTCAGCTGATGACCCATTCTGTTATTCCTTTATTTATTATTACTTTTTATTTATTTAAAATTTATACTCATACCTGTGCACCATTCTCCATACAGAGCATCGGTGTTTCCAAAACAGTTTCTTGGCAATGGTCATGCTGGGCGGAATGCCGTGCCTCTCGCAGCAGTAGTTGGGTCAGGAATTTGGAATTTGCCCATAATGTTGATGATGGCCCACAGACTCATAGCGAAGGACACAGTATGTTCTTTAACCTCCACAAACTGATGCTGCTCGATGGAAAACCCAGTTTAACGTCTAACTGAGGCACGGCACACACATTGGTGAATCACCCTGCCTGTTATACACCGGGATGACAGTTTATAGCTAGGTTGGGATTCAAACCCACACTGGACGGCTTAGAAGCGAGTGTGCGTACTTCTCGGTCATCCTATCAGCCATGTATAATTGTATATGTGCATATACATACATACATACATACATACATACATAAATACATCCATACACACATACAGGGTGTCAACAAATTACTGTTCTTCATTCAAACTGTCATAAACAAATGATGTAATGTGATGCAATGACGTGGTTTGCTGCATGTGAAAGAACATGTCTCAAATTTTATCAACATTTGTCAAGATCCTCATTTATCATCATTATCATCATTACACTTCTACGTGAACACCCCTTGTCACATGTAACAAGTCGAGGCGATACTCGATCTCCTTCCAGGATTGGTTCAGCATTCCTGCATTTACAGTCTCGATTGCAAACCTAATCGTCTTCCGCAGGTCCACAATATTGGTAACCCTGGTTCAGTACACCAGTCACCATGTCCTTCATATAACCACAGATAAAAAAAAAATCCAGAAGCATTATGTCTGGCAAACATGGTGGCCAAAGAATTGGATGATTGCACCCAATCCATTGATCGTTGAAGTGTTCATTGAGGAAATTGTGCACCATTACACTCCAATGTGGGGGAGCCCCGTGCTGTTGGTAAATTACCTCTGGGGGAACATCCGTAAATTGTGGGAGCACAACGTTCTCTAACATATCCAGCTAATTGTCACATTTGATAGTGCCTTCAGCAAAACAGAATGGGCCAATGATTGCATTGGGGCGTTAACCACACGTTAACCTTTGGGCTGTTGTGCTCAAGTTCTCAGAGATCATGGGGAGGCTTAGAGCCCCAATCCCTGACATTGCCTGTTGACATTCCCTGAAACATAGAAGATTGACTCATCTGAGAGAAGCACAGATTGTAAGAATCCATCATCTTGATCTAAGCGTTACAAAATGTCCACTGCAAACACCATGTGTTGCATCCAATCGTCCGGCTTAAGATCCCTCACCAGCTGAACCTTGTACGCATACAGTCACAATCACTTTTGCATAAGTCTTTGTACCATTGAGCAGGATAGCTGCAGCTCCTTGGCGGCTGTCCGAATGGAATTATGGGGACTGTGCTGGAACGACTCAAGAACATGTTCAATCCCCTCACCACTTGTGCTTTTCCGGCATGCCCCCTTCCTCCGCAGGATGCTACCAGTTTTCATAATTTTTTTGTGCCACTCACGAATCGTTTTTCTCGATAGTAACTGCCTTCCAGAAGTCATCTTGAAGCATTGTTGAACCTGTGTTGCTGACTTGGTCTCGATAAACCAATAACAAATTGTGCCTTTTCTTGCGGGGACATCAATTGCAGTAAATGTGACATCATGTGTCACAGCTGGAGACATCTGGAAATGAAAAAGTCGATATAACTTTGAGAAATGTTCTTTCACATGCAGCAAACAGCATCATTGTATTCTATGTTTTTTTAATGCCCCCGGTGACGAAGTCACTAGTGGCATTATGTTTTCGGGTTGTCCATCCATCCATCCGTACGTATGTATGTCCATGCAAATTGTCTCTGTTTTCTCTGAACCGCTTTCCGATCGAAGCGAAATTTACCAAGTATCATCTTACACTATAGCCGCATACATTGTAGAAATGATGACATCATAGGTCATTTGGTGTGGCAGCCATATTGGATAGAAAAACAAACCTTATCCGATCAAAACGAAACTTCACACACGTAATCCGCTACCAAATCATGGGCAGAACCCAAATTTTCAATGCCATACATCACATGATTTGGCAGCCATGTTAGTTTGGAAAGCAAAAATAAAAAAAACCTTTTTCTCCAAAAGCGCTAAACAGATCAATGTGAAACATGTTGCGTTACATGGAAGTAGTGCATCACAACTGAAAAATTTCGCATCAATCGCTACAGCAGTTTCCGAAATATAATTTTTAAAATATTTTCCTTGAAACCAATGTGGCTGCCACACCACGTGGCTGATGACGTCATTTTAAGTCAAGTGTATGCGGCAAGGGCAGTGGATCATAACTGCATAGTCTAGTGTTGATATGTTAAACGGCTTCAGAGAAATAATTGTTTAATTATCTTTTTAAAACCAGCGTGGCTGCCGCTTCATGTGACTGATGAGGTCATTGTTAAATATAATATTTACAGCAACAGTAGCGGATAATCACTGCAAAGTCTCGCATTGCAAGGCTAAGCAGTTTCAGAGAAAAAGATTTTTTTTTTAATGTGATCCACTCGGCATTAGTTGAAAATTTCAACATCATCTGTCACATGGTCTCGCAGCCATGTTGGGAAAAAAGCCTTATCCGCTCAACGTGAAACTCCAATAACAGGACCAATTAGTCGTCCTGTTTGCCAAAAATTTGGGCTATAAGCAGAAGGAAAGGAATACATATTGACCCCTACCCGTCCCCGTCGTCACGTCCTGCCCCCCCCCCTCCACTCTCTACCCCCACTCATCCTGATGTCCGTTCCTGCTAAGAATGTCTCACACACGATGACAGGCTTTGACAGGCCCCTCCGTTTTTTTTTTGTTTTTTTTTGGGGGGGGGGGGAATGGAAGGAAGACATTTTACCTGTGTGAAGAGTGCTTTAACTTCAGTGTTGCCCAGGTAAAAAAGGATGCTGTAATACCTCTGCCACCATCATCAGGTGGCACTACACGGTACACATTTACATGGAGAATTTACGCCCCCGCGACCCTCTGCACACCCCTGTGTGTGGCCACGGCCACATGTCCTATGTTACCCCCACAAAGTTTATATTTGTACCCCGAGTTTGAACTTACAACTTAATAGATGTGGCTGTGCATAAGGAACAAAGCCACAGATAGACTTGACTTTTATGTCCTTTTATTACAAAAATAATATAAAGGAGTTATTACAGCAAATGCAAATAACCAGAACCAACAATTAGAGACAGTTTTGAATCGGAGGAAACATAAACCACATAAGGAAAGTTGAGCTAACAAAGTAAGCACAAGAAGACAGTAAGTAGAAAGTGAGTGTCAAGCGGCCCTCAGATACTTTACAAAAATCATCATTCGTACACCAAAGCTTCTCAAAAGGCTTCAACTCACTGGAATGAGAGCAACAGTAAAATTGAAGTTTAATTCAGCTTTCACTAAGTGCCTTAAAAATTACCACGGTATCCGTGCTGTACAAATCGTTCTTTAACTTGGACTTTCTGGTCTTATAAATTGCCAGCTTGGCTTGGGAAATGAGGAAATTTGGCAAAACTGCCTTTGGAAGACTAAAAGGACCACTTGGATCGAAAATAAATATTGGAAAGCTAAAATCTTGACAAAGGCGTGCAAATAGTGCTTTCAAAAGCATAAATAGGGAGGTTAAGCGGTCGCTTCGAATGTATGTGAGTGACAATGTTTCGACTTGTCTACAAAAAGGACACTGCTCGCTTATCGCCTCTGAAAAGCAGTGAATAAGCAAGTTTGGGGGCAGTATCCAGTGCGCAATTCTCTATTGGAGATCACCAGCACGTTTAGTCACAGGTTTCTCGTAATACCATCCGCCAATAGGGCAGCAAGGAGGCGTATGCGGTAAGACTGTGGACCACTTACATGGTGAATGGTGGACAGGGAAGGAAAAAAGGCTTTCAGACATTGTAAGAACAGGATTTTGCAGTTGTTGCTGGATGAAGAAAGAGAGTGGCTGAAATTTAATGGTTCTAAGTTGACGGAAACAGATAATTGAAGATTGGGGAAAGGGGCAAGGCTCGGTTCAGAGGGTGGCACAGGACGATTCCACCGAGTTCGGGAAGTACAGTACGTACGAAACACTGCTTTTAAGCACCTGTCTATCTTGCGACAGGACCTAATTCCGGTCACTGAGGCAAGAGCAGCGACACTTAGCTATGTTCCATTGGTGTTACTTTTAAGGTGACATACCTTAGTTTTTGAAACTGATATTTTTTAAAATGAAGGTCCTATTATTATAAAAGCCTTCAAAGAGTATGTTGTGAAACAGTGGCTCACTTCAGAACATAGACTGCTCATACGTAGTGAAGTCCAGAGACCAGGTAAAGGCTTGCCAGACGTTTAATATACTTTCGTAAAAGGAAGGCAGTGAACTTTAGTAAAAAAAACCCCAAAATCAGTGAATCGACCCTGGTTAGGTCCATTTGGAAAAGGAATTTAGCAGAACCAAAATTCTCCATTTGACAATGGAATTCTACAGTTAGCGAGGTCTCTCCAAGGCAACAGAGGCACATGCAAGAACCGCCAAATCGTCTGAAGACGGAAGGCCATGGTTCTGCAATTTATGATGATTATATCCTCAGACACCGTTGGTTCAACCTTTCTGGTCGCAGCCAGTGTTTTCCAGACCAGAAAAACTGGGTAACACGCTTTTGCGTTTCATCAACCAACAAGGTAGATGGTTGCAGAGCCAAGACCTTGTGCCATAGAATTGAAGTAACCAGGGTATTTATTACTAATACCCTGCCATGGTAGGACAGCTGGCAAAGTAGGCCTTTCCATTTTGACAGAATCAGTTCAATGCATTCAGGCAAACCTTCCCAGTTGTGCCTCACGAAATCACCAGGACCACGGAAAATACCCAAAAATTTAATCCCATCTCTCCTCCAGGTGATATTATAGAGAGAGAAGGTGGTGAGGAAGGGTGTGGGGAGGGGAGGGAGAAAAGGTGGATTGACATGAGGTTATAGTCACAGTGCTTCTGTTTTTCCCCAGTTACTCTTTGCAGATGAGACTTTGCTAAAACGATTTACACCATGCGTCATCCTAGTAATGTCACTTGAATCATTGATGCAAACATATACACTTAGTGTACAAAACATAAGGAACATCTTCCTAATGTTGAGTTGCACCCCCTTTTGCTCTCAGAACAGCCTCAATTCATCGTGGCATGGACTCCACGAGGTGTCAAAAGTGTTCCACATGGATGTTGGCCCATGTTGACTCAATGCTTCCCACAGTTGGCAAGTTGGTTGGTAGTGGATCTCTACTCCGAATAGCTCATTCACTCTCATCCGACAGATGCTCAATTGGATTGAGATCTGGTGACTGGGCAGGCCACTGTAGTAAGCTGAATTCACTGCCATGTTTGTGGAACCATTCATGGACAATCCTAGCCTTGTGGCACGAGGCATTATCCTTGCCCCAAGCAGTGTCCCGTGTTTTCGCAGTGGACAAAGGAGCAAAATACTGAACACAATCCTCCAGTGTCCAGTGTTTGCATTCCTCCATTCACTGCAACCACAGGTTCTTGTTTTTCTGCTGAAAGTGGAACATTGTGTGATCGTCGGCTGCCATAATCCATTCGTGTCAAGGTACGACGAGTTGTGCATTATTTTTGGGGTCTTTCAGCACCAATGTTCTACTGGACTGTCCATTGACTAACTGCAGCCTATCTGTTGCTCTGCACAATTTGTGTCAACCTCCTTTGGCCTCTTTCATCAATGAGCCATTTTCAACCACTGGCCTGCTGTTGCCTGGACGTCTTTTAGGTGGTGGACCATTCTTGATACACAGGAAACTGTTAAGTGTGAAAAACTCAGCAGAATTGCATTTACTGACACACTCAAACCAATGCACTTGACACCAACAACCATACCCCGTTCAAAGGCACTTAAATCTTTTTTCTTACCCATTCACCCTCTGAATGGCACACACACAATCGTTGTCTCACTCGTCTCAAGGCTTAAAAATCCTTCGTTAACTTGTCTCCTCGCTTTCATCTACACTGAAGTGGATTTAACAGGTGCAGTCAGTGAGGGATCATAGCTTTCTCCTGTATTCAGCTGATCAGTCTTTCATGGAAAGCGCAGGTGTTTCTCATGTTTTGTACACCGAGTGTATGTCATCAGCATAAGGACTGGACTTAATAGGATGGTTTAACCCTCCAATAGTAAAGCCAGCCAAAGACTTCCGGAAAGTGTTTAAGAGGTGTTCAGGATATCAGGTATGTACGGAACCTGAAAGTGGACACCCCTGCCTTACCCCTCTTTCAATATAAAAGGGGAGGGGGGGGGCACCAGCTAATTGTTCATGTTGAGGAGGGTGGATATGTTAGAATAACATAGCTTGTATACATGATTAGAAATGGTCCAAAACCAAACCGTTGCAGTACTTCAAACAAATATCTATGAGAAACATAATCAAACACCTTTTCTTGAGCCAACAAAACAATACCAACACGTGCATGATAAATGTGGGAAACATCAATCACATCATGAATGACAGAAATGTTGGCGTGGATATTCCAACCTGGAACATAATATGTTTGATCCACGTTTACAATGTCTTTTCGGAGGGGTCAAAGGCATAAAGCAATGGCTTTGGAAAAAAAAAATCTTGTAGTCACTGCAAAGTAATGATACCGGTCTCCAATGGGAAATGAGCAAGGGATCAGCTTTCTTGGGGAGCAAGGTAAGTACTGTTCTTCTGCAGCTCAATGGGAGGTCGTTCCTTTTGAGGCTTTCTTGGAGGACTGAAAGCAGTTCAGGCCCAATTAAGTCCCAAAACGTTCAAAGAACTCTGACGGCAGTCCATCAAGGCCGGGTGATTTTCCTTTTCCAAGGCTCTTGAGAGCAATAGAGAGTTCCTCAAGTGTGAGTGGTTTTTTTTTCCAGGCTCAACCTTTGTTTTGGGGTTAGGGTACAAATACCGTCAACCAAATAGGAGACATCATTAATTTCAACCTCCGTTGCTTTGTAAAGCTTGGAGAAATAGAGTTTGGCTTCCATTTTGATTTCCTTGGGGTGAGTAATGACAGAGTTATCAGGAGGTTTCAAGGTGGTAATTTGGGGGTGAGGAATCTTAGATTCAAAACCAAAGAAGAACCGAGTTGGTGGATCCAAACAATTGAGATGCTGAAAATGCAATCTTGTTCGAGCTCCTCGAGTTTGGTTTTCAATTATGTTACGAAGGAAAGCCTTTTCTCACACTCAACTTTTTTTGGTGGCGGGGGTGGGGGGGGGGGGGGGGGGGGGGGGGGAGAATAGGTTTTTAGGTTTGTTTGGATCTGTAAAATTTGTTTTTCCAAACTAACCTTTGTTCTATGTTCCTCTTGTGTGGCTGGGAAGCAAAACTGTTGGCAAAAAACCCAGATTTGGGCCTTTATGTTATCCCACCATAGTCGCAGGTCTGTAAAGCGGTGCTTAGAATTTAACAAAATAGACCATACACTTTTAAAGGAATTCCAAAATGAGGGGTTGTCAAAAATGGTGACATTACGTTTCCAAAACGAGTAGTGATTGGGGAACAGATGTGTGTGGTAGCTCACAGTAATCAGGTGGTGATCTGAGAAGCCAGAAGGAGAAATTCCTGTAGAAGGGGAGAGGTTTATGAAGGGCGAATTGATGTAGAACCGGTCGAGCCTAGCTTAGGACACCTTGTTATTTGTAGCCTTACACCAAGTGCGTTGATGTATCATGGGGTTCTGTAGCCACCAAAGATCATGGAGGCCAAAGTTCCTAACTATCTCATCAAGTAGTTTAGCCGGTCCGGGATGGCGTTCTGTCAAGATCGGTCAAGATCTGTCACCACTACGGTCAATATCGGGTTGCAGAGTGCAGTTCAAATCACCCCCAATATAATGCACCTTTGTAGGTTGATTTGCCTCATGTAAGGTCCGAATCTGGCATAAACACCTGTCGGTCTGTGCTATTTAAAGGGGCATACGCATTCAATCAGGTAAAATTGATATTGTTCGCAGAACATTCCAGGGAAGCAAAATGTGCTGGAATTACATTTTGGAAAGATAGTTACAATGAACAACCAGAGAGTTGGTGTCAGCCACCCAATGCACGCCTGTTTATACATTTATCGTTTTTAAAAGACTAGTCTAATAATATTTTTATAAAAGCATTGCAGTGAAGTCTGATCCAAATAATTTTAAAGCAATATATGTATTTGTATATTGTAATCAGTAAAAAATAGTGTGGTAGATAAAAACATTAGAAAGGAAATAACTTGCACCAAAAACTTTAACATGCTGACGCTCACGCTGACGCTCACGCACACGCTCACGCCGGCGGGTAATCGCTATAGCTCTCTGTTCTTCGAACAGGCGAGCTAAAAATGGGGGTTCAGCAGAAACGTCACTCCTGCAGTTGAGGAATTTGAATCGCTAAAAACCCTGTTCTTTTTATCATACGGTTCCATTCCGCATGAGCTGTTGGGAGTAGCATGGGTTTCTTGCAAAAATACTACATTTAGTTTTTTTTTGTGTTGCAAGGTTTACCACCTGCAGTTCATGTAGCTGGTTTGCACCACCATTTATGTTTTTGCTAACAAACCCTTTTGCTTTAGCAATTTGCTTTTTTTAACCTACTGCATTGAGGTTCCATGAAGTGGTAATCACTGGGCAGGTGGATAATTAATGTTCCTCACCATATTAATAAAGCCGTGCAGATCAAAAAAATGATCTTTTATGTCGGTGTCTTTTTCTGAAGGTATGGTTGAGAAATTTAAGAATATTAATTGGTGAAACATTGCATTCATACGGTGTTGGGAACTCTTCAATTTCATAGGATTCCTCCTCAGACATGTCAGAAGCGCTGTCCAGGCACCTTCCGATCGCTGGCTCCTGAGACACTGGAGTAATCTGCACTGTTTCTGTCGGAGGAGGTTGACGGGGAGGTTTTAATGGAACCTCAGGTAATATGGGTGGGGGGAACGGGAGATTCTGCAACATGTTGGACAATTTGAGATTCTTCCTCAGGCTTATCATTGTGCTCAGGCATGCTTTCTAAAGTGGCCAGCACAGCGACTATTGGGGTTGAAAGTTCGACATTAAGTAAGTTGGAACACTGTGAGATCGAATTTTCACCCTTTTTACCCCAGTCGAGTCTCGACCCAAGTCGTCATCATTTGCACAAAGATTTGAGGCAGTTTGGATTTTAACCTTTTCTGGAGGGAGCGCAGGCAAATTCTCCATAATAATCTGAGGGTCTGTGTAGGCTGCAGGCAGTGAATCTACATTCTCATTCACCAGTAGCTCATATTGATTACTCATCAATATCACAGCTGGAGCTGTGTCCAACACTTCAGATTCTAAAACCACCTTCTTTCCCTTATGGGGTGAGGGCACATTCCGAGGTGTTTTCCTCTTTCTTAAAGAGGGAATGGGTGTAAATCCATCCCAGACGTTATTGTTATCGGAGGCTTTTTCGATGTTGAGGGTTGAGTCGTCTGAGACAGTAACTAGGGAATGTGCTATAACAGTATCAGGATGAGCAGGAGACGCAGCATCGACAAAGGAGGCCATCTGCTTGGCTACAGAATGGGCAGTTTGGGGGCATCCATCCATCCATTGGGAACATACTCTGTGCAGAGCGTTGGTGTTGCCTAAGCAGTCTTGTTGGCTTTTGGACACAATCCTGGGCAGATACCAACAAGTATCTGCCCAACACAGGATACCAACCAACACAGGATTCACATGCCAGTGCCAACACAGGATTGGGCACTCCAACACAGGATACCAGCAAGCTGGCACTCATTTTGCCGACCTCGGAAGGACGACAGGCAGAGTCAACTCCACCTGGTATTAATTCGACAGACAAGTGGGATTTGAACTCAAGATGTTAAGATCCCAAGCCTACCATCCATCCATCCATTAGGACCATACTCTATGCAGAGCGTTGGTGCTGCCTCAGCAGCCTCCTTGGCTATCGGACACAATCCTGGACGGGTCGCCACTCCGGCACAGGATACCAGCAAGCTGGCACTCATTTTGCCGACCTCAGAAGGATGACAGGCAGAGTCAACCCCACCTGGTATTAATTCAACAGCCAAGCAGGATTTGAACCCAGGATCCTAGGATCCCAAGCCTACCACCCTAACCATTAAGCCAACACCAGGCTCACTTTGGGGACAGAAACGTTTTAAATGACTAAAGTTCCACAGCTAAAGCATTTTAACATTTCTGTCCATGCATATACTTGATACTCGTGATTGTCAACATTAAATTTATATACTGCATTAAGTGTGTTGTCCACGTTGAATGTAGGAAGCACAATGTATGCTTGCCGCTGGAAGGACAAAGCAGAACTCAACAGAATGGGTCCATTAATTCAACAGTAACTTCTGTATCATAGCGACTTGACACCTCCACCGATCTCTGAGTCTTTCTTCATTGAATTAATGAATATGGTGACCCGTTCTGTGGAGTTCAGTTTTTCAATCATTCAGTGTACACTCAGATCGATGGTGTAGCGATGGGATCCCCTCTCGGCCCCGTCTTGGCAAACATCTTTGTAGGTTGCTGTGAAAAACGTTCCTTTGCAGATCCACATCCTAGAGTTCAACCCCCTTCCATCTATTATTGGCATGTTGATGACATCCTTGCTGTCTTTGAGTAAACTTCAGCATGTAAAGTTTTCTTGGCATTCCTGAACTCTCTCATCCATTCCGAGAGTTCACTTAGAGATGGAACATTCCAGCGTACTTCCCTTCTTGGATGTCTTCGTTGAGAAATCGGTTGACGCTTATAAAACCAGTCACCGTAAGTCTACTTTTACCGGACAGTATTCTAGATGGGACTCTTACAGTTCCTCTCGATACAAGATTGGATTGATTGGTATCTTGGTCAATTGAGCAAGAAAGATCTGCTCCACAGATAAACTCCATGCTGAAATTGAGACCATCAAGACTATTCTTCTTGATAATGGGTATGCAGAACAGATCATCACTATAGTCGGGTCAAAATACCACCTGACCCACAACAAATTGCAACAAAAGGTTTTTCAGTGGTTTTCATTCCTACTGGATATACTGATCAATAGAAAAAAAAGTCTACCAAAATCTGACATCCGGAAATGGGTTAAAACAGTCATTTTCAAGATGGCCGCCACCGGTCTTTGAAATAACTAAAACAGCTATAACTCTTTCAATAATTGTGAATAAAAACATAATTGTTGGTTCTGGCCATGGTTTTAATGGATCAGCAATCCACTGGTGTCAATAAAATTTAGATCTGATCAGTATTTAACATGAATTCCAAGATGGCGGCAAAATTCAAGAGTGCAAAAATCAATAAATTTTCCATCTGAACCCAAATCACTGAACACCTGGTGCCATTGAAACATTTATTTGTGAACATTACATAATGGCAGTTTAGGTTACAATTTCAGTCCTCATCACTGTCCTCTAGTTCCTCAGAGGCTTGATTTATGGATTGTCACAAAACGTCACTTGGCATGATCCACATGCAGACGTACACGGAAGCCCATTCTTTCTGCAGCTGCAACGGGGTGTGTCACAAGCTGTGGTGCAGTTGCAGTGTATCATCTTCAGAAGAGTGTCTGGTGCAGCATTCATGGCAGTCATGATAGGTACAAATCGATTGTCTTCAAGTCCCCAGCCCCAGTCCAGAGGATCGAGGTCACCCTCCATCCCCATCCAAACCATGACCTGGAATACACTCGGAGACAATGAAACTTGGTGGCAGATCCGTTGGGGAAGACGTTCAGGTGTAACGAAAGACTTAGCAGCAGCGACCTTCTTTGTGAATATCTTGTAACGCATGGCTGCCAGAGAACTTGTGCTCTCCCCACCAATTATAACGGCCATCGCTTGCTGCCAAGTTTCTTTATTTCAGCGTGGCTGACGCCTCTCGACGTGATGTATCTGCACACAACTGGAGGCCTTGATCATCTTCCACGAGTTATGAAAAACTGATTTTTCCCAATGCCATACACACGAGATGTTGAATCACATCCTGTGAAGGCGTGCAGGAATAATAGTTGAGTGCACAACTTATTCCAAAGAAGATGCTTCATCCGATTGATGTCATGTACTTTCAGATTGCTTCTTGACTGGTTGTCTGATCTGAAATATAGTGGTTTCCATCTGGTATACAGTAATGGAGCAAAAGCATCAACAAATCTGTATCCTCTCCGATTAGTGTGGTGCAATGCAGAATTGTGCTGTTTACGGCTGTCTTGGCAATGTCCACATCAGCGTCCCCTTCTGCCTGAATAACTGTGCAGCCCACTTTCTTCAGCTGATCACCTATTAAGGTGATCAGCTTTGCTTGTTACTGCCGACAGATAGGAATTCATCTCTCTTTCCGTCAAATTCAGTTTCTCCGGTGAAGTTCACAGTCGGATAGCTGTTGGCTTGTCCCCGCTCTTGCTGAGTGTTAATCCTTTATCGAAGGGCTGCACCATAGCATCAAAGACAACAGTTGCTGTCCCATAGTGTTTTGTTGTGAAGTCCGCATATGCTCTGGCTTTTTTGCCATATGTATCTCCCTTCTTTCCACTTGAGCTGTGCAGCAAGGATCCACCATCAAGAACATACCTTTCAGTCTTAAGGTGTGCTGAAGGTGTGGTGTCAGGTACTCCTTCACATGCAGTGCCTTGGTACAGTGGTCATTGACGGCTTGAGCGAGTTGAGGTTTGTCGGCCTTCCTCAAGATCTTGTTGTCCGCAAAGAGGGATGGAGGGTATGACTGAGCTCAAACTCATCACGTCCTCAGGTGACAAATCACCTATCTGGGATACCACCAGGAATCGCTGGAATAGCACACTGGAGTGATGGTCCTGTGAGGAGCAACCTGGAGAGCATTATAATTTCCCAGGGTCTTTGCTTTCTCTGTCCTCTTGATGGAGAAGGAAAACACAGGTTGTCCAATAATTCTCTTGATGATTTTGTTCCCAACAGCTTAATATTCATGCACGTTGATGTCTTGCTTGCCATGATACCATTTATGATATTTTCAATGTAGGATCAGAGGAGAAAGGTGAAAATGCATTCAGCTTTGTGCTCATCTTCGAGAGTCGAATGCATGTCTTTCAATTCTGGCACCAGTTGCTTCTTTATGCTGTTCCCTTGTTGCGTATGTGAGATCATTGAAGTCCTGCATGGCGACGTTGACCTCAGATGTTATGGGGGCTGACTTTGTCCACAATGCTAGGTGTTCGCTCTGTCATCTACTGCCATGAGTCAAGCCACCGGTGCTCTTTAGTGATCTCATGAGTGTTTGTTCGATGACGAGATCACAGCTGAGGCCTGCCCAAAACTGGTTTGTTCGCCGGATCACATGAAAGCCATTTTGAAACTTTCTCATACACATCTGGGTGTTTGCTCTCCAGTTCACACATTTCTTGTACGTAGAGATAAGCTGGTAAGAAGAAGACTGAAACCCTTTTGTTAGAATTTGATAAAATGTTGGGTGATTGCCTAACAGGTTTGATTATATAGAGACAATTTATTGATTTTATGCCCTTCATTTTTGCCGCATCTTGGATTTCATGTTAAATACTGATCAGATCTAAATTTTATTGACACCAGTGGATTGCTGATCCATTAAACCATGGACCAGAACCAAACAATTATGTTTTTATCACAATTTTTGAAGAAGTATAGCTGTTTTAGTTATGTCCAAAGCCCGGTGGCGGCCATCTTGAAAATGACTGTTTTAACCCATTTCCGGATGTCAGATTTTGGTAAGACTTTTTTCTATTGATCAGTATATCCAGTAGGAATGAAAACCACTGAGAAACCTTTTGTATGCAATTTGTTGTGGATTTGGTGGTGTTTGTCATAAATTGACCCGACTACATATATAGACAAATTCATGAACTCGCCAAAAAATCCTATAATTGGACCCGGTAAATGTCCCGTATACCTACGTCTACCTTGGAAAGAGAAGGTGTCTCAATCGGTTTGAAACCAGATCAAACAGACAGTGTCCCATTCTTACTATGCTGTTCAACCACGAGTGATTTTCACCACCCGCCGGTTGCTTCTGTCAGTCCAAAAAGTTGTTCTGTCCGCCTCTCATATAAGTAAGATTATTTACCAATATCAGTGCCAGTGTGATAATCGGTACGTGGGCCGCACATCTTTGAGATTGAAGGATCGTATTGAACGACACGTCCCTTTGGGGATCAGGCAGGGTCAATCAACTGAACAGAGACAACTATCTCGGGCTTGTAAGAATGCACACAGTATGACAACTATTCCCTGTGCCTCTGCAATTGGTCACCATTAACTGAAAAATCCTCAGTGTACAGAGCAATATCGTGTTGGTTGGCTGGTTTAAAATCCCGAATGGAGGACGCAGTTTCGCTCACCTTCATGCAATGGGGGGGGGGGGGGGGGGGGGCACATTCATCAGGTCAACCAATCCTATTCTTTGTAGACAGAAATAATTTGTCCGAACTTTATTTCTATTTTGACTATGACAGCTTGACTGTGTGACAACTCTACCACAGTCAACGTTGAGCCATCATGAACCCCCCCTCCCCAGCCCTCGGCGAATTAACATGTTTCTGCCAGTACTTTGGTGATTTATCTCCACCTAATCATTTTCGTGATGGTTCATTTCCACCTACTCATTATTCATGATGCTCTATGGTTCCACCAATCAGGTAATCCCGTCCTTTCTTTCTCTCAACCAATCAATGCTGAGGACATTACATTGTAACGTTATGAATGAGAGTTTGGTGATTCTTCTCATCTGCTTGGGGTTTTATCCTGAGGAGTGCAAGTCGAAAAGTTATGATAATGTCTATTTTATAGAAACCGGAACAACAAAATGTGGACATGCACGAACACACGTACATCCGAGACCGATTGCTTAACCACGCTTTTCGCTTTGCGAGCGCGGGCTAACAAAGTACAGCAATGGCCAAAATAACTGTCAATCAAAGAGTCATTGCCATGAAGAGTGATGAGCTGACAGATATTGGAGTGAGACATTGAGGTATCAATCACAGATTGTGGTCTGGGCCTGTGCCCAGCTCATCATTGGCACTGGAGATGCCAAATTCTCATAATAATAAAATTAACACTAAGGCAAGGTAGACGTGATTAGGCTGATCTCCAAGCAGCTCAATGTTATCACTTTTGTATTTCCCCAACGTGTTCTTAAGTTAACAGCGTTATCCTAAAATAAAATTAAAACCCTGATTGGAGTTGAAAGTAAAGCAAAACATCTCGTGAACATTTTCTTCTCGAGTTTGTGTGCACATTATATGTGGTTTGCGTGCATTTTCCTGCACAAGAATGAGAAATGCCCAATGGCTCTTTGGGTGGAATTGCCTCTGAGAACCACAAATGAGCTTTATACTACGATTCAAAGATAATGATAACGTTATGCTCAAGTGTCTCACCTTTCTCAGCCTTATTTACAACTCAGGAGATAGACTTAACGAGTCGACTGAAGCATTGAGCATTCACAAGTGTAGACTTCAATTTCCTGTTTGGTGGAAAATTGGAGCACAGAAACACTTTTAACCATCTCAGATGGCTTCTGTTATTATTTTTGGAGTGGAAGTTACGTCTGGCCATACCTTCACGTCGAAACTCTTGAAAATGGTAACGCTCAAGCTTATGAGTAACTCTCATGAATTTAGTAATCAGATGTAATGGAAAATTCATTGTTTTTCCAAAAGACGAATGATTATAGGCAAACAAGTCGGGAATGGGTTCTAATATTTGATGTCTGCAAAAAATAAAAATAAATACATGCACAGATGGACATGTGCCAATTTGTTCAAATACAATATCTGAGTGCATGAACACTGTTTTGGCTATCACCTGATGATAATGACCTGCTAATTTATTCTGAATGTGATGAGGATTAAGGGTGGCCCTATTATTGCTCCCTGTAGGACCGATTCTGGAAGACACACATTCTCCAGTGTCGCATGTTTTAGTCTATAGGAGGACTTGCAGCTAAGGATTCTGTGTGTCTGGAGTGCAACTATACATGTGGATCTTATCACCCAAGCTTACGGGTATTAAGACCGAGTAATTCATCGAATCATATTTTAATCAGATAGATGGCCAAAATGCTCAACTTTTGCCAATTAGTGCATGGTGCTCAGATGGTTTTCTGTGCATTGCGTAATTTTTGGCAAATAAATAGTTTTCTAATCAGAAATTGTCTTTGTTATAAACAAGGTCATTATTTCTGGACTTCATATTTATACAGGAAAGTGCAGAAAATCCTATTCCAACACTTGGTGAACGCAATTGTAGTGCTGACAGTTAATGATTTAGCGAATAATAATAATAAAGGCTGATGGTGATTCTGTCTTAAAGAGTAAATAATGTGACACTTTATATCTTAATTAGGAGAGAACCTTTAAGGCTTAATGTTGCATTGATAACTATGTGTCTGTGATGCAATTAAGTTAACCAGCAGCTATGGACAACGGCAGGAGAAAGGGAAAATTTGGCCATCAATAACACATTCTTAACTTCTCCCTGTTGTTATCAAAAGGCTCATCATGTACATATAATTCAGGAGATGCATAACTCTCTTAAGTGTGAGATAATAACCACAGGAAAGGGCTTATAGTATGGTATGGGCCACATATTTTTCTTTTCCCGCAAGGATGTACAGCAATTGGAGTTTCTCTCACTGGCTCGTGACAACCGTGTGCCTTCTGAGCATCGTCACGATTCATCACTCTCTGTCCATGTACTTATTATGCAAGAACGGTTTGACAGGATGGTGCAGAAATAGTGCACTTGCATTTGAGCTGTCAACTGGGTTCAGTTCTCGCCCGACTATTGGATCGGTGTTCCGCAGGTCGGGCGTTGCATCGCAAAGTAGGCCATCTCTCCAATGGACGTTAAGCCTGAGACCTGTCTGCTAGCATTAGTTGGTGGATGTTAAAATCCCATGTCGTCTTTCGTTCAATAATAGGCAAGACGTCCCGAACATCCCGGCCAAATTCATTCCTACAGGTCGCAAATGGTCTTGTCTTCACAGATATCCCTTGACCCCAGGTTACACTGCTTGCTATTCCAGGTGTGTTTGCAGTGCAGGCAGTTGCTTGTACGCTAGAAACAAATTCATGCACCCAGGTGTTTGCATGTCATATGTGCATGGCCATCTTCAGATATGAAGGTTAACCATGAAAAAGGGGTGTGGGATGGAGGATAGGTTGATAATACTAAAATTGAGAAAATAAGAAGCAGGAAAGAGGAAACAAATGATGTTCAAAGTATCCAAGGAAACAAGACACAGTCGTCAAAGACACACGAACTTTTTTTTTTTTTCATTCTTTTTCTTTATAGTGCCCCTAGACTTCAATGTTGTTTGCTCTGTCTGCCCTCAAACTGTCTGTCAGTAAAATGAAACTTTTCAGATTGGCTCCATCAGACAGATCTCTGTCTTTTCTCTTACTTCAATCAGATCATTGTCTTTGGTGAATCAACGGCCATGAAGGTGGTACTTCAAATAATGAAACGGAAGTCACTTGGGGGGGCAGGTCAGGGCTGTAATGGCGTGGGGAGGAGACGGGGAAGAAGTTTGGGGGGGGTGGGGGCAATCAATTTGTTCAAAGCCACATACTTGAATGTAAGTCTGCATAACATGTCATGCATCTACCTTGGCCCACAATCAATCCAGCAGCTTCACACTATACCCTCTCAATGGCAGCTATGTCCTTTCTCAGAGGTGGCGACCAAAACTGTACACCATATTCCAGATGCCTTACTAAATTTCTGTACAGTGTTAACACTACATCCTTTGATTTATAATTGATCCCCCTATGACTACAAACTAAAACCCTGTTTGCTTTACCTATCACTACCTGACACTGTCCAGCCTGCTTACCCCCGATATCTATGAGCACCCACAGATCCTTCTCCTGTGTGACACTCTAGAAGACTGCCCCTTGCTTGCATCATGTCATCTCTATTTTCATTATTCTTACCCATCCCCAGCACCTTACGCTTGTTCATGTTAAACTGCAGATCTGCCAATCTTTTGCCCAATCTATGCAAGTATTATGCCTGGTGTTGGCTTAATGGTTAGGGTGGTGGGCTTGGGATCTGAGGATCCTGAGTTCAAATCCTGCTCAGCTGTTGAATTAATACCGCGTGGGTTTGACTCTGCCTGTCATCCCTTCGAATTGCGCAAAATGAGTACCGCATGCTGGTATCCTGTGTCGGAGTGGCAACCTGTCCAGGATTGTGCCCAATAGCCAAGGAGACTGCTTAGGAAGCACCAAAGCTCTGCACAGAGTATGGTCCCAATGGATGGATGGATGCAAGTATCAATACTTTCCTGTATCTGATCACCACCCCCTCTACTTTCCACCTACCCTCCAAGCTTATTGTCATCTGCAAATTTGGAAAGCTTACTCTTCACCCCACTATCCAATTCATTGATGTAAATAATGAATAGTAATGGTCCGAGTACTGATCCCTGAGGTAGGTACCCCACTACTTACATCCTCCCAGCAAGACATCCTCCCGC
>CM068963.1:90508073-90522430 GCA_035128595.1 Eptatretus atami | reverse complement strand
CGCTAACCATTACATTGACGTGTTTCGACTTATGAGTACCTTACAAGTAACTTTTGTCGACGTGTGCCAATGATCGCATATCGTGCGTACATCTTATTCCCATCGCATGCGGAACGTGAGGCATTCGGCAAGTACGTCGTAAAATTTTAAACACGTTCAAAAGTACAAGACGTACTCCACTTACTACGACGTATGATAGCGTACTTTCGCGTTCTATTCACGGTATACCAAACTTACCCATACCGTATTCGACGTGCGCCAGCGTTTTAGATGCATTTTTCAGAGGTCGGCATACGCTGGCAAGATCGCCAAGGTTGTGACTGCGATGTTGACACTTCCATTTCTCCGGCGGTTATGATTTAAATCGTTGTGCGGCAGCCTTTTAATAGGCTACGCCACGTCATCGTCGGCGTGCGTGCAGCGCGTATGCATAAGTTAGACTGTCGTTGGGCATTGGTTGTGAACGCCGACAACAGGCTAAGCATTCGTTGGTAGAAGTTATCTATAAGACAACGAAACGTTCTGTGTCCGTTACTAATATGTTATGCATACGACCAACTCGTTATGAATACGACCAACCCGTTATGAATACGTCCGAATCTTAAAAAACATCAAAAGTTCAACGTAAGCCAGCGTTTTACATACATTTGATACGTTGCCATTGCTGGCTAAAACGTCAAGGTGTGACTGGGCCTTAACAATACTATATATATATATATATATATATATATATATATATATATATATATGCCTGCTTGCTTCTCAGGTTCTTAAATAGTCCCCCCCCTCGCCACCCCCAACTTTTTTGTCCCTCATGTGGCGCGGCATGGCCTTTTAGATGGCACCTTCACCACTGCCGGACTAATCAGGACACAGCCGGTAGCTCTCGCCAATTGTGGCGCTTCTCTGAGCCAATGACAGGAATTAACCAGACTCGGTGACATATTAACCAGCCTTCTAGCCAGTGGGTAGGAATTTAGAATTAACCAGAGGGATGGTGGTCAATAGCATGTCACATTGTTAAAGCAATAGGGAGTCCTCCCATGTGCTCCGGCCCAGGTGACGACTTTGACAGTCCCAACGGTAACGTCATGTCCTCGGGCCCACACTAACGCTGGAGGGAGGGGAGAGAAAAGAGCAACCTTTTTACAGTGTACTGGGCAACCTCGTTTTATTTACACTCTTAAGGGTCCCTTCACCTTTCCTTGCCTGGCTCTTGCCAGTTCAGACAGGAAGGACAGATCACGCAACATTCTTATCCGGGCTAACTTATTTACTGAACCGTTAACCCGTTTACCGAATTTATTTACCGAGTATATTACACCACCATCCTATCGCATACAATGTTAGTTCAACACAAAGTTTTTATTTCAGGTAAAGATGAACTATCCTATGTAAACACGCTATCCATGCAAATGTCTTAATCTTTTTTCTTTTGTGTACATAGTCAAGGCTCATGGAAGAGCGTGTACTAATACACTGAATGGATCAGGATGCAACAAGACAAAAGGAACAGCAGAGAGAGTGGGTGTGGGGGGACACCAACAGCATAGCCGAAGGCCAAAGCAAAGGGAGGTGGACAAGCAATGGGTGTGGGGAGGAATGGGGGCAGGAGAGTATGCATGGAGTGTGCACGATGGATACAGAAGAAAACTCTCAGGAGGGAAAACTGGAAATTTGGAAGGAGGAGGAATTGGGATGGGATTGGGGGGGGGTTAATGTGGGTATAAAATATCATGGTTTTGCATTGGGGACAATCTGAGATGGTGGTGAAGAGCTATCTTGAAGACCTGGCAGAACTCTACCAATTACCCTGGACCCCACACATATACCAATATGTTTAACACCTGTGCAATGCCATTTGCAGAATACTTAAGCCAAAGTACACTCTCTTTCCATCGGACTTTCACTTTGATGAAATGCCAAGATTATTTCGAGTAACAAGGGGGGGGGGGGTATCGGGGTACCCTCATTGTTGTTGTTCGTCTTCCGGCTGCTCCCGTTAGGGGGTCGCCACAGCGGATCATCCGTTATGATCCGCATACTGATTTGGCATAGGTTTTATGCTGGATGCCCTTCCTGACGCAACCCTGGTCGCCTCTTATGACACAGGGATAAGGATTGGGTTTCGCCATGATTCTGGGCTGCCCTACACCCTCTCATAGCGCGGCCCAGCGCAGAGCTTCCGTCCTCAAGCGATCCTCCAACCCAAGCCTCCGAGTAGCCGGATTACAGGCGCACACCACTACGCCCGGTTGGGGGGTACCCTCATTGTGTTGGTACTATAGTTGGTTCTCATTTCCCAATTACGGTACCTCCATTTTTCCAAGACAATATCACAAGGAAACTAATTAATTTTGTTGTGTTACGAGTCATGGTAGATGGGAATGTCTTATTTTGGGAGCTTTTTTGTAAGCTTTGGTGGACGTGTGTCTAATGCTTAGGTATTGAGGAATTCAAAGTTATTATATAGGAATGAGCAACAAGTTTCAGTTTCTTGCAAAAATTCCAACATTCCATATTTGTGGGCAGGACATATCTTCTTAATGTTATATAATTGATGATCCACTGCAGAATTGTTGGAGGAAGCCATTTTGCGACAGAAGTGTTTTGGTGCAGAATTCAACAGTGATTGAACAAGTGTGAAGAGTAGGCCTACCTATATTTGTTGAAGGTGAAGTAGTTGTCAAATTAAGGTAGCAGGTTCACTTAAGTTTGATATTTTACATATTTTTTATATATCTAAGCTAATGGAAAACTGAAATCTTTTGTATATCCAAGCTATCGTTTAGCTCCTTGTACATGAGTACGAAGAGGTAAACGATAGAGGGCAGCAGGTTTATTACCTGACAGAAGATTAGAGGGGAATAGGGAGACAAAGACATCTATATTTTTGAATGGATGAGTTGCAGAAAGGAAAGACTTTTGGGGGAGAAAAGAGAATCAGCAAGGGTAGAAGACAGCAGGGCTGAAAATGTGAGAAGCCATGACGTGATGAATAGCAGCATTTCTGAAGGACTGGAGTGAGAAGCATGAGACAAGCCGTACAGGGTGTCTGTTCCACAGATAAGATCATTGAGGGATGAACGAGGGGAGGTGATCAATTCATCTTGCAATTGCGGAGGTGAACCAGGTGTTGGGATTCACGAAGAATACACATGACCTGTTCAGGCTCATAGGGGTGCAGGTTTGAAAGGACGGCAGGAATGAGACCAAAAGCAAGGTGATAGAAAATTGAGAGTCCACCAACCTTCCTGCAGAGGGAATGAAATAGACCTTGGAACTTTGACTCATGCCGATATATACCAATAACACAAAGAGCTTTTGACTTGATCACCACAAGGGAAACAAGATGGAAAGCAGATCCACTATTCGAGATTGCAGACACATACTCTATGATACTTTAGATGAAGGCTTTAGACAGTTCATTCATTCGTATGCAGCACAAGGCTGCGGGATAGCATCATTGGCTGAGGGTACGGCTGAGCCACTGATGCAATGCCCTCTGCTGGTTACGGCAGGAATTTTGAATTTGGCCAGGGTGCCGGCGATAGCTCACCTACTCTTTGCGAAGGATATCATGGGGTCTTTAACATCCACCAATGAATGCTGCCAGACGGGACAGCTGTTTAACGTCCATCCGAGGGACGCGGATGGACGGCACACATATTGATGAATCACCCTGCCTGTGAAACACTGGGATGGCAGTTCATAGCTGGGTCACGATTCAAACCCAGGCTAGACAGCTTAGAGGTGGAAGTGTGTGTGTGTGTGTGTGTGTGTGTGTGTGTGTGTGTGTGTGTATACCTCTCGTCCATTCTATCAGCCCTTAGACAGAGTAATGAGCTCTGAGAGACATAACTTTAGAGACAGAGCAGCCCATTAGCTCTGTGGAGAATACTGGGGCGAAAGCCTGCCATATCGAACAGTTGGGTGATCTAGTCCATGCAAGACAGATTGTGAGGCAATTATGTGCTCTAGGAACTGCACTCTTTCCGGGGGTTGCCAGAGAACTAGACTGGGTCTGGGTAAGGGTGGGAGGGAGGAAGGCGGTGGGGGGGGGGGGGGGTGGTTCAAAAGCCGATTATTGATGCATCGTTACCAAGCGGTCAAATGGAGAAGGCCACACCACACATTCACCTTTGGACTATCGCATATGTGTTCAATGACCATGTGGGGGCTTTCAGAGCTCCAGATTCTCACATTGTGCCGGTTGACCTTCCTTGAAACATGAAAGCAAGCGTTGTCTGTGACCATGATGTTTTTCAAGTAATCTTCATCATCCTCTATGCAACTGAGCAGTTCCAAGGCAAATACTTGCGCCCGTCCTTTGGTTTGAGTTCCTCCAGAATCTGCACCTTAAAGGCACAAAGCTTCAGTGTTTTTTTTTTTTGCAAAGTCCTGTGTTCAGTGGTGATTGGTAGTCACAGTTCTCTGCATGCGTGCCAAATTGATTTTCTGGGATTTTTTTGAAATGATTCACGCACTGTTCAATGTCTGCTACACTTGTGCTTGGTCGATCGGTACTTTTGTGTTTCTGACAACTTCCAGTCTCCTTAAATCTCTTGTACCACACTCTCTGATACCAGTCCGCGATGGTGGATTCCTTCCACACCTCGTTCGGAAATTACGCTGAACTTGCGTGTTGGATCTCTTCTCGATAAACCATTTGACGCACTGAGCTCTCTTCTGTGGAGTAGCCATTTTCTTTTATATTAAATGATCAGACCTGAAAATAAAGAAATCTTTATGAGTATTTGTATCACAAAAAACAAAGGGTATCGTTGTATCATTTGTGGTACCAAATATATTAAGAACCAAAGTGTAGGTCTTTTTGGAACACCCTGCACATAGCATATTTCAAAAAGTTGTGAACAAGTGACTAAACGTGATGGATGAGTTGGTTAGGTGACAAGAAAAAAAATCACTTGGTGGAAAAGTTGGTTAGGATTTCCCTCTCCACTTAAGAGCTTGCCACCCTGAATTATTTATTGATGTACTCATTACCGTCTGCACTACCAACACACCATCTTGAATTATGTATTTATTTATATACACTTTACCATCTCCACGACACAATCTGAATTATTTATTTATTTAATATACAATGTCCAGGCTCATACAAGAGCCAACACACAGAATGTATAGCAAGAGGGACGGGAGAGGGAAGCACAAAACAGTGGGGAATAGACACATGAGATCTGTGGAAGGTAAAGAGATGGGGCGGGGTATGGAAGAGTGGGATTGAAGAGTGTGTGGAAGTTTGTTCCAGAGGCGGGGAAAAAGACGAATGAAAGAATGAAGGTGAGCAGTGATTCTTGTTTGGTAGTTTTACCAGAAGGGGGTTGTTGGCAAACCTTGAGCGCCCTGCGGAAATATGGGTAGGACAAATAGCAGACAGAGCGGTGGGGGGTGGCGATGCCAGAGAGGAGACAGTAGAAGACAGAAAGACCACCGACCTGCCTGCGGTGAGAAAGTGAGAGACCCAAAGACTTAACCTCATTGCAGGAGATACCAATGATCCTAAATGTCTTGGTTTCCACAGCGTGAAGCTGAGAATGGTGAGAGGCGGGAGCACCAGCCCAGAGGAGAGAGCAGTACTCCATCAGGCTATGGACGAACATGCACAGCCAGTTTCCAAAATGTCCGTCACTATATCTATTCTAAGAGTTTTAAGAAATTTACCATAATTGAATGAGGATTGTCCTATGGTCTTAGTGAAAGTGAAATAATCCTTCAATGGGTTCGCTCCCTAACTTTATCTGGTAATAAACTCTCCACACTAGTATCCCTAAAAATAGAATGAAGCCAATGCCGATCTACCTGCTTGCTGAAAAAAAAAAAAAAAATCACAAACGAAGAAGTCATGAATCCTATCAACTTTGGGCATCGTCTTCTTTCCCAGAATCCTGCTACAAAAAGCTTCCATCAAAAACGAGCACATGTCGTATGAACCTGCTAAACTCTGGAGAATATGACCTAAGACTGAAAGGAGCTCCTTGTGAGCCAATGGTCATCCATAATCTAGTGCCAAACTGTGTCTGTGGATGTCCTTCTGCAGTTTGGTTTCTCTTTTTTTTTAGGAGGTTGGAGGCAGGATTTGCACTCCAGCCACCGTAAAAACCATTCACTCTGCAAAACTCAAGAAAAACGCAAAGAAAATTGAAAACCCACTCCACGGGAGTACTTTGTGTGCATCTGCTCTTCGCAGGGCAACTCACCGGATGACAGGATTGGGGCAAAGCCTTCAGGACCGCCACTGTTTGATGATTGGAGGAAAAGCATGTGGTAATCTTCCCGGGCCAGATTGCGGTAGTGTGTGTCGGGGTGGTGATGAGGTGTCGTCCACCAGACGGCGTATCCTTGGGTTAACCTGAGGCGGTACCTTCGGGTGGGTGCCTGGAATGTCCTATCCCTAAGAGAGGATGATCACCTGTCTCTGTTATCATCTGAGCTCAAGCGTTTGAACATCGGTATTGCAGCACTCTCTGGGGTTCGGAGACCACATAGTGGCGAGATCATGGTGGGTGGTTACACCTACTATTTGTCTGTTCACTTTGATGGTTTCCATGCCCAAGGAGTTGCTGTAGCTGTGTCCAATAAGTTGATTCCATTGGTAATTGAGGTAACACCGGTCAACGAGTGCATAATGAGACTAAGAATTTTTCAATCCTTGGGTGTCATTTCCCTGGTCTCTGTATATGCCCCGACTGAGGCGAGTGATCTCACCATGAAGGACGCATTCTATGCCACGCTCGCGTCTGTGGTTGATCAGTGCCCTAGGTGAGATACTCTTCTCATCTTCAGGGATTTCATTGCATCAACTGGAACGGATAGGGATGGTTATGAGACATGTGTTTGTCCCCATGGGTCTGGAACTGTGAACCAGAATAGCACGAAGTTCCTTGACTTTGCAAGGGGTCGTGGACTTAGGGTGGCTGGTTCATGGTTTCAATGCCCACAAGCTCATCGCTGGACTTGGCATTCCAGTGCTGGTGGTGTGGGAAAGGAGATTGACCATGTGCTCGTTGATGGTCACTGGAGGATGATCCAGCAGGGTCTACTGGAGTGATCAGTTCCTCAATACCGACCACAGACTTGTGATAGCAACTCTGAAGTTGCAGCTTAAATCTGGGAGAATGGTACCAACCCAGCCGAGGCTGGACGTTGGCAAGGTCAAGGATAAGGGGGTAGCTGAGGAGTTTGCGAACAGGCTGAGTGGGATTTGGGAGGTCTAGGTGCTTTGGGGAATCCTGAAGAGTTGTGGAGTGCCTTTAAAACCACCATCCTTGATGTTGCCGGTGGATGTCTTGGAACTCACCTCAGGGTGAAGATGAATTTTATCTCTCAAGGGACACTGGATACCATTGACCAGACTCACAAGGCCAGGCTTAATGGCAGAGCTGAGCTGTTCAGGGAGTTGAGGCATAAAACTGGGTGTGCGCTGAGGGTGGACAAGGAGGCCTATGTGCGAGGAATCTGTGAGCATCACCTGTGGTCAAGTGATTCTTGTCCTGCTTCCAGGGGAATTCGCGCATTGCCCATCCAAGCAATCTCATCCTCCAAGCCTGTCCCTCAATGTACTGCAGTTAGAGTGGAGGTGGTGGGCTCTTAATAGAGGAGTCTGAAGTGAAGGGCCGCTGGGCCAGTTACTTTGAGCGGCTGTATCAGGTTGATCTATCAGCTGTTGATTTGGTTGTTCAGGGATGTTACTATCCCTATTGCTGACCCTCCAATCAACTGTGGTCCCCCTTCGTTTGTGGAATCACAGGCTGCGGTGAACTGGTTGAAATGAGGTAAAGCTCCTGTGATCTGTGGCATCCATACTGAACTTCTCAAGGCTGGTGGAAATGCTGTACTCATGTCGTTGCATGCAGTTCTGTGCTCTGCCTGGAACACAGGCATCATTCCAACTGACTGGAAGAGGAACCTTGTTGTCCCTCTCTGGAAAGGGAATGGTGATCGCCAGGACTACAACAACTCCCGAGGGGTGCCGCTGCTCTCAGTGCTGAGCAAGGTTTTTGCTCGGATAATTCTTGTTAGGGTTCGTCACTATCTGCTTGAGCACCAGCGTCCAGAGCAGTCAGGCTTTACACCAAAGAGGTCAACGATTGACCGTACTCTTGCCCTTCGGGTCCTCACTGAACACAGACGAGAGTTTCGGCAGGGGCTGCTTGCAGCCTATGTTGATCTCTGTAAAGCGTTTGATGCAGTGAATCGGGATGTCCTCTGGTGGATTCTTGGTCTTCGTGGGGAACCAACAAAACTGATCAATCTGATGTCTGAACTATACTCTGGTACTGAGAGTGCTGTGAGATGTGGTGATACCATCTCTGACTTATTTTCAGTTGTTACTAAGTTAATCAGGGGTGTCTGTGCCCCCACACTTTTCAGCACTTGTATGGAATGGATTCTGGGGAGGATGTTGAAGACATCAAGCTGTGGTGTGTCGTTTGGGAATGTCAAGATATCTTATCTTGATTTCGCTGATGATGCATTCATCTTTGTGGAGACTCTGGTTATCATTTTTGGGGGCCCTCGAGGTGCTGATTGAGGAGTGAGAGCTGCTAGAATTATGGGTTTCCTGGGCAAAACTAAGATCCAGGCTTTCAGTGATATCTTGGATGCTGCTATCTTGTCTGTACCTGTTTGTGGTGAGGATGTTGTGGTCACGGAGAGATTCACTTACCTTGGCAGTGATATTCATGCCTCTGCTGGCTGTGAGCCGAGGTCAACAGACTTCTGGGCCGGGCCTGGGGAGTCATGGATTCACTGGATCATGGGGGGTGGCGCTGCCGGTACTGTGCGGGAGGACGAAAGTCCGAGTCTTCAGATCCTTGGTGCTTCCAGTCTTGCTCTACGTTGAGAGCTCCACTTCCAGTCTTGCTCTTGCTCTACGTGAGACGTTGTCTCTGATCAGGGATCTGAGATGGAAACTAAATTCCTTTGCTACCTGGTCTCTTCAGATTATCCTTGTCTTTCACTAGTCGGACTTTGCGTCCAACGAGCGGTTGCTGAGAGAGACTCAAATGATATTTGTTACCTGCACTGTCCGTGAGCGTCAGCCTGCAGCCCTGTATGGGAACATGTGGGCTATAATAATAATACACATAGACAGAACATAGATCCTGCTCACCAGATTCTCTCAGCGAGGAGGAGCCTCGTGAGTGGAGGAGGCCAATGGGCCAACCATGTGTCTCATTGTTGCAGCAGCTTGATCAGCATCTCAAGGAGATGGGGATGGGCCAGGCATCTGCCTGGGGATGGTCAGACGGAGGCCCCTGGAGTTACCGGCGCGAAAAGTGGACGCAGCGACGCGCATCGCTTCTGCGCGCTATTGTCCCCATACCTGACGTGACCTGGTATGAATATCAAAAAGGTGACAATGGCCTAAGCATGCATGGAAATTGAAATGTAATACACACTGGTCTCCAGTGTCTGATATGGTTACAAACTGATAACTAATGCTACGAATATGTCATTTGCTCTCCAGTAACAGCCTGTTCAGTCAAATCTTGCAGGCTGCAAAAGTTATCTTGAGAGACCAATCAATATTTATATTCATCAATGATGTATTATATATAGACTGTTGTAAAACACCTTGTGAGTAAAATCTATATGATGAAGTGATGTATGGTCATTGTATTTCGTTGCTGTAGGTCAAAACCTTTTTTAAACTGAGGGTGAGACAATTTTATTAACTGATTATATCATCCATTCGTTCGTATCAACGACATACAGTGCCTATAGAAAGTCCACACCCCCTTTCAAAATTTTCATCTCTTGTTGCCTTATAGCCTGGAATAATATTGCATTAAATCAGACTTTTACCACCTTTATTTACACATCGTAATCCACAACTTCCAAGTGAAAAACAAATTCTACAAATATCAGAGAATTTATTAAAAATACAAAACTAGAATATCTTGGTTGGATAAGTGTCCACCCCACTGAGTTAATAGTTGGTGGAAGCACCTTTGACAGCAATTACAGCTGTGAGTCCGTTGGGATAGGTTTCTACCAACTTTGCACACCTTGATTAGGCAATATTTGCCCATTCTTCTGGACAAAACTTTTCAAGCTCAGTCAAGTTGCTTGGGGAGTGTTGGTGGACATCAATCTTCAAGTCAAGCCACATATTTTCAATTGGATTTTAGGTCGGGGCTCTGACTGGGCCACTCAAGGGCATTTATCTTTTTGTTCCTTAACCACTCCAGTGTAGCTTTGGCTGTGTGCTTTGGGTTGTTATCATGCTGAAAGGTGAACTTCCATCCCAATTTCAGCTTTCTTGCAGTGGGCAGCAAGTTTTCATCATGGATTTTTCTGTATTTTGCTCCATCCATTTCCTTCTATCCTGACAAGTGCCCCAATCCCTGCTGATGAGAAACATCCTCATAACATGATGATGCCACTGCCATGCTTCACAGTAGGGATGGTGTTATTTGTTTTATGTGCTGTGTTGGGTTTGCACCAAATGTAACGTTTTGCATTTCGGCAAAAAGTTCCATCTTGGTTTCGTCAAATGATAAAACTTTTTGCCACATGGCTTCAGAATCTCCAGTGTTTTTTTTACATACCTCAAACGGGACTCAAGGTGGGCTCTTTTGAGTAGTAGCTTCCTTCTTGCCATTGTCCCGTACAGGCTAAACTTGTGCAGTGCTTGGGATATTGTTGTCACCTGCACACAGTGACCAGTCTTTTCCAGAAAGGCCTGTAGCTCTTTCAAAGTTGCCATTGGACTATTGGTGGCCTCTGTGATCAGACTCCTCCTCGCTTGGTCATCCAGTTTGGAGGGACGGTCTGATCTTGGCAGGGTTTTTTTGGTACCATTCGCCTTCCACTTCTTAATGATTGTCTTGACTGTGCTCCAATGGATATTCAGGGCCTTTGAAGTATTTTTTATTCCCATTCGCTGATCTGTGTCTTTCCACATCTTTATCCCTTTTGAAAGCTCATAAACCTCATGGTTGAGTCTTTGCTGTGAAATGCACTACCCAACAGAGGAAACCGACAGGAACGGCTGATTTTATTCTGCTGGTGGTTGTGCTGGTCACTGGTACAGTGGGGAGAACAAGTATTTGATACACTGCCGATTTTGCAGGTTTTCCCACTTACCAAAGCACGTAGAGGTCTGTAATTTTTATCATAGGTACACTTCAACTGTGAAAGACGGAATCTAAAACAAAAATCCTGAAAATCACATTGTATGATTTTTAAATAATTAATTTGCATTTTATTGCATGAAATAAGTATTTGATACATCAGAAAAACAGAACTTAATATTTGGTACAGAAACCTTTGTTTGCAATTACAGAGATCAGACGTTTCCTGTAGTTATTAACCAGGTTTGCACAGACTGCAACAGGGATATTGGCCCACTCTCCATACAGATCTTCTCCAGATCCTTCAGGTTTCGGGGCTGTCACTGGGCAACACAGACTTTCAGCTCCCTCCAAAGATTTTCTCTTGGGTTCAGGTCTGGAGACTGGCTAGGCCACTCCAGGACCTTGAGATGCTTCTTACGGAGCCACTCCTTAGTTGCCCTGGCTGTGTGTTTCGGGTCGTTGTCATGCTGGAAGACCCAGCCACGCCCCATCTTCAATACTCTTGTTGAGGGAAGGAGGTTGTTGGCCAAAATCTCGCGATACATGGCCCCATCCATCCTCCCCTCAATACGGTGCAGTCGCCCTGTCCCCTTTGCAGAAAAGCATCCCCAAAGAATGATGTTTCCACCTCCATGCTTCACGGTTGGGATGGGGTTCTTGGGTTGTACTCATCCTCCTTCTTCCTCCAAACACGGCGAGTGGAGTTTAAACCAAAAAGCTCTATTTTGGTCTCATCAGACCACATGACCTTCTCCCATTCCTCCTCTGGATCATCCAGATGGTTATTGGCAAACGTCAGACGGGCCTGGACATGTGCTGGCTTGAACAGAGGGACCTTGTGTGCGCTGCAGGATTTTAATCTATGACGGCGTAGTGTGTTACTTATGGTTTTCTTTGATACTGTGGTCGCAGCTCTCTTCAGGTCATTGACCAGGTCCTGCCGTGTAGTTCTGGGCTGATCCCTCACCTTTCTCATGATCATTGAGGCTCCACGAGGTGAGATCTTGCATGGAGCCCCAGACCGAGGAGATTGACTGTTATCTTGAACTTCTTCCATTTTCTTATAATTGCGCCAAGAGTTGTTGCCTTCTCACCAAGCTGCTTGCCTATTGTCCTGTAGCCCATCCCAGCCTTGTGCAAGTCTACAATTTTGTCCCTGATGTCCTTAGACAGCTCTCTGGTCTTGCCCATTGTGGAGAGGTTGCAGTCTGATTGATTGAGTGTGGACAGCTGTCCTTTACGCAGATAACGAGTTCAAACAGGTGCAGTTAATACAGGTAATGAGTGGAGAATGGGAGGGCTTCTTAAAGACAAAGCTAACAGGTCTGTGAGAGCCGGAATTCTTACTGGTTGGTATGTGATAAAATACTTATTTCATGCAATAAAATGCAAATTAATTATTTAAAAATCATACAATGTGATTTTCAGGATTTTTGTTTTAGATTCCATCTTTCACAGGTGAAGTGTACCTATGATAAAAATTACAGACCTCTACGTGCTTTGTAAGTGGGAAAACCTGCAAAATCGGCAGTGTATCAAATACTTGTTCTCCCCACTGTATATCCAGATACTTTTTGGGAAGTTTGCTCAGACCAGCCGACAAGAAGCAATTCACATCCCATTGCTCCAGTGCATTACCATCGAGAGCTTTTGATAGACTCGATGTGTAACATGCTACTTCCTCTTCTGCCAGTTCTTCCGGAGTCTTTATTTCTGATGTGCTTTGTCTGTTGTTGTACATATCCTTCAGGAGTTGAAAGCTAATTTTCCTTTTCTTGCATCGTGGATATTCAGACATGGGTGAACTCGAGTTCTCGTCATTAGGAAGCGTATTTACAGGGCTGTCACTCAAACTGTCCAATTGTGTCAGCATTTCCTTTAGTTTTTGCTTGACTAAGTGATAAATGCCACCATGATCTTCATCCGATAAGAATGTGAGTTGCTTCAGCACAGCATCAATAAAGCAGGCTTATTTCAGAAGTGCGACAACTCGACATTGTTTTTACATCTTGCACAACTGCTGGCATTGCCTTGTCTTGCAAGTAACAGGTGAATAACAAGCTTCGCAATGTTGAAGATGAGGATGAAAATGGTCGATAAGTGGGAGAATATCTGCAATGGTTCTATTAAATTGATTGCTAACATATTTTGTTAATCCAGCTAAAAGTGCAAATACTTTTCTCAGTATCTCCAGGTTGACCATTTCAACTTCTATCAATAAGTCGTGTCTTCGCAGCATCAATGATGCTACACATCGAGCCTGTTGCTGTCGAGTTATTCTCTGCAGCTTTTTGTGAAGGCTATTCCATATACTCTCACAATGAATATGAAGTTTAGTTTGTGATAATTAAAGTTGGTTTTGCCTGCTTTGAAGCCAGTACTTTTGCCTGCCCTTTGGAAAAAAACAACTAAATTCCCATCGGATTCACTTTGAGACATTTATGAGTGAGCCGAAAAAGCAGAGTTAAGCAATTGGTTTGTGTCTGTCCATCTGTCTGTCTGTCTGATCAGTTTATGATCATCAGTTTATGATCGAGGAGCAATTTATTTAAATTGAATGCTATATTTTGAACATGAATCGAAACATGAATAGGAAGACAAGGCTGCCGTTTTACCATATATTTTGACTCTGAATTCGTCCTGATCGCACATACGTAGAGAGAAGTGAGATAATATTTTTTACTCTATCAGCCTGTCTGGCAGTCAAACAAAATTGGAAATCATTTCAAACAAGAAACTTACTGCTTTTAAGGATGTCATAAAGGACACAAACAACAGCTACGAAGAACTCATGTAATGATGTAATATATACATTCGGTAAAACGGTGGTAAAACCTGGAATTAATTTACTTGTACGCGTTGAAACCTCTTTAAACCATTATTAAAATTGACTTCTATACTTGAACACTGTCGAACACAAATCGCCTTTATAATACTTCCAAGAACCATGACATATATCAATATATATCGTGAGAGGGTGTGGCATGTGAGAGGGGTCCAAAAGACCCCTGAGACCCTTTATATCCCTCAGACCTTAACACCATTTAGACCCCTTACACCCTTCAGACAGATTAGACAGCTTAGACCCTTGACCATTTAGACCACTTGAACCTTTTTACAGATAAATTTCATATATGTATAATATCACCAATACTACAAATAAATTTACACAAAATAAATGTTTGTATTATGATTGGTGTAAATCATGACAACACAGCAAATCTGTGACGTCGATCTCTGCAGCGACGTGTA
>CM068963.1:90489217-90503063 GCA_035128595.1 Eptatretus atami | reverse complement strand
CGCAATCAGGGTGGTGGATTCTGTTATTATTATTTTTTTTTGCCTCTTCTCCTCCAATCTAGCTTCCTCTGCTGTTTTAGCCCTCTGACCATGCCGAGCTCCTCCAGGGTATACATGTTCTTCCAGTAACCCCCTCCTGGTTGAACTCCCAAAATGCAGGCTTTTCTGCCCAAGTATTCTCTGTTTTTTTGAGTCTTGTCCCCAATTTGTGGAACTGCCTTTTGGAGGCCACTCCATTGCTTAAAGAAAGCAGTGCACAGCAATCTCATGTATTTTCTTGTCCCCCCAACAATCCTTTTTACCCCTCAGCCCGAATTGGGCTGAAAAAGGGGTATTGTCGTCACAGGCGTTGTCCGTCCGGCCGTCTGTCAACTTTTGGTTTCCGTCAATTTCGAGAACGCCTTGTCCGATTAAATCCATTTTTGTGCAGGTATTGTTGGGGTTGAGTAGAGGAAGGTTCTTTTCGAAAATGGGCGCGCTGCGATTTTCAATGTGGCCTCCATGGCAGCCATCTGAAATTGGTTTCCGTCGATTTCGAGGAGAACGCCTTGTCCGATTAAATCCATTTTTGCAGGGTGTGTCGGGGCTGGGTAGAGGAACGTTCTTTTCGATAATGAGCGCAATTTGATTCTCGGCTAGGCCACCAGGGGGCCAAAACTGAAAACCTAGAAATGGCTATTTCTCCTGAACGAGGCTGGATCATCGCCAAATTTTTATCACAGGTATATCTGATGAGGATACATGATATATAACCCGGGTTTTTGATTTGACCTACTTTTCCAGGTCACAGAGGTCAAAGTTCATACTTCGGTGTTCGGGCGTCCGTCAACTTTTGGTTTCCGTCGATTTCGAGAGAACGCCTTGTCCGATTAAATCCATTTTGCAGGGTGTGTTGGGGTTGAGTAGAGGAAGGTTCCTTTCAAAATGGCACGCTGCGATTTTCAGTGTGGCCGCCACGGTAGTCGTCTTGAAATTGGTTTACGTAATTTTGAGAACGGCTTGGCTTGTCCGATTAAATGCATTTTTGCAGTGTGTGTTGGGGTTGAGTAGAGGAAGGTTCCTTTCGAAAATGGGCGCGCTGCGATTTTCACTAGCCGCCACGGTAGCCATCTTGAAGTCTGATTGATTTTCGATATGACGTCCAACGTGCTCTAACTGACTGCATCATCGTGATATCACTGCTTCCTTTTACAATGCATGGCTGAGGGGTTACGCCCGCGTTACTCTTGTCATGTAATCCCCATAACTTTTCACTTGTGTATTTCTGCGTTTCCTTTCCTCCTGTCCCTCCTCTTTTCAAGGAGAACACTTGCTTGTGTTCAACTGGTTATTCACTGTCAGTGCGTTGTCCTTTCCCCCCTCTGTCACCTTGCTTCCCCATGAAACTCGATCTTGTGTATTGAGAAGAACTGGACGACGTAACCATCTTCAAGTCATTTTTCTTACAGTAGTTTCATGACACCTTTTAGAGGAAAACACTTCTTGTGGTTCGCTGCTCATCTCACTTTCAGATCAGTAACACCACTTGGAAAGGTACAACATGTCGTGTAAATGAGATTTTAATGAATCCAATTTTCAGGACGAGTATTCCCATTATGCACCGTCTTTGAAACATGGTGCATTTTGAGGGCATGGTGGATACATGATCCACAACATTGATAATGTGGCATGTAAATTTACAGTTGCTTCAGGGGATTTCACACCTCTGATGTGTAATTTTCATCTCGGATGCAACTGCACTCTTGATGACGAAGGTTTTGTTCAAATCTTGCAGAAATAATTAACATGCTCAGACAGAAAAACAAATAAACCGTGAAAAATATTTCACCTTTTCTGGTTTGCAAACTGCTTCGTTTGACCAAATTTCCTGGCACGTCTCTTAATCATAGAACGTTGACGTGTACTGATTGACGGCAAGATACGCACGCTAGTCTTTCGATGCAATCGTCCATGAGCAATTTTGCTTGTTCGACGTTTTCCATACGGTTTTTCTGATGTAGGAATGTATCCATCGGTGAGTCTTAGGCAATAACTGAGCAAGTCAAAGTCAAAATTAACAAATTAGTTAATGCACACAGTAAGCTCCATAGCCAAGACAATGAAACGCAAAAACCTAAAAATATATAGCTCACTTACTCCTTGCAATCTCTCGTTCTCTTTGCGTTTTTAATTCCTCATAAAATGTATCTGTGCACCGAAGAGGAGTTATATAGGGATGGCATAGGATGAGATAGACATGACGGATACATATATTAAATTTCTAGCCCATTGTGTGGTTATTTGCAAAATCGGTTTCACTATATTAAAGTAGCACACCCATTCTTCATCACTTTAAAACCTAGCCTTTGCTACAGCTTTGTGCCTTGCCAGAATTACGATAATTATGAGTCAATTTCATTATTAATTATCATACTGATATGAGTTCCCTTACAAGGAACTTTCAATGCAGAAGGAGGCCAAGAGGCTCATCAAAACCTGCACTATTATTACCAACCTATGGTTGTTTGTCCATGCTCTATCCTTTTGTTGAGCGTCAGGCAAGGGAGGAGCACGTACCATTTTTTTAAATCTTTGGTATGACTCAGCCACGGTTCGAACCACCCATTTCCCAGACCTAAAGCGGACACTCTAACCATTACACCACCGAGGCTGGTGTGTCCCACTGAGTTAGTTTGAATAGTTTGCTGAATCAAACGGAAGACCAAGAAGGAACCCGGAGAGATAAAGAGTAAAGATGGAGTCATCAGGAGGGACCTGGATAGGATTCGGGTTTCAGCTGCAGCTTCACTACCCTCAAACACATCCAGGCACAGCCAAGCGAGCATTGCAGAAAAATTTCTGCAAGAATTCACTTCTCCTTCGAGAGATAGATAATGAAAGAGAGAAAGCGAGTTAAAGAGACAAAAGAGAACAAAAAGCAAGACATATAATGAATGAAGAGAATTGTGAAAAAAATTAGAAAGAAATGTGAAAGGAACAAAGAATAAAGATGTCAGGAAGAACCTGAACAGATAGAGTTCAGCAGTTACTCCCCAGGCTCAAACGCAGCAACATGTACAAGCCACCAGCGGTCTGTCAGTGGGGAAGCACAGACCATACAACATGGGGATATAGTACAAACATAATGAAATGGAAGACTAAGAAGGAACCCGAAGAAGTAAAGAGCAAAGATGAAGTCATCAGGAGGGACCTGGATAGGATTTGGGTTTCAGCGGCTCCTCCACAACCCTCGAACCCATCCAAGCGCAGCCAAGTGAGCATTACAGAAAAATTCCTGCGATAATTCACTTCTCTTTAGAGAGATAGATAAAGAAAGAAAGGAATAGAGAGTAAAAAAAGATGAATGAGAAGAAAAATCAAGTTTCCCATTAAATTAAGCAATGAATATGAAAATGCTCTTCAGCAAAACTCTCAGCTGAGCGACCTTTCAAAATACTAGTCAGGAAAAAGACCAGTTCATTTGACGAGCCACCACATTTAGCAAAACAATGATCTTCACCATCCTGTCCCTGTTCCTGTTTTCCTACTGCATTTTTCTCCTCACCTCACTCATCTTGATATCTTTTGTAGGGTTGGCCAGCGTCATGAGGCCTTCCAAAGTCATGATTCATGATGCTGGGAACCTATGAAGTTCAACTCCCAAATATTTTATGTATTTGCCCATTGTCTACTCATCTCTGTGTCTGAGTGGCGACCCGTCCAGGATTGTGCACAATAGCCAAGGAGACTGCTTAGGCAGCACCAACGCTCTGCGCAGAGTATGGTCCCAATCTCCTCCTCCTCCTACTCATCTCCTTGTGATTAATGTAAACATCCACTGATGTCTGTTTATGTCCTCATCATGCATGCAATTCAAGCACAAGCTCCTGTATGACGACTTTGCACTGTTATAAAAACAACCATTTCACCACAATCTGAATGAATTGCAGAAGGTTTTACAGTTCGTTGAAACAATCCATGCAGTCACCTCCTATGTCATCCCTATATCATCAAAAGGACTTCCAGGTGAAACCAAATGACTTTATGTGGTTTATGTTATTAATAGTCGGAAAGATGAAGCTGATGTGAACTCGTATCCAGTCAAAAATGTAAGTGAGGCAAAACCTTTCACTCGAAGAGCTGCAATAGATTACATTTGTTGGTGTTTGTATCAGACATTGTATTGTCGTGAAGAAAGATGTGAGTTGTTCAGAAGATCGTGGTACACAGGGAGGGGGGTCATGTGCTCTTCGTTTGCTTTCACCTTTCCACTTCGTGGAACTATCCGGCAAACTTACAATATGGTTGTAAACTCCTTACAAAAAAATGAAGCGATTCTCTTGTTTTTCAAGGACTTTTATTGTTTTTTATTTAATTTTTTTTAGCACATTTGAACGACTTCAGATTTTGGTTGAAGAGGACTAGTACATTGATCTGTACACTCCATCAACAAGTGATGCCACTGGAAGTGAAAGTGAAATTGTTCTGTGAAAACAACATGTGTGTCTAAAACGACTGTGCAAATTGGCAACAACGCCAGTTTACAAATGCTCATAGACTAGCTTGCACAATCAAAAATTGGAAATAATAACATGCGTGACCACAACTCGAGAGCGATGACTACAGGCATCATGATCTCAACC
Organism: Eptatretus atami; assembly: GCA_035128595.1. Taxonomy (NCBI): domain Eukaryota; kingdom Metazoa; phylum Chordata; class Myxini; order Myxiniformes; family Myxinidae; genus Eptatretus; species Eptatretus atami. The sequence continues at coordinate 90,498,441 of CM068963.1, read as the reverse complement.
TTGTATCTGAAGCCAGTACTCTTTTGAATGACGACAAGGTCAGTTATTCCAACTTCAATGCCAGTGTGCACTATGAGGCTGCCCCTATCGAAATTAAATTCGCAAATCGATTTCCATATTGTCTCTCAACACAAGCACATCATCTGTCATTGAAGCTAGACTTGTCAGTGGAACGGCATGGTGCAATTATTTTACCCTCCAGTTGTGATGTTGTATTTCCCATTAAATGCAGTTTGTAACATTGCTTTGTAACAGTTTGAGGAATGTGTAACGGTGGTCCCCTGGACTTCATACCTCTGTAGCAAAGCCTGTTCCAAATTGTCTATGTCAAAATTCAATGGTTGATTGCTCTTTTCAGGCCATTCTGTAGTGATCATGCTGTTGAAAAGTGATACCTTCTGGCAAGGAAGACAAGATAACGATCCTCAAAAGGGGTTGTAAATCTTGGGTGATCTGAATGACATTTCTCTGTGAAATGTCCTGTCTGGTGGTACTTTGTCAGCACTCTTGAAATGGCATTGCGATGAACATTGCACGATGTGCGATGAACATTGCACTATGAAGCAATGTTTCGTCGCCCCAAGCCCCCCCCCCCCCCCCACCCTCTCCCGAAACATCTTGATGGTTTTTATAAGCCAACTATTTTTTTTGTGAGGAGGAAACATCTAATAACATTAAAAGCAGTCACTTTATTATCTGTATAAGTTTCACTTGATGCACTAAGTATTGGCAGGAACAACATTCCACTCCAACGCGTTTCTTTCTTTATAACGATAATGCCAAAACATAGACATGAAGTGGATTCTTTTAAGTTTTCTCTTCAGTTATACTTCAACTGGACTCTGTGACATAATGGTTAGAGTGTCCGTTCTAAAGGGGCTGTCACACCTTGACGTTTTAGCCAGCGTATGGCAAGGTATCAAAATGTATGTAAAACGCTGGCATATGCTGAACTATTGATGTTTTAAAAAACAGTTTTGGGCGTATAATAACGTGTTAGACGTATGCATAACGTATTAGTAACGTACACAGAACGTTTCAATCAAAAAAAAAAACTTATACCAACGAATGCTGAGCGTGTTGTCGGCGTTCACAACCTATGCCCAACGATAGTTTAACTTATGCATAGCGCGCAGCGTATCGCCGACGATCACGTGGGTAGGTATTCATAGGCTGCGGCTCGACGATTCAAGTCATAACCGCACTAGACATCAAAGTGTGAAGCCGCTGTCACACCTTGACGTTTTAGCCAGCGTATGCCGACGTATGAAAATTTGCTGAACAAGCTGGCACACGTCGAATACGTTATGGGTAAGTTTTGTATACGTTAATAGCACGCTGCATACGTCGTAGTACACTGGCATACGTCGTAGTACGCTGGCATACGTCGTAGTACACTGGCAACGTCATAGTATGCTGGCATACGTCGTCGTACGCCGAGTACGTCGAGAAATTTTCAGCATGTTGAAAATTTCTCGACGTACTCGGCGTATGACACACGTTCTGCATACGCTGGCCATAAGTTGTAGGCACGTTACGCGACGTTGACACACGTCGACACACGTTACTTGTAAGTTACTCATAAGTCAAAACATGTCAAGGTAATGGTTAGCGTCAGTGTTCCAGACTCCCTGGTTTTTTTTCTTTTCTTCGGTATGACGGTGATGTTGACACTTCGAGTTCTAGTGCGGTTATGATTTAAATCGTTGAGCGGAAGCCTATTAATTATATTATATTATAACCGCACTAGAAATCGAAGTGTCAACATCACCGTCATACCGAAGAAAAGAAAAACAGGGAGTCTGGAACACTGACGCTAACCATTACCTTGACGTGTTTCGACTTATGAGTAACTTACAAGTAACTGTGTTGACGTGTGTTAACGATCGCGTAACGTGCCTACAACACATTACTCATAGGTTAGAAATAAGTTTCGGGTACGCTAAACATTACCTCGACGTGTTTTGACTTAAGAGTAACTTACAAGTAACGTGTGTCAATGATCGCGTAACGTGCCTACAACTTATGGCCAGCGTTATGCGGAACGTGTGAGTCATACGCTGGCATACGTCGAAAATTTCAAGCATGGAAAATTTGTCTAACAGCTCGGCGTACTACGACGTATGCCAGCATACTACGACATATGCCAGCATACTTCGACATATGCCAGCGTACTACGACGTATGCCAGCGTACTACGACGTATGCCAGCGTACTACGACATATGCCAGCGTACTTCGACGTATGCCAGCGTACTATGACGTATGCCAGCGTACTACGACGTATGCCAGCATACTACGACGTATGCCAGTGTACTACGACGTATGCCAGCGTGCTCTTAACGTATACAAACTTACCCATAACGTATTCGACGTGTGCCAGCGTTTTAGCCAAATTTTTCATACGTCAGGCATACGTTGGCTAAATCGTCAAGGTGTGATAGGGCCTTAAGTCTGGGAAGTCGGTGATTCGATGCCTACCCTGGCTGAGTCATACCAAAGACTTTTTAAAAGGTGATTTCTGACTTGACACTCAGTATTTAAAGGATAGGACATGGACAAACTCAATGGGATGTTATTCATGGGGAGGAGGAGGAAATTTGTACTTAATTGCTCTGCTAAGTGTGGAAAGAAAAGCAATGCCATCAATATGGTATCGTTGGTACCCAGAGTGCCCTGGGAAGTTACACCCGTTCCCCCAAGCTCAGCGGCTGCGCTCCTCTGAAGTCAAGTGTTGTCTCGAGTTTTTGTCTGCAGATGTGTGCATGATTGTGTTGTAGCTCCACCAAAATCCTTGTGCTTTTAGCAAAATGGCAAAGAACCACCTCCACCATTGTGCTCATCTTTGTTTCTACTTCACCATAATTTTGTGTTGATTATACAGATCCTATCATGTTTCTTTTTTAAAAAAGAGGAGGCGCACAAGACCAGTACCACTGGATAATGATAAATAATGCAGTACTCACACACAAAATTTATTTCTATCCTTCCACAACTAAAGTCTTTCATCTGCTTCATTCAACTTAGCGATGTCTTGCTGTTCTACCAATTCCATAACGATTCAAATGCAAATGCTTTTCCTACTGAACACAATGTGTCATCCAAAGGATGAAAAGAGCATTTTCATACCCTGTACACAGCAATGTGCTGTAACACACTACATCTACCATATTGTAATCTAATTTCTTATTCACATCATTAATATATCATAACGTGTTTATTAAGTGCACTCAAATCAAATATTTAGTGCCAATATGAAACTCCTTTTGTGCTGTCAGGTTAACTTTGTAAATGATTGCTGGAGTTAGCAGAAGGTTCGTCCATTTTTATTTTTTAATGTACTTTCAACCTTTTTATTTTTAATGTTTCACTGTGCCTGTTTCGTTTTAACATCTCACATGATCGTGAAGGTATGAACCCGAGAATGGAAGAGTAAGGATGCCACCTTAACTTAATGTCGAATGCCCATGGTACCATTGCATCACAGGATGATGATTCCTCAATTATATGAGCTGCGGTGCTGATGGCGTTATGACGTGCAGATGATATGTTCTCAAGCTTACACTTGAGCAAATAATTGTCTTACAAATAAGAAGAGGCAGTCTTTTGTCTTGCAAACAAAACAACAGACTTCCTCTTCTCAATCTAGGAATATACTCCTTAATCTGAAAATTATAATGCTGCTCTCACGAACAAACCTCCTGGAAGTGCATCACACAACACCCAAAGATGTAGAACAGAATTTCTTGGACAAAGTATTTGTGGATATGATTCCATTTCCATCTGTGGTTAGATTACACAAAGTTTAAGATTATGTAAAGTCGAAGATAAAGACTATAATATTCCTCTTCGTCAAGGCTCATGTCGGTTTGTATCGGCAGACAAATTTGAATGATGGATTTTATCAACTGAGGGTTGACGAAGACATGCTAATCACGCTGCGAAGAAAAGTGAAGCTGAAATTTTGGGTGTTAGCTCTTTTGAGGTTCTTGCTCTTTTGCATCATTGAAGGGTGAGCGATCTCATCATTTATTGTCACAAAACGTCAGTTTTGCTTGTATTCCCACTGTGGTTAGCATACCTTGGTCAACGTTTGGTTGATAAAACCTATTGTTAAGATATGTACACCCTGCACTGAGAATTCAGCATTGAGTTGTATTGAGAGGTGTCATTTGTTTTTATTTAGACTGCATGGGGGCCTACCCAATGCTGTGGTGGAGTTGGAGACAATCTCACGAATGGTGGATGATGATGGTGGTGAACGCAAAGGAAATGATGCGAGGCCACCCACTCTACCAGCTGATGTGCCCCTGCTTGACCTGGCACCTGCCAGTCCTGAGCATGGACCGACTCAGAGTGAAGACGCAGAGCTCTCAGATGATAGGTGAGGGTACAGTCTCTAACTCAGTACTTATTTCTTTGCTTAACTCACTCCTGTCCTTGTTTAGTTTTTTTTATTTTTATTTATAGCTGGCAGGATAGCTTAGTGGTACGCATAGTCAACTCTGAGCTGTTGAGGCTGGATTTGAATCTCAACCAAGTTATAAAATGTCATCCTAGTGTTTTGCAGGCAGGGCAAGGCATCAATGTGTGGGCCATCCCGAGGAAAGATATTGAACTGGGTGTCAGGTCTGCTCGCAGTAGATGGTGGGCGTTACAGATCCCATCCCATGGTGTCCTTCGCAAGGAGTAGGTGAGCCATCACCGGCACCTTGACAAATTCCAAATTATCGCTCTAACATACTTTCTCAAACATCAGGCCAGGCGAGTCGGTTCATGAAAGACTTGAGCCAAAAACCTCTCCAGCTGACCCCACGAGAAGGAATAATTGTCGCCATTAAAAAAAGTAAACAAATTTAAGTTGGTAAAAAACAATTAACAATGCCATTGGATTTCTTCAAGGTTAGTGGTTAAGGATTGTGTGTTTGTAAACATATTTGAGGCTCATGGAAGAGCTCGAGAAGAATGAATGGAGGGAGCATAATGGAACGGAGGAAACGCCAACAGCCGAGAAGAAGTGAGAGTGAAATCAAGGGGAGAGGGAGAAGGGCACGTCTGGGTAGGGGGACGGGGAGTGATGTTGTGAACAAGCTGCATACAAGCTGTGAATTAAGCACAGCAAGAAGAAGAAGAAGAAGGGGAAAGTGGTGATGAAACAGAAAAAGAGCAAGCCAACCAACAACTAACAAACGAAAAGAGGTGATGAATAAGGAGGGAAAAATCACAACAACCTGGAAGAAAGGATTGCTTGAGAATTGGGGTAATTTGGGGTCGGAGAGATCATGAGTATGGATGGGGGAATGACCTGATGTTGTGGTGAACAGGTGTCTTGAAGCCCGGGAGGGAAGAATGGGACTGACCAGACAGGGGAAGTTGGTTTCATAATTGAGTGAAAAGAGAAGTGGAGGTGATCAGTGAGCCTGGATTTTGGAAGTTTCACAAGAGGGTTACTGACAGGTGGTTGAAGGATATGATGAAAGAGTTGATCTCTTCTGAGTATACCCTACTTTGCTAGACCAGAGCTAATAATCTCATAAATATTTCAAGGAATGGTGAGAGGTGAGGTAATAAGTGGCATATAAAGGCTATTTCGTCTGTCATGCTTGTACCATTTAAAACCGTGCTTGACGACTTTGCTGATCACCAAGCCACTCATTTAAATGGGTTACCAGCTGAATTTGTCAAGGCTATTCTGGGTAACACAGTCTTCGTGATGGATCACTTCCTCTTAGCTGTTGATGTCCACTTGTATGTACAGGGAGGGGCATTTATATCTGACGGTTTTATTATCCTTATAACTTTTTTGTTTCTAAACCAAATAAAATAAAATTTCTATACAACATTGGCACTTTAAGTATAACATACTTAATCATACTTTAAGTTTTTTTAAATCAATTTTGATTCTTTATTTCTTAAAAATTACATCAGACAAATGGGCCCCTTTCAAATTCGTGCATTCACGACGGCGGATCATCATATTGTTCATGACCGCAAGCAATGTCTCTTGATCAATGGAGCGGATGGTTACAGTGATGTTTGCCTTCAATTCATCGATCGATGTTGGATGTCCCTTATAAACTTTGCCCTTCAGAAATCCCCACAGGAAGAAATCTGGTGGAGTTAAATCTGCCAAATCAAAGTGTGCCTCATCTGTCATGATGACCTTGTTTATGAAATTGGCATGCTCATTGCATTTTTTAAAAATTAAAAATAAAAAAATAAAAATGTTCATTGCATTTAAAGTGCTCCATCATTAAAAACTGTCAAGTATTATCTGTAAAACACAGAAAACAATAATTAGTTATGCCAAGACTTCTTCCGGCTAGAAAGATTGCAAATGTGTTAGATATAAATGCCCCACCCTGTACTAGCAGAGGTATCTTGTTCCAAGCTTGTATCACGTTATAATGATGCATCAAGGCAACAGACCGCTACCTCAATTGCTCCTGAAAATAAAACAAATAAACCGGGTTACATACGTGAAGCAAAAGCTTCTTTTAATTTTTTTGGTCAAGAATAAACCTTTGACTCTGTTAGCTAAGAACACGTTTCATTTTTTTTTAAAAGCAATTTGTTTTTGGAGCACCTTTTATTTCTTAAATGGCTTTATTATTTCATATTTATAGTGTAATTAAAGTCGATGATGGTCGATTGTTAATCCTTTCCCACTTAGAGAGAAGTTTTCCAGGACTGCTCTTTGTTCAAAATTGTTTATTATCCCCCACCAACCGACGAAGTTGGCGGGGGATATAGAAATGGGTTCCGTCCGTCCGTCCGTCCGTCACATTTCGTTTCCGGAGCTTAACTACAAATCCCCTCAAGATATATTTACAAAATTTGGTACACATATCAAGCAAGTGGTGAACTGGTGCCTTTTGATATTTTCTAATTGATAGGTCACATGGTTTGGCGGCCATATTGAATTTACCCTAAAACCTTCAAAAAATCTTCTTCTCCAGAATGGCTGGTCAGATCAAGGGGAAACTTCACATACATATTGCACACGCTTAGGGAATATAAGTTTGTTAATCATCATTTACTATGGCGGGGGATATCGAAGACTTCGTCTTCAACGGATGCTAGTTCTTTCTGCATCACACCCCTTTTGATTTGATTGCATTTCACGTTGTTAGGCTTTTCTGTTACACCTTTGGAAAACCTTTTGCTTCTGCTAATGCCGCGGACATGTGTGTCGTCGTTCGTAACACCTCCAACTGTTTATTTTTTACCTGCAACTGTTTTTGAGGGCTTGCACCAGTTGCACATCTTCCTCCAAGCATGCACCACACAAATGAATAGGGTAAAGCAACTTGGGTGGGCAGTATGTCATCCACTGGTGTACCAGGTCTCCCTATGAACTTTAGCTGGAACAATGAAGGTGTGAAGTACCTCGGCTTGAGCCAGTTTTGTTAGGATGGTTCATTTCACAAAAGTGATGACAAAACTAGGTAAATAACAAAGGAATTTAGTCTACCCTGTCTTTTAGAGGCCATACTTTGGTAATTGAAACTTGGTAGCCTCTCTTCTGTGGCACAAGATGATTGCCTTGCACCCCCCTGCAATATTGCTATCTACAATTTAAAAATGCCGACTTGCTATATATTGGGGTCGTAAACACCAGCTTAGACTGAGGTTGTTTACCTCACACTGGTAGAAGGTGGCCATAGACTTCTCGATATGTTCAATGATTGCTTTTCTGCATCTCTGCCACTCATCGTTTCTTATTCCATGAATCCTTGCCCTGGAGATCTTCTGCAGGCTATTTATTGAAGCAAGCTAGCATGCTTGGCTACAACAGAGAGCTGCTTTTTTCATGGAGCTGCAACACATGGATATGTCTTTATTCTCAGAGTTTTAACAGGATGTTTTTTTGCACTGATAATCCGTAAAATGGAGAACTACGACAATGAACGTTTTTTTCCGTGAACCCATATTTTGTAATGCTCTCTTTCCTGGGATACTCTGCTCATGCTCCTTTGTGCATTGTTTTTTGAGTGCTGGTGTGAGCATTTCTCAGAATCCTTGGTCAACAATATGAACAGATTGTACTAAGCAAAGTATATTAGAGTAAAGACTGGCATTAGATGTTTTAGAACTGCAGTCGAAGCCTGGTGTTGGCTTAGCTGTTCGGGTGGCTGGCTTGGGATCTTAGAGTCCTGAGTTTGAGCCCTTGTCAGCTGTTGAATTAACACCAGGTGGGGTTGACTCAGCCTGTCATCCTTCTGAGGTCAGCAAAATGAGCACCAGTGTACTGGTAATAGGGGTATTGCATCAGCAGCAGAGCCACACTCTCAGCCAATGATGCTACCTGCTGCCATGTGCTGCATACTAAGGAGTGGTAGGGGGAACTGTAGTCCAGGTTCTCTAATAAATCTTCTGTGCTTTTAGACACTCAGGCCTGTGCTTCATTTCCAGCACCAATGGCTCTTCTGTGCACCTCATGCCTCCGAAACGTCCACAGCTTTTTATCAGCTCCAACTCAACTGTCAATGGCTCCACAATAGTTGTCGGCCTATATCTTCCTCTCCATTTCCTGGGTGTTGCAAGAACAAATTGTATCATCTTTGTGTTGCAATTCATTATTCTTCCTTGCATCTGGCTTAATTTGGGTCTTGATGGAGAGAGACCTTGCTTCCCAACGGTCTGCTATGTACATTTTACCAATTGTGAAAGAACTGGTGGCATTATTTGGAGACTTTTAAGTTTGAATATCTCGTTTTCCTTGCAAATATTTGTTTTTGGATCACCACTAGGCTGTAAAAAGAGTTCAGAGACTGTCCTTCACTGAACTTTCGGATTGCTGAAGGGAAACTTGCTATTTGTAAGATGAGCAAAGCCAAGCTTCTTGCAGATAATGACATTGCTTGCAATGCAGTACAAAAAAAATTAAGCTCTTACTATGGTAAGGGTATGCATATAATTTTCTTATTGTCAAACTAAATGTGACTGGCAAACCTTTAGATAAAGATGGTGCACAAAGAATGGACATAGTGTGTGTATAATGACAGCAAGCGCTTATCTGTCAATACGATTGTCATTGTTGTCGTCGTAGTAGCGCAGAGTTGCAGGATGTCAGACGCAGAAACAAACTAGGAGTTGTGTTTATACAGACGCCTTCGGCTGTTTATTGGTAAGTTCGGTGACCAAGTCCCATCGATTGAGATTAAAGTCCGTAAAAGGCTCTGAAACTGTGACAGAATTATATTGCTTTGTGATGACAATATTT
>CM068963.1:90463717-90489207 GCA_035128595.1 Eptatretus atami | reverse complement strand
TCACTATAAATCAAAGAAAACAAAAACTGGTCATTCAATGATGTCGATATACAGGTGTCCGGAATTATGGTTATCTGAAAAAATATGACAAACAATTCTGCATTACAACATTTCCAACAACATAAAATCTTACAATTAGCCACATAAAGAGATGTACTGTCCACTTCTAGTGCACTTGTTTAAATAGGAAGCACATGTACGCTGGTAAGAACAAAAACAGGCCTCGTAATGCCGTCTCCGCTCAGAACGTATCGCACAGTCCACCCAAAATGTCCGGTCTGCCCAGAACGTCCGGTCCACCCAGAACATCTGGTCCGACAGTCTAAACTAAAGAGCAAGGAGCTCAAGAGAGATAGCTATAAAGTAGTCTACAAATGTCATGACTGACATGAGTATGATCTGTTTAATGGTGATATTAACTTTTTTTATATGAGTCGGTTCTTTTTTTTTGTATGTACTGTACACCATTTTAAATTTTATGCTTTGTCTTTTTAGATCATTTTCAAGATTTATTTGGTGGTTTAAATGTATTTACTAAAGGTTTGCAAAAGTTTCTTTCCTCTCTCCTCTCCTCTCCACTTTTCACTGCTGTAACTCACAGTTGTCATTCACGTGGAATTACGCAGCACTGTTGCTCAGCATCTCTGGTGCTGTGTATCATATCTATGTAGCTTTCCTCCTCTTTTTCTGTCTTTCGCTTCTTCACTTTTCTCTTTTAGACTTTGGTGTACTACTTTTTCGCTTCTCTTATCTAATGAGTGAGAGAGGACCGAGAGACAGCAGAGTAGCATTTGCCTAATTTGTTTGATTATCGTCATTGCTATGTTTATATAAATTTGTCCTTGTTACCCTCACTAGAAGAGAGGGTATTGCATTTGGGTCTTTTGGTTTGTTACTTCCAAAATGGAGGATTTTTCAAGTATATTGGTCAATCAATTTTGTTATTCTGTCTGTCTCTTTCTCTGTCTGTCTGTTTGTTTGTCTGTTTATCGCCGACAGGTCACAAATTTTTTACCGATCCTCACGAAGTTTCACTAAATGGTACAGTTTGTCATAAGGAAGAAGCCTATTGTTTTTGAGGTCAAAAGGTCAACAACTTGTTGAGATTTCTAAATCCTCAATTTTCATCCAATTGACTTGAAATTTGAAGAGGATTTATATTTCAGGTCACTGAATTCAACCAGCCAATTATTATTCTTTTGTTATTATTGTTGTTAGTATTATTATTATATTATTACTTTTTGTATTCACCGTCGAGGCTCGTATGAGAGCTAAACACAGAATGTACAACAAGGGGAGCAGGAGACAAAAGGTGGGAGAGGGAAGGAAAACACAGTGGGGAACAGAGACATGAGGAGACTGTGGAAGGGAGAGGGATGGGGCGGAGTACACAGGGTAAACAGATGGACACTACAGGGACTTCAGATCCTTACACACAGGGACTTTGAGGAGGAAAGCAGGGAATTTTTGGGAGTTGGGTTTGAGGAGAACAGTGGGGGTCGAAAGATCATGGTTTTTGATGGGGGAAGATAAGACATGGTGGTGAACGGCTGTTTTGAAGACCTGGAGGGAAGAGTGGGATTAAGAGAGTGTGGGAGTTTGTTGCAGAGGCGGGAAAAAGAGGAATGAAAGAGTGAAGGTGAGAGTGATTCTTGATTTTGGAGTTTTACCAGAAGGGGGTTGCTGGCGGAACTTGAGCGCCCTCGGACATATGGGGGGGGGGACATATCTCGACAGAGCAGTGGGGGGGCGAAGCCAAGAGGAGACAGCAGAAGACAGAACGACACCAACCTGCCTGAGGTGAGAGAGTGAGAGACCCAAAGACTCAGTCTCATCGTGGGAGATACCAATGATCCTAAATTCCTTGGTTACCACTTCGTCAGCCGAAAAAGGTGAGAGGCGGGAGCACAAGCCCAGTGAGAGAGCAGTACTCATCAGGCTGTGGATGAAAGCTTTGTATGTGGTCAGGAGCTCAGGTGTGCCAAGGAAGGACTTGGCGTGACGGAGGATTCCAGTGGCTTTGGATTCCCAGTGACTGGCTTTGGAGGCCAGCTTGGAAATGTGGCTTTCCCAGGAAAGATCATGGCAGATATTGAAAACCAGAAGCTTGAATGAAAGAACTTCTTCAAGGGATTGTTGAGAAAGTAGATGAGGGGTGGGGGGTTCCAGATGGTCCCTTCGAGAGGGACATCGTGAGAGTGGAGATTGTCATCGTGAGAGTGAGAGATTTGTCAGGGTTGAAAGACATGTTCCACATGCTGGACAGCTTGTGATTTTATCCAGATCAGCAGAATGAAGAGACTGCTGCTGCCGATTTGAAGTCAATATTTTCCAGTAATAAGCTTTTGTCTGCAGCCTGATGGAGTACTGCTCTCCCCTCTGGCTGGTGCCCTGCCTCTCACCTTTCTCGGCTTCACGCTGTGGAAACCGAGGCATTAGGATCATTGGTATATCCGCGGTGAGGCTGAGTCTTTGGGCCTTCACTCTCTCACCAGGCGTGTCGGTGTCTTTTTGTCTTCTACCGTCTCCTTCATCTCACCCCCCCACCCCCGCTCTGTCTGCATATGTCCTCCATATATCGCAGGGCACTCAAGGTCCGTCAGCAACTCCTGGTAAAACTACCAAAATCACGAATCACTGCTCACCTTCACTCTTTCATTCCTCTTTTTTTCCCCGCATTTGGAATAAACTTCACACTTTCTCAATCCCACTCTTCCCTCCAGTCTTCAAAACAGCCGTTCACCACCATCTCTTATCTTCTCCCATCCAAACCCACAATCTTTCTACCCCTGTTAATCCACCCCAAACCCACCTCCTTCAAATTCCCTTCCTTCTTCCCAAAAGTTCCCTGTCGTGTTAGGTCCTGAAAGTCCCTGTGGTGTCATCTTGTTACCCGTGTTCCCCGCCCCATCGCTCTCCCTTCCACAATCTCCTAATGTCTCTGTTCCCTCTGTTTTGTCCTTCCATCTCCCACCCTCCTGTCTCCTGCCCCCATTGTTGTTTGTTGTGTGTTAGCTCTCATACGAGTCTCAACAATGTCAACAAAGAAATAAATATATATCGATTTTTGAGGGAGGTCAATATCGACCAAAGGTCAACACTAGACCCAAGGTCAGCATCGAAGGTGGTGTTTTTGAAATCCTCAATTTTCATCTGATTGACTTAAAATTTGAAGAGGATTTATATTTCACATGTGACTGAATTTAACCAGCCAATTATTTTGAGTTCAACATGGACCAAAAAGGTCAACACAGGCCCAAGGTCAACAACTAAGGGGTGTTTTCTAAAACCTCAATTTTCATCCGATTGACTTGAAATTTGAAGAGGATATCATATTGTCACTGAATTCAACCACCAATTATTTTTGAGGTCAAATTTGTTTTATGGATTTTGCAAGTCCGTGCTCTGCATGACATCTTCTTCTTGTTTGTATGTCCGTACAGAACTTTATTGTTTTTTCCACAACATCTTGTCGGATTATGCTGGTGTTGGCTTAATGGTTTGGGTGATGGCGCTTGGGATCCTAGGATCCTGAGTTCAAATCCTCCTTGGCTGTTTAATTATTATTGCCAGGTGGGGTTGACTGCCTGTCATCCTTCCGAGGTCGGCAAAATGAGTGCCAGCTTGCTGCAATCCTGCTTCGGAGTGGCGACCCATCCAGGATTGTGCCCAATAGCCAAGGAGATTGCTTAGGCAGCACCAATGCTCTGCACAGAGTATGGTCCCAATGGATGGACGGACATGATGCTGCCCTGGGTACATGGATATGTTGTGGTGCAGCCTGGGAAAATTACACCCATCAAAAAACGTCACACACGAAAATAGCAAAGCATAAAATATATAGTGTTCAGAACTTTTTCAAAGGTGTTAAGTTGAAAAAGTGTAAAGAGAATGAGTGCAAATAGAGGAGTATCTATACTGTGTTATGCAATGTCACCCCTGTTCTTTCTAAAGCCGCTGTCACACTTGACGATTTAGCCAGCGTATGCCGATTTATGAAAAATTTGTCTAAAACGCTGGCACACGTCGAATACGTTATGGGTACGTTTTGTATACATTTAAGAGCACGCTGAAAACACTGCCATACGTCGTAGTACGCTGGCTTTAAACGTTGTACTTTTGGGTTGTCCTCAATTTTTTGCATGCTTTGAAATTTTACGACGTATGCCGGCGGATGACTCACACGTTCCGCTACGTTGGCCATAAGTTGTAGGCACGTTATGCGGATGTGATCACACGTCGACACACGTTACTTGTAAGTTACTCATAAGTCGAAACACGTCGAGGTAATGTTTAGCGTACCCGAAACTTATTTCTAACCTATGAGTAACGTTTTGTAAGCACGCTACACGAACGTTGTTCACACTTCGCAACACGTTACTTGAAAGTTCCTCATACGTCGAAACACGTCAAAGTAATGTTTAGGGTACCCGTGACTTATTTATAACGTATGAGTAACGTGCTTGGGAATTATTTGTAAAGCATATCCTACGCACAAATATGTATGTGACGTATTTGACGTCTTCAGGATGACCACAGAACTTACTGAACGCGTTTCTAACTTACAGATACATATAATGGCGTATTGGCAGCGATTAGGGGAATTGGTATATAAAAGGGGCTTCGCAGGAGGAACCCGTCTTTTTTTTTAGACTTCGTGGTGAGTACATGTCATGTCATTCCGAGAGATGGAGGATACGGCAAGGCTGAGACGACAATACCTACCTGTCCTCAACATCAACATGACCTCATCGAGTTGACACTGCACCAGTTGCGTGCCAATAGAGCAGGAGAAGAAGACGTGAACGGAGGAGAAGGAACTGGGTCAGACCATGGATCGGGAGGCCACGCCATTACGTCATATATGACCAGCTCATTGGAACTCCGGAACGAGGACCATGCATCCTTCATCAAACTTCCTGCGAATGCCCCCAGCGATGTTCGACGAGCTGCTAGCCAGAGTGGGTCCAAGGATAACCAAGCAGTACACCTTCTACAGGGTCCGCTTGAGCTGGCATGAGGCTGGCACTGAGCCTGCTGCTGTTGGTGCCGTGACTGCAGTGCTTGTGAAGCGATTTAACTCGTTCAATGAAAACGATTTCAATTTCCGAGCACCAGCGTCCAAAAACAATAGGCGAGTGACGGGCATTTATTTAAAGTGAAGTTGCAGCCTATGAATAGAAAACTCACGTAATCGTCGACGATACGCTGCCACGCTATGCATACGTTAGACTATCGTTGGGCATAGGTTGTGGACGCCTAAAACACGCTAATCAATCGTTGGTATAACTTATCTATAAGTTATCGAAGCGTTCTGTGTTCATTACTAGTACATTATACATTTGTCCAAGTCTTTTTGAATACTTTAAAAACTGAAACAAAAAAATAGTTCATCGTGGGAATGAGAAAAAAAAAATTAGCCGAAAAGAACATCGAACAATGTGCAAAGTAGTCTCTATTCGTGGACGCAACGAGGATCCATCATCACCCACACCTCCCATCACACTCACCTACTACTACTGACACGCTCACCTAATACTACTATACTGATACTACTGACATTGACATCTACTCAACATGGAGTCTGGAACACTGACGGGTTCCTCTTGAAGCCCATTTGTACATACCAATTCCCTAAACGCTGCCAAATCGCCATTATACGGTAGATGTAAGTTAGAAACACGTTCAGTAAGTTCTGTGGTCGTCCGGAAGACGTCAATCAAATTCGTCTGCATACGACAATGTGCGTTTGAGATACGTTACACATAGGTTCAAAGCACGCTACTCATAGGTTACAGCACGCTACTCATAGGTTAAAAATTAAGTTTCGGGTATGCTAAACATTACCTCGACGTGTTTCGACTTATGAGTAACTTACAAGTAACGTGTGTCCGACGCGTGACAATGATCGCGGAGCGTGCCGAGAACTTATGCCAGTGTATGCGGAACTTGTGAGCCATACTCGAGTACGTCGTAAAATTTTCAGCATGCTTGAAATTTCACGACATACTAAACGTACCACGGAATATGACAGCGTACTTCATTGTTTTTCAGCGTCTCCTAACATATACACAACTTACCCATACCGTATTCGACGTGTGCCAGCGTTTTAGACACATTTTTCATAGGTCGGCATACGCTGGCTAAATCGTCAAGGTGTGACTGCGATGTTGACACTTCCAATTCTCAGCGGTTATGATTTAAATCGGCGTGCGGCAGGTTTTTAACAGAGAACGCCACGAGTTCGTCGGCGATACGTGCAGCGCACTATGCCTAAGTTAAACTATCGTTGGCATAGGTTGTGAACGCCGACAACAGGCTAAGCATTCGTTGGTATAAGTTATCTATAACACAACGAAACGTTCTGTGCCCGTTACTAATGTGTTATGCATACGACCAACACGTTATGAATACGACCAAAACTTAAAAAAAAAACCTCAAAACTTCAGCGTACGCCAACGTTTTACATACATTTTTATACGTTGCCATTGCTGGCTAAATCGTCAAGGTGTGACAGCGCCTTAATGAAGGAATTCTTTCGAAATTGTCCCAGTAGGGTAGTGTCATATCTCGGATCATTAATTACAGTTCCTCTACATACCAGAAATGATACGCTTAAACATACAGACGCATTTCGGCATTTGTGTTATGTGTTGCTAAAGTCTGTCATTACCTAGTTTGATGTTTTCCTTTATTTTAATTAAGCCGATCATGAGTAAAATATCTTTGCTGCCACTGACAGATTGATTTGCTATTGTTTGGAGCTTACGGACAAACTAGGCGGTTTTGTTCTAATGCTAAGAAGACTTCTGCTGCAGCAGTTGAATCGGCTCTCCCTGTGTCTGCCCCGGAAGATGACATGCATGGGTCTCCTCCCACGCAGAGGTTGAGATCAGAACACCACAGTGTGGTTAATAAGGGTGTTGGTGATGTTAGTGTAGTCTTCGAACGTGTAATTAGTGAACCAAATGACAAGCTGAAATCTCCAAAACGAATGGTTTGTAATGAAGAACAGGTTTTGTGTGCAGTCTCCAAAAATAATCTGAAACACTCTTGAAAATGCCAAAGAGAATGATAAGGGTAAGAAGGTGTTAGTAGTGCAGACAGATAGTACTTCAAATCATATGGATGCCTTTTTCAAGGTGAGAAAAGAGATGATGTATTCGTTGAAAACTAGACCACCAATTGCTCATGTGGAAGAAAATGGCAATGCTGGGAATTGTACTCTGGATACATTGCTCATCCACACTAATAAATGTCGATGTGTGCGCGCGCGTGCGTGCGTGTGTGAGTGTGTCTCATCCATAACTCCAAAACCATAAAACCGAGCAGCCTGAAACTTTGCATGCAGACTAAGAAAAGTCCAAGGAAGTGTGAGAGTGAAAATTGGGTGTTTGAGTTAATTAAAACATCCTTTTGAAGATAATTAATGGCCTTATTCAATTATATCCTTCATCAGGAAATCCTCGGCCACCTCGCTCTCTGGGTCTGAAGGCATTTCCTGAGTAACTTCACTGGGGTCTGAAGCTGCCATGTCTTTTAGCCTGCTCAACCATGCTTTGACTTGGAACAGGCCGCAACGATTTCTTAACAATGAAGATTTTTTTTTTCACTTTCCTCATGCATATTATCAAGTGCCTGTTCATCATAGCTACGGATCGTTGTGCACATCGCTTTTCTAAGTACTATAGTTTTCGAATTAGGAGCTTGTTGCGATTTCGTGCATGATATGATACGATTTTCCACGATCTACTCTCACAGACTAATTAAAGTATATCATCAAAATATTATTTCGGTTTTGAGGATCGGATATTGTCCGGACGAAAAAAGTGTTGATATCTGTTGTGAAATCTGATAAATTAAAGAAATAATGAGTCTTATAACTAAGCCAATATTCCTATTTCCTTAAAGCAAGCAAGGCTATGTTCCTTCCTCCATCGATGCACAAGAAAATGTGAAATTTCCAAAGCATTAAACTTGCCTTTTTCTACTGTTTGGAGAATTATATTGAGTGAACAAAAAATTTCGGAGCGGGCCAAAATTAACTAGCTTCAATGAGCTGTATGATTTAATGCATTCACTGTTCGACCTCGCGCCCCATCCCCCAGAGGAACTGCCTATCCATAGTATCTGACAGATCTGTGTCTATATTTTCGGAGGTTTTGCGAGGTGCTCTACAGGGAATCAAAGCTAATCTGGTGAAAAAGGGATGTTTTAAAAAATAACACGTGATAACGTTTGCACGGACCTCAAACCGATGTACCACGTGAGGTATGCACAGATGAGCAGGCAAGATGGCGATTATCTGCAATGTTTAATCTGCTTGGGGGCCTAATGTAGGCCTGCCTGGGGGCCTACTGATGGGGCCTGTCTGGGGGCCCACTGTTGGGCCTGCCTGGGGGGCTGCTGTTGGGTCCTGCCTGGGGGGACCTACTGTTGCGGCTTGCATTGGGGCCGACGTGAACCTGTATTGTGGCCTACTGGGAGCAGGCTGCATTGCATGCTGTGCTTGCTCGAACTCTTGCTGTGGCTCCTCCAGTTCGGATCCCTGATCTTGAGTTTGGTACTGGAGGATCGGTGCACTACACATACACAACGTCTGGGTCTCTCCTCTTCTGACATTTTTAGGACCATGGGACTGCAGGTCCTCTCCTGGGGCTGGCTGGATTCCAAAGGGGTTCCATCCAGCTACATTTGCGGTGAAGACCGGCTCTAAATTTAAAGGGATCTTATATGACATATAGCGACAGCCTGGGTAACCGTTCCTTATCAACCATTTAATTGGAGTGCTTGCATGAGTGCTTAAGACACTTTCCAAACGCCTTACATTTGATAGCGGTACCGTGCTATGTCCTTCTGAGCGAATCATTCACTCACTGTGGCCGTTTTTGCCCACCACGTCATTCAGAGTGAGTGGTTCGTGCTCCAGCGCCGTGAGTGAGTTGTTGTGGAATAAAACCCGATTTCCGAGCCGTTTGCCATATTAACGTGTTTTCTAAATTACCGAGCCAAATCTTTGTTTCCACATGAAATTTTCCATCGATTGCTGCAGTGGTTCAAAGCTGCAGTGGTTCAAAGTAATTAAAAATATATTTTTTCCTTCAATCCAATATGGCTGCCAAACCATGTGACATCAATTATCCATGAACACCCTGGTATCCCCAAGGCTTGGAGAACATGTGTGTGAAGTTCCCCTTGATCTGTACAGCCGTTCCGGAGAAGATTTAAAAAAAAAAAAAGGTTTTAAAGTAAATCCAATATGCTGCCAAACCATGTGACCTATGATGTCTTGGGTGTGAACCTTTTGTTCCTCATGGATAAGCGGTCATACCTGTAAAGTTTCTCCTCGATTTGTTCAGCATTTCGGAGAAGAAGATTGTTGCAGGTTGTTCAAAAAAAATAAAATGGCTGCAGAACCACGTAACTGATGACATCATATATATATATTTTCTGTTGAACAATTTATCCCTAGATGACCTCAAAACTTGTTGTACTGATTGGATTTAGCATTCTATGTATGCAATAGGACATCATAACAAAGCCACCGAAGACGTCAACAAAAAACACACTTATTCCTCATGGTGTGGAGTACTTAACATTGCCAAGATTCAATTTTTCCATGGAGCAGTTTCGGAGATAGAGGTCCAATGTTTCTCCTTTTTCCAACTGGCTGCAAACACCACGTGACCTATGACATCATAATTATCATTAAAACATTCTACGTGAGTAGATGCACCTTTGGTGAAAATTTTGTGTCAATTCCGACAAGCGGTTCCAGAGAAAAAGGAAGAACAAAATGCAGACACACACGTAGGCACATACGTATAGCACGTACATGACCGATCGCTTAACCCTGCTTTTCGCTTCGTGATCATGGGCTATTAGCTCATTGAAAAACTATGTAGAAGGGGTGTCATTGGTTGGGATACACCTAAATGATTGTAATGAGGTAGAAGCAGGATTTTATAAGAATGACCACAGCCTTTCTTCTTTAGGTAAGTTGGTGGGTACATCCCAGGTGGAAGAAAGGCAATCAATTAATTATATAAGTAAATTGTTGTTCATTTTTAAACAATACCTTTCGGCAAAGGCATGTGGAATCTAGAAAGGCACTCAGTTGAGCGCATTCCTCCACCAGGCTGAACAGTTTATGTTTTGTATCCCACTGATGGGCTGGATCTGGATCTGAACCAAAATCTAATCAGCTTGTTCTTGTCACCAACCCAACTCATCCAACCAAGTTTTGTCATAATCCGTCCACTACCTTTTGAAATATAATGCTATTTATCGAGTTTGGCCACATCTCTCGTTGAAGGATCTCTTTAAAAAAATTAAAATTTTCTTGTATCTGGACTAGGATCTTCACTAAAATTGAATGAATTTGTCCTTGTCACCCACCCAACATGTTCACCAAATTTCATCCGAATCATCCATAACTTTTTTTTTTTCGATACAGTGGCCTGCAAAAGTATTCACCCCCTTCCAAAGTTTTCATATTTTGATGCCACCTGAGCTTATTTAATGATGCTTTCAAATCAAACTTAAGATGCAGAGTTTTCACAAACGACTCCAAAGTGATAAAGCTAAAAAAAAATGCTGATAAAATGTGAATAAGTTAGATTAACAGAGAAAATCAGATGATTCTCAGTTGCATAAGTGTTCAAACCCATTGCCTAATTAACCCTAAATCACTTCAGGGGCAAATTATTTGTTTGACAGGTTACAAAATAAGTATCATATGTTTCACCTCGATGTAATCAAACATGGATTTAAACCACCAAGTACTGACTTCAGGGGCAAAATATGTACTTGAAAAACCAGTGAATTTTGATTTGTACCTGTTTTTTGCAGGTATTCTTGACATGTAACCTCCTTCAACTGCAACAGTGTTTAGTTTGATCTCTTCAATTATTAATAAAAAAAGTCAATTTGGAAAAATTGTTTCTACATAATTTGTAATTAATCTAAATGTGGCATTATTGGTAGGGGTGAATACTTTTGCAGGCCACTGTATCCTGCTCACAGACAGACAGACAGACAGACAGACAAACAGACAGGGGTGAAAACATAACATCCATCCACCTTCAGAGGCCTTCATCCACATTAAAGCCTTCAATGTGGCTGCAAAGCTTCTCTTACAAAAGAGAATTAAAACAAAAAAAGTCCACAGATGTTTCAGAACCTCAGTTTCAGCGTCTTTGGAAAGCCGTTAAGAAAGTGAATAAGGAATTGCAAGCAAAAGGTTAATACTGGTTAATAAAACATCATAAACAATGGAATTCGGTTTTGCCTCATTAAATATAAATGTGGGCCAAAGCCCTTTTACGGAGATTTTGAATAATTCAGACTGCAGCATTATTTTACAAGAGACCCATGCTCTGCTTACTCTCTCATTCAATGGAAAAATAAAACTTTCAGTGGTCAGTGGTTGTTGAGCAGGTGTTGTCGTTGCTTTCAGTCATACATTTCATGCTCAGATAATTGCTTTTCAATAAATCTACAAAGGATATCTGATTTCTGTTGAGTTTTCTTTTGTAACACACAAAAGTTTTTTATTTTGAATGTGTATGGAACAAGTGATTCTGTGGAAAGAAGTGGGGTTTTCTCCACGTTATGTGATTTTGTAAAAGGTTTCATTTGATTGCATTTGTTTTATGGCTGGGTATTTCAATTGTACAATTCATCCCTTAGTTGACAGAAATAGTATGCAGCCCTTATTCCTCTTCTATAAAAATCCAAGTGAATGTGATTAGAATTATTGTTTGGTGGACGCATGGAGGTTACGACATCTGTATTTATGGCAATACAGGAGAGCCTTGCTCTTCACGGGGGTTACGTTGAAAATTCCCGTGAATAGCAAATTCGTGATGTACAAACTCGAGGAGTAATGGGGGGGGGGGGAAATAGGGTTATGGGACTTCAACTTTAAAATGTGTCAACCGTTTTTGCCAAACTGTACCCTTTCTTAACATGTTTTTGCATTGTTTTCGTGCTATTTATTTTCAAAAAGGGTTATTAAGAACATAAAAGAAAGTATTATTTTCCTGTATTAAGAACATCATATAAAGTTTATTTTCTTGAGTTATTAAGATCATGAAACTTACCTTTAATAATAATGATGATAAATTTGATCCATAATTTGATGGTGATGTTGATGATGGCGACGATAAAGATGAGTTGATGGAGATGATGGTGATGATGTTGGAGGTTTTAAGGGGTTTATTGTGACTGCCCATGTTAATTAGGTGAATAAATGTGGAAAATAATTTGCCAACCCCTGATTTTCGAGAGCATTGACCACAATCAGCAAATATTGACTCAATAAATTCATTGTGATAGAGCGATTCCACGAAAGGGGGAAACCCACGAATGGCAAGGCCCTCCTATATACATGGTGCACATGCCATGATTGGTATTGTGTCAATGGCAAGAATTGAGCGGATTTATGCAAACTGGTTGAACCCCAAAAAATTCTGCAAAAATAATCCTAATCCAATTAAACGTAATCTGTATCCAATTAAATGTACTCTACTGTATAACTAATTTCAAATTGTTGTCACAATATAATGCATGCTCCATTGTTGCCGAGAAAATTCCAAATTTACTAAAAAGCATTTTATTTCCGTGGGGGTACAAGGGGGTTCATTACTACTTTGGTTTTTGACACGTTCATCTTCAGCCCACACTTTGCCAAGCTTGCATTTTATAAAAACAGGCAAGCCAGATTAATCGGTAACCAAACTGAAAGTACACTTTTTACTTGAAAGGGAAAATATCTTAATTAGTTATTTTGTTTCTCCTGTACTTTCTGACACATGAGGCGACATAGGACCTCCATCATACTCTGCTTCTGCTGAACCATTCAACTCTTGAGAAGGAGATTCTGGTTCACTGGAGGTCTCTGTTGATGGTGTTTTCCCATGATGTTTTATGTCTTCCTCTCGGTCTCCTTCCATGCAGTTTCCATGTCACATCCTGGAAGGATATTTGTTTGCTTGGTAGGTGTATTTGATGTCCAAGCCTTGAAAGCCTTTTTTTTTTTCTCTCAAAATATGAGGTGTAGGGTTGCTTTATTGTCCTCTTTCTTACTTCCACATTGGTTACAATGTTGATCCATTTAATTCTGAGAATGCTATGAAGGCATCTGCTGTCAAAGTCATCTATCTTGTGCTCTTGGGACCTTTTCACTTGCCAGGTCTCTGCAACATACAGTAGTGTTGAAGCAATGCTACTGTTGTAAAGCTTGATGTTGGTACTAAAGCTGATCTTCCTTTTCCAAATTTTGTTGACTTGCATGAGGAAGTACACCACTAGCTTTCCCAATATGACGATTGATTTCAACGTCCATTTCATCAGTTGAATCAATGAATCTACCAAGATATATGGTTCTTTGGAAGTCTTTGTTGATGGTGTTCCCCAACTTTGAGACATTCAGATATATATTATCATCGCCATTGTTGGTTTGCTTCCCTTATCACTTCACAATGAGGTACTCATCACTTCTGTTTTTGCTCAATTGTTCTTCAGACCAATTGAGCTTGTGTAGTGTGCAACTGTGTCTGTTGACATCTACAGCTTATCCTCATATTCGGCTAACAGAGCGATGTCATCCATAAAGTCAAGATCGCCAAGAAGTTTATTTTCTCTTCAAATAAGTCCGACATCAATTGTGTCATTCTCTCATCGCGTTGTCCAGTCTATGACTAATCCAAAAAGCAGTGGCGATGGGAGGCGACCATGTCACGTGCCTGTGATGACCTTGAACCACTCAGTGTCTTCATGACTTGCAACCTCATGCTACATATGTAGCCATCATACAAATCTTTGATGTTACACAACTTTTATAGAATGCAATAAGACTTCTAAAATCTTCCAGAGTGATGGTCTGTGAATGCTATTAGAGTCGATGAAGTTAATCATTCGGGGTTTTCTGAAAACAAAGCATCATTCCATGATGCATCTCAGATTGGATATTTTCTCTGAGCAGGATCTGCCAGGTTGAAAACCTACTTGTTCCTCCCTTAACTTATTGTCCACACCATAGCAAATATGAGTTAGGATGACAATACAGAATACTTTGCATGGAATTTAAAGCAATGTGATGCCATGTGAAATATCTGTGAGATTTCCTTCTTTGAGAGGTACAATTATGCCTTGTTTCCATTCCTGTGGACAATGTTCCGTCCTTGCATTGTTGCATATCTTCAGCAGTTCGCAAGCAACTCTTCTACCATTAGCTTTCAGCATATCTGTCGTGATCTTGTCAATTCCTGGTGATTTCCCAGCCTTCGGTTTTTTTGATTGCTTGCTCCATTTCTCTGAAACAGTTCGTCTCAACATTTATATCAAGCAATACAACTGGGTCTCTGTCAATATCCAGTATTTGTTGCGAGAGTGGTTTATTCAACTTATCTTCAAAAGTATTTATTTTAATAGGAGTCGAGGCTCGTGGAGGAGCTAAAACATGGAACGGATCAGGGCGCAGCAGAACAAAATTAACAATAGAAGGAGAGGGGGGAAACACAACAGTGGGGTTCAGGGACAAAATAGAGAAAGACTTTATAGATAAGGGATGTAAGGAAGAATGAGGACTCGGGAGAACACATGGGGTGGACAAGATGGATGCAGAAGCAAACTCTCAGGAAGGGAAAACACGAAAGTTGGAAAGAAGTGGGTTTGGGAAGAGTTAACGGGGGTAAAAAGATCATTGTTTTTGATGGGGGATGATCTGAGGTGGTGGTGAACAGCTGTATTGAAGACCTAGAGGGAAGATTAAGATTGAAGAGAATGTGGAAGTTGATTCCACAGGTGGGAAAACAGAGGAACGGATGAGTGGAGGTGAGCAGTGATTATGGATTTAGGTAGTTTCACCAGAAATGGTTTGATGGTGGACTGAATGTGCCATACACAGACCGGTGGCCATGAGGGGTGGGAGAGGGGGCAACAAAGGACAGAAAGAGCAGAGGGTGCAAGACCAAAAAGGAGATTGTGGAAGACAGAGATTAAGAGGTTTTAATGGAAAAAAAAAAAATTCAATGAAGATTCAGTTTGGGGACATTGAAAGAGAAAATGTATAAATAATGAAGGAAGAACTGAGCAGAAAGATTACGGCACATTTGAGTTTGTGTTTAAAAAAAAAAATTTGAGTAAAGGGGAGTGAGTGAAGAATGTTTTTTGTTGATATATATATATATATATATTTGAACGAGAAATGACAATACTTTGGCAAAAAAGAAACAACAAAAAACGAAGCGCATAGGGTCAAAGCAGTAGGCCGGACTTTTACAGGGACACAAATCCGATAATACAACACAAGAAGTTATGGTTGACAGGGAAAATTGGATGAAAACATGACCAGCAACATATACCTTTTCTCTAGAGCAAATCTTTGATGTTACACAACTTTTATAGAATGCAATAAGACTTCTAAAATCTTCCAGAGTGATGGTCTGTGAATGCTATTAGAGTCGATGAAGTTAATCATTCGGGGTTTTCTGAAAGCAAAGCATCATTCCATTTGACAAAAAGTTTAAGTGAGGGTAATAGGAATGAGAATAAAGCGGTAAAACACAATGGGTCTGGTCTGGAAACCTAGCTTTGATGAGTTGGAGGGAGGAACTGCTCGAACCAGCATCACATGTGAAGGCACCCAAAGCCGGATGTTCCTTCCATCTTTTACGTTGCTCCTCCTTTTACGTTGCTCCTCCTTTTACGTTGCTCCTCCTTTTACGTTGCTCCTCCTTTTACGTGACCAATATGGTTTCATCGTGAGCTTAAATCGAGATGGTGGGCTAATATTACACCTTTGCCAATTGCTTACAATTTTTTACCCTACACTTGAAGCGAAAAGCGGGTTTACGTAATTGGTTTGTGTCTGTCCGTCTGTCTGTCATCAGTTTATGATTGTCGGTTTATGATCGAGCAACAACCTATTTAAATCTAATGTTATATATTTAGACATGAATCTGAACATGAATAAGACAAGCTTGCCATTTAACCATACGTTGGCTTTGAATTCGTTCCGATTGCACATCTGCAGAGAGGAGTGAAACAATAATAATTTTTACTTTGTCTGCCTGGCAATCAAACAAAATTGAAAATCATTCCAAACAGGAAGCTTACTGTTTTTAAGGACATCATAAAGGACACAAACACCAGCTATGAAGAACTAATGTAGCGTGTTGGATAGGGGTTCACGATAGGGATAGCGTGTAAAACTGCGGTAAAACCTGGAATTAATTAATTTATTCACCTTTAAACCACTTTAAATCTTTATTTATATTGAATTATACACTTGAACACTGTAGAACACAAATCGCCTTCACAAATACTTCCAAGAATCATGATATACTGTATATCAATATATATATAGCATGAGAGGGGAAGGCATGTGAGTGCCAGGATGAAGAAGATCCAGATTGGCACTGCATTCGATGGTGATCAATCAAGCCTCCATCTTCTAAACTGACTCAACATCGTCTTATTAGAGTGTTTACGAGTGACGCATATAAAACTGCTTCAATAGCGCTAAACTTCTGGATTTTTTTTTAAAGAACCTTGAAAACTATTATTTTATCAAAAATTTAAGTATTACACCTGAACACTGCACGGGGTATCGTGTTTTTGAAACTCTCTTGTGTAAACAGTTTTTCTATCACCCTTCGTTGCAGCAGTTTCCACTACTTCAGCTTATTCTTCCATCATTGCTCATCTCTCCTGGCACTGAACGGTACTTTCTTGTCTGTTTTTTTACGATATGTCTCTGCCATTCAAGATCTGCCTGCATTAGTTGGTGGATGTTAAAAATTCCATGTTGGCCTTCGTGAAGAGTAGACGAGCGAAGCCAATAAATTTAGGATTTTGAACACTCTATGGCTGCTTGTGCTACCTTTTTGGGGAAAATTATTTGAGGGGGATGGGGAGGGGGTCAACTTTATTATCCACCATTGGGCCGTCCGAAATGGGGGATTATGGATTTGGTCTCGATTTTTGTGTCCGTGCATGCGTGTGCCCGCAACCATATCTTGGACATGTATAGACCACTTTTATTCATACTTGGAAAAAAGACAACACATGATGGTGTACATATGCACGTCTTTTTTTTTTTAAGACATCATATCCAAGATGGCCTGGGAGAGGGGGGGGGGCAAGGCTGGAGAGAAGACGGTAGAAGACAGAAAGCCCACTGACCTGCCTCCAGAGAGAGACAGAGAGACAGAGACACCCAAAGACTCAGCTTCATTGCAGGAGATACCATTGATCATAAAAATCTTGACTTCCACAGTGTGAATTCGAGCTTGGTGTGAGGCAGGAGTACCACCCCAAAGGGGGAAGTCGTACTCCATCAGACTGCAGATGAAAGCTTTGCAAATGGTTAGAAGCTCAGGTGTGCCAAGGAAGGACTTTGCATGATGGAGGATGCCCTGTCAGTGACTGGCTTGGGAGGCCAGCTTGGAGATGTGGCATTCCCAGAAAAGATCGTGGCAGATAGTGAGATCCAAAAGCTTGAATGAAAGGACTTCTTCAAGGGGATTGTTGAGAAAGTGGATGGGGGCATTTTCCAGACAGTCCTTTTGGAAAGTCATGGTGAGGGTGTGAGATTTGTCAGGATTAAAAGAAATATTCCAAGTGTTTGACCAGCTTGTGATTTTATCCAGGTCTGCAGAGAGTGAAGAGGCTGCTGCCTGTTGATCAGAGGGATGAGAGATGGTACGACAGAGGGTGGAGTCATCAGCAAAGAGATAAAGAGGATTTTCCAGAAAATCTGAGAGATCATTGATGAAAACCAGAAAAAGTACAGGGCCAAGAACAATGCCTTGAACTCCAGCCTGGACAGGAAGAGGAGATGAGAGAATTCTATCAAGAGCCATGCATTGACTGTGACAGGAGAGGAAGTCCACGAGCCATCTGTGCCCCTCTACCAGTGCACTGGTTCTCATTTTATTGACCTCGGAATGATAACAGGCTGAGTCAACCCCACCTGGTGTTAATTCAGCAGTCAACGGGGCTCAAACTCAGGACCCTAAGATCCCAAGCCAGCCACCCTAACTACTAAGACAACACCAGGCTTACATTGTGGTATAAGTCTGCAATATTTATCCACAAATGACTGTCAGCTGAAAGTAGCAATTTCTTATTATAACTTCAATGATTGTTGGGCTGGAGGTTCCTCTTTATTTTGTAATTGTATTTTCTAATTTCAATTGTAGTTCTGATAGAGGAGCTTGTACATGCAGTTTTGCAGGGCAAAGACATTTCAAAACAAAATTGTACTTTTCCATGAACTACAAGGACAATTATTTGACAAAAAGCAAAATAATATGGATAAGTGCTCAGATGGCAACAACAAAGAGGCAACCCATTAAAAATTGTCAGTTTGCTAATTGCGTTGAACTCGAGGTTAGGTTGCCTTCTTGGAAAAAATAAATTTTGGTTTGTTTTTTGAAACCTCCATCTTGGTTCCACAATTACTCCAATGTGTTGACCTTGGTTCTGAGCAACAATGTGGATTTCCACAGCTGTGAACCCTTGCCTGATGCTATAGCAAATCTTCAGTGCAAAACATCATACACACCACACACACACACACACACACACAAAACACACCACACACACACACACACACACACACACACACACACACACACACACACCAACACACACACGGAGGTGGATATTTTGAGACCTGGTAGGTTTTCTGTTCCACCTCTTGAAACCCAACCACGTGTGGAGATGGAGCAACAACAGCAACTTACACTTTGAGACAACTATAAGTGTACGCTAAGCTAATACAGGGAAATTGGATGGGGGTACCACCAAACAATTTTGGTCTACACTTTTACAAGGTTCCCATTGATCTTTATTTTCCACCTCAATCCAGAGGAGACAACAGACTTTAAGTCCCCATCCAAAGGACTAGTCTTAGATGTCGCACACTCCTTCTAAATCCCCCTCCCACACCCCCAATTACCCAGGTACTGTATATGAACTCCAGATCACATGCAGACTAGACAACTCAATGGCAAACACACTACCCACTCTGCTATGCTGCCACCCAATAAAGTCCTTTACAAGTTTTCAGTTATTCATAAATTCACAAATTGCCAAAGGAGGACATGAGGGAAATATATGATGCAGCACATTTGTAAGAACCATGCAAAAAGGATGCCCAATTATAACGTTTAGTTCCACTCATACACAATCATATAATTCTAAACGGACTGAGAAGACTCCAGTTTGTCTGAAGTGTTGTCCATTGATGATTTATCGCACAGCTAACTTTCTAACACAGTTGACTTATAACATATTGTCATATTTGTACGTTGCTGCGACTCATATCTGTCCTGAAAGATAGCGGCAGAGCACAGAAGATGACGGCACTTGGAGATGCCTTTTAAAATGTAATTTTCTTTAAATTGAAACAAACTTTTTTCCAAGGTCATTATATTGATTTTGTGATTAGGCATTAAATCATGCCTTGCTGAAAGCAAGCAGGAGTAACTGTTTAATATTTCTTGCTGAAATGGAGGGAGGATACCCGTACAGCATCAAGCTAAATATCAAAGCTTCGGAACCAGGCTAAGTTTGAATTTCGTGCCATTTCCTATGTTGTGAGTTTTTTTTTTAGTGGTAGAACAGACAGGAAAAAGGCATTGCTTTACCATATTTTAAAGTAAAACACCAGGCCAGCATCTAGGCACACAATGGGTGCCATGGTTCGCGATTACAAAAAGGAAAATACAAGGGCATCAAAGTGGATGAGCATGCCAGGAATGCACAACCACATTTCATTTACATCTTTCACAAACGAATCTTCACCTTCTTCTATTCTTTTAACCTTTGAATAATATTTATCTTCTCTGTTTTAAAATTTTAAAACTTTTATCATGTCTCTACAGCTACTCTTGTTGTTGCCTATTATTACATGCAACAATAACTTTATGTGAATTGATACATTGTGTGGTACACTGGGGTAGTGTTGTGCACCAGTGTACTCTCTCTATCGAGTGCAGCCTGTGGCTGCTGGTTGTATCATTGGTTGGGACACGGCTATGCCGCTGATGCAGTGTCCCCCTTACCAGTACACTGGTGCTCATTTTGCCGACCTCGGAAGGATGACAGGCTGAGTCAACCTCCAGGTGTATTTTAATTCAGCGGCCAACGGGGCTTGAACTCAGGACCCTAGGATCCCAAGCTGCCACCCGAACCACTAAGCCAACACCACGCTACTGAAATGAATGAATAAAAATACTAAAAAAAATTGGTTCCCCCGTCTACCTTGTACAAAAACTGATAGTGCTTGTAAATAGTTTATATCATTCCATGAACTTCTTTCACTGCACTGCCTTGGAGCGAAGGAGGGAATGAATGAAAATGCCGGATATGAAAGTTCGAATCGGATGTGAGTGATTAAGGTTATTCTTATTCCATCACCTTTTCAGCAAGCCTGGTGTTGGCTTAACGGTCAAGGTGCTTGGCTTAAAATCCTCGGGTCATGAGTTCAAGCTCCAGTTGGGCTGTTGGATTAGCACCAGGGAGGGTTGACTCAGCCTGTTCTCCTTCTGAAGTCAGCAAAATGAGTACCAGCTTTCTGGTAACAGGGGAAGTGCATTAGCAGCACAGTTGCACCCCCAGAAAATGATGCAGCCAAGCAGCCACAGGCTACATATGAATAAATAAATCTTTTCAGCATATTTATGTTTTATTCTCTGCACTAAATAGGCCAAATATGAGTCACAGTTGTGAAGCTGTCATTTATTGTTGGTCTCAGTGATCAGTTTGAAGAACCATGCAGCAATGAGAGTTATCAATAAGTTAGATGATATGTTATAAAAGAAAAACAAAGAAAAGAAAAATAGAAAGAAATCGAAAGATCGTGACCAAAGGTGTAGAATTGTTTAATTCCTTTCCATTTTTCTCTGTCAATCTTACTTCAAGCACTCCAAGTTTATCTTCACTTATTATTTGATGTATCTCCCCCATAATCGTTTCCACAATATCACTATTCAAAACCTATTTAATTGTTTTGTAATCTTGGGGAGGTGATATCCATAAACATTTATTTACCGGTAAACTTCACGTTCGTCGTCAAATTGCTAAGTCTTTGTGGTACGACCTCACCTTTATCTGTTGTATTCGCTCAGCTAATAGTTTTGTGTCGTCAGCAATTATACTGATGCTCCCGTACATTAGGTACAGATCAATAATGTGGGTTACAGAGTATAATGGGTTCTGGTTTCAGCACATCCCTCGAGTAACTGATTAGTTCTTCCTTGAGTTTCACATTTTCAGAGGATATTTTATAATCTCTGTGCGCAAAATAGTCTTTGAGTTTAAATGTTGGATTATGTATACAGCAGCTGGAATTTTGAGCATTAATTATTTCTGATCGTGATTTGATAAGTTGGAAGGCACATCTTTTGATTCGAAACAAATTTTGTACAAAAAGTTAACTTCAGTTACATGATGACAGGATTTTAATTGGCAGAAATTGGAAGTTACTAAATTGTATTATTTTTGAAGGGTTTCCAAATGAAATTGCCCAATATGGAATAGATGCTACAAATACTATTACACATACAATATGGCAGGTTGAAGGGTTTTGTCTAGCCTTCACTCCCTCAACCATCTCTAGTTCTTTCATATTTGGGATCAGCTCCTTAGTCTGTCATCTCATCTTCATCCTTTCAGTCTTTCAAGATGGCAGCCAATCCCCACATAATATCTTCTCCCATCACATCGATTAATCTTTCTACTCTTGTTATTCCCTGGCCTGCCATTCTTATACATGTGAATGTTCTACTCTTGCTGAAGTGTATGTTGTTAATAGTATAGATGTATCGCAAAATATTGTCACTCGCCAAAAGTTTCATCCTCAAATGCTCCCAAATTGACAATTATGGTGGTGGAGATTGAGGGAGAAGGCAAAGGGCATAATAAAACATATGGGGGTCAAAGGAGAGAGAAGGTCTGAACCCGATGATTTACCAGAAGCTGTATCTATGTTTCTCATAGATGTATCTAATATGCATAACAGATGTCCTCTCTGTATGCATGAAGACACAATCAATGAATGCAAGTCAGATGGTTTTATAGAGTTTAATCGCTTATAAACCACCAAAAAAGAAGCTCATTCAGTAATCTTATTCCATACTCAAACAATTACAATGCAGGAAGTGATGTCACTGCATTTCAAATTTTCCTGGAATCAACCGAGGACTCATGCAATTGTACTTTGATTTTACTGCGAACATAAGACGATTGTGTTAATCACCCGAGGAAGGGATCCCCAAATGGTATGGCCGTTTCAAGCTGCATGTGAACAGCATTTTTGTCTGAATTGTCATTGTAGGCTCCACTATTACCCGACTTCACTTCTCTGCTAAACAATACAATCCACTTCAAAATCCTCAAGCGATACTTATAAGTAGAGAATAGCAATGCTCAAGTTCCCACGAAGGGATTCCATGCCCTCTGCATTTTTTATCTTTATTCACAGAGTCTGAATTGTGCATGTCATCAGAGCAGCACTTAAGACCCTTTGTATCATATGACGTCATGGTTTTAAGTATTCCTTGATGGTCGTTGGAGACTTTTGATAAGGAATTGCTGGTTGTTAGTGTCAATGTACCCCCGTTAATCTTTTCTACCCCCATTATTCCACCCCAATCCCACCTCCTTCAAATTCCCTGCTTTCCTTCCTGAAAGTCCTGTAATGTCCATCTTGTATACCCCATGTTCCCCGCCCATCCCTCTCCCTTCCACAGATCTCCTAGTGTCTCTGTTCCCCATGTTTTGTCCTTCCCACTCCCACCTCTCTTGTTTCATGCCCCCCTTGCTGTACATTGTGTGTTAGCTCTCACACAAGCCTCATCAATGTATACAATAACAAAAAAATGTATACAATACAAAAAAAAAAAATGACAAGTTTATGGAACATAATTTGCTTTGGTTTGTTGTTGTTTTTTTATTATGTGTATATGTATATGTGTATATATACATATATGTATATATATATATATATATATATATATATATATATATATACACTAGCGGGGTGTGTTTACACATTGTGTAAGCATACAAACCATGCTTCCTCATTCTTGGGTCGCTCACTTGCATTTGATTTTTTTTTCATTTATTTATATTTTCATTTATAGATGTTGTCCGGTGGTTCTGTGTTTTATCCCCCGCCGCGTGGCGGAAGGGGGATATTGTTGTCACCCGGGTTGTCCGTCCGTCCGGCTGTCTGTCCGGCTGGCTGGGCGTCAACATTTATAGCTGTGAGTGCGATAACTCATAAACTGTTCGCCATATCGATTTGAAATTTGAGTCACACATGTACCACCTGAAAAGGAAGACCGTATTGATTTTGGGCGTGGCCGATCCAAGATGGCCGACTGGGGCGGCCATCTTGAAAAAATGTTTTTTGTATAAATGGAAAACCGTTTATCTGATTTCAATTATTTTTCAATGGCGGGGGATCCCCATCTCTGATGGTATATTTTTTCCTGGTGTATCGGCTTCGATGTCCATCAGCATGCAAAATTTGAGCTTTCTACATCACCCAGAAGGTACCTATCATTAATATATTCAGTCAGTGGTTCAAAAGAGCTTTATAATATATATATATATATAATATATATATATGTATATGTTATATATATATATATAATATATGTATACAGTATATGTATATATATGTATATATGTATATATATATGTTAATATATATATATATATATATATATATATATATTATATATATATTATATGAGCGCGAGGAGTGATGTAAGGGACACATCGGCATTTTGGAGTTAATGCCATATAGCACTATTTTAACCCTTACCTATCATCTGAGCCTATCATTATCATATCATTAAAAATGTTGCTTACATCACTCCTCCTCGCGGGCCTCATATAATATATATATATATATATTATATTTTATATATATATATATATATATATATATATATATATATATGACCAAGTTCCAAAATTGGCCAAATTCTAATTTTCTGCGCTATAACGTAGTATTTGGTTGACGTCAGTTCTGGCCAGTTGGTCTATGAAAGACAAAGGCCAAAAACTTTGCCCGGCCATCCCCACAATAATGTGGGAATAATTGTGACCATTTAATAAAGAAGTGATGCCACCTGTTTGTCTAACAATTTTTGCATATTTATACATCCCCTTGAGTCAGAGTGAATTGGACTGCTTCATGGAGTTGTCCATTCATTGAAAACCTGATTCTTTCTATTTTAAAATTTCATATTAAATATAAGAAATTATGTCGATACTTTTTAAATTCTTCTGAAATATACTTGGGGGAGAAGGGTGTACTAATAGGTATGTTCTTATACTGCTGGCAACCATCACCCAAATGTGTGAATTATTGTTAAATATTCACTAAGGATTCATGAGGATGAATCACCCCATTCTGTGGTCATACTTAGACATCCAGGGAGTGATATTTCCATAAACTAGATCCATAATAGTAAGCCAACCATCTACAAGACCATCTACATACAGTGCCGAGAGAAAGTCGACACCCCCTTTCAAAATTTTCACATTTAGTTGCCTTATAGCTGGAATTAAATTACATTAAATCAGACTTTTTCCATCTTTACTTACACATCGTAACCCACAACTTCCAAGTGAAAAACGAATTCTCCAAATTTCAGAAAATTAGTGAAAAATACAAAACTAGAATATCTTGATTGGATAGCTGTCCACCCTCCTTATAATAGCGATTGTAAATTAGCTCAGGTGTAACCAATCACATTCAAAATCACACACCAAGTTAATTGTCCTCCACCTGTGTCAAATTGATTTCAGAATCAATTTGACATTGGTGGATTCTGATTATTTCAGAATAAAATCAGCTGTTCCTGTCGGTTTCTTCTGCTGGGTAGTGCATTTATGCCTGATGTTGGCTTAATGGTTCGTGTGGTAGGCTTGGGTTCCTCGGATCCTGAGTTCAAATCCCACTTGGCCACTGAATTAATACCAGGTGGGCTTGACTCAGCCTGTCATCTTTCTGAGGTCGGCAAAATCAGTACCAGCTTGCTGGGATGATTGAGCCATTTGAGTATCCTGCGTCGGAGTGGCAACCCATCCATGATTGTGCCCAATAGCCCAGGAAACTGCTTCAGCAGCACCAATGCTCCGTCCAGAGTATGGTCTTGATGGATGGATGGATGGATGGCAATGCATTTCACAGCAAAGACAACCATGAGCACCAAGGAGCCTTCAAAAGACCTCCACGATAAAGTTGTGGAAAGGCACAGATCAGGGGATGGGTATAAAAATATTTCAAAGGCTTTGAATATCTCTTGGAGCACAGTCAAGACAATCATTAAGAAGTGGAAAGCATATGGTACCACCAAGACCCTACCTAAATTAGGCCGTCCCTCCAAACTGGATGACCAAGCAAAGAGGAGACTGACCAGATAAGCCACCAAGAGGCTAATGGCAACTTTGAAAGA
>CM068963.1:90436870-90458484 GCA_035128595.1 Eptatretus atami | reverse complement strand
TCTCAGCTTACCAAGGTAGAAGTCATCGTACATCGACTAAACCAACCCAAAATGTGTGAGCGTGCCTTGGTCCGCTGCCATTGCCCTGCTTCACCGTGCACCCACCTGCAAACAGGCTCGAACACCAATCGGCATCACATTGTCAACCCCAGGAAGCAGGTACGCCAAGAGCCAGCTATTAGCCCAAGCTGTTGCCTAACCGAGCTGTTAGAACCCATTACAATTACACGAATACAGTTTCTTCAAAATAAACACATTTAATGAACATACACAAATATTTACAAGACGGTTATTAAAAAGGAAATAATAATAATAAGTCTAAATAAATAAATCCTACTGTTGAGGCCTCGCATGCAGACGCAAATACAAACAAAGCGTGACATAAAATGAAAAGAGCCCCCCCCCCCCGCTTTTATAGTATACTGGTACTTATCTTGGCCCAGAGCTGGTCCTTGTCGACCTTGGATTGGGGAGAGCTTCCACCAGCATGTGCACACGCACGCGAATGGCGCCGTCACTTCTCTCGTGGCAGGGCAGATGTACACCAGGCAATCTGCAAGCAGCTTTCCACACGATGTCTCAAAATGTACCAGCCTTCCTCTTTCCAAAGGTACCACCTGCCTCGTGTATTCCTTACACCGACCTCGTGTGTGTGCTCTGCCGATCTCCCGTTCTATCCAGACGGAAGCCTTCCGCAATCCACATGTGCGCACGCATGCCTGCCCTCGACCTCGATCACACCAATCTCCTGTCCTATGCAGTAGGAACCTCCCACACCCTCTTCCCTGTGCGCTCTCTATCCTCCACCTCTGGGGCGTGGCCTGCTCACCCACAAACCTGGGAAGGCGGGGCTTCTCCTGTTTGTTGTGGTTTCAGGAACGCGTTTCCCAGCTTTACTGCCTGGCTTGAAATATTAATAAACAGGGAAAATCACAGAGGGCAATCACGTACTCGGGAACTTATTCTACCGAAGATTAAATGCAACCACCTCGATGTGACACGAACACTTAAGCTCATAGATCCCTAACTTAGTTACATCGAGATGCTTTCACTTGTCACCGACCAAGTAAACTACCAATGCTAATTCCGTTAAACCCTTCATCTTCCCCCCCCCCCCCGGGAAAGTAGCTCTGCAGGTTGAATGCAGGCGTCACCATTCCGGCTTAACATTACGACTCACACCTAATTAGCATATAAAAAAATATTAGGGGCTGTGAGAAGCGAGATTAGCTAACTTTCAAATTCTTCTTAACATTCTACATCCTTAAAACAACAATTCAAATTTGCAAATCTCTTGTTACTATCTTATTCCTGGGTGGGAGGAATGTCAGCAAACACACAAAAATCTAATGTGGATAAAGTCTAACCAAAAAACAAAGCGAATAAACCCCTTCTTAACTGTATTCATTGGTGGATGCCATGATACCCAAGTGACTGCGGACATCCAAATTTACTATTTCAAATTTGTGAGCCAGCTCGGAACAGGTGAGTGACATGGATTTTAGTGAACTTCCTCACTCACTCATACATATAATTTATTATGAATCATTCATCCAACCTGCAAGACCATGGCTTAAATGTTATTACACACGTGTGATCCTCAACTGGGAGTGGGGAGGTACATACAAAATAATGGGGGGGGGGGGGGGGGGTGGCACTCCAGTTGTGGTGTCCACAGTCCAAAACAAGTCATCCGACTTATGACTTATTTGCCCCTCTCCGACTATGCGGTCCCTGAGAACCAACAACAGCTATTTTGCTGTACGCCTACTGGGTAGGGTCGCCACACATTCAGCCTTCTCGGCCTCATACAGCTACAACGGGTCTTTACTGCTGGTCACCCAATCAAACCTCTCCGATGGGCAATTTCTCCAACATCCTCCGGTCTCTTGACCTCATATAGGTTGCCAGGGGTCCTTTACCGCTGGTCGCCCAATCAAACCTCCCCTCCAGGCTCTCTCAGCCTCAGATTACTACCGGCTGCCAGGGACAAATACCTTAGTGGGAGCCACATCACCGCTCCTCCACAACTTATCATTCTGCAGACTCACATATCTTCCCCACCCACACAATCCAACATCTTTCAATTCTCAAACAATGCTATGGAAATGGTGATCATGTTCCTACACTGCCATGGCCTGCTTACATGTTATAATCTGTATTCATTCTCCAACCACAACTTGATTCTTCACACATAACAGACATCAACACCACAAGACAATTCTGGTTTCCAAACCAATCCCTTTACCGACCATCGAGTCACTCTCGCCCGCTCCCATACCAATTACCCATGTCCCAATTTCTAGCAAACTGAACCCCTGTGGCAGAAAGCACCAAGCCACCTTGATCTAAGTGCAAGTCATTGCAGGTTGGTCGAGTCCAAGAGTGTTATCCACCACTTCTAATTTTCGTTGCATCCTTTTATTCCACCCCTGTCGATTCATTGCCTTCAAACTCCCTGGATTCCATACTTTTTTTTTTAAACTTTTTCATTTTTTAAAATTTGCCTGTTATTCTAAAATCTTGTAGAGCACCCTGGCTAATGTTTGGGTGCAATCATAGACTTCAAGCACACCTAACATGAGAAGATGCCAAAGAATCAGATCAGCCACAAGAATCAGATCAGCCCTCATCAGGGTGTAGGACTATGCCCAATGGAGATCAGGGGAGTGCTCGTCACACTCCACATGTTTCGATTTACCTGCCGATCACATCACGTACCTTCTGGTTGAATGGTTTGCATTAGCGGGAACAATCGTCTGGGTGGCAGATGGGTGGTTGTTCTTTACGGATTATGTGGTTTTCCCGTGTGAGACATAATCTGCGGTGATGCTCACCATAAAAGTCAGGAGGTGCGTCTGATGTATAAATGACGAATGTGGTCATCATTGGTTAGACATTTATTGGTGTGCTATCCTGATGAGGACAAATCAGTCCAAAATCTGGATAGGTAGCTCCTTTTGATGTTTAACTGATGTTGACCACGTAATCTTTGTCTGTTTGACAGAGTCGCTGGGCTGAGGCCTCTGTATTGGAGGTGACGCTTTGGTGTAGGACTATGTCCAACGGTGATCAAGGGAGTGCTTTTCACACTCCACATGTTTTGACAATATATGTATATATATATATATATATATATATATATATATATATATATATATATATATACACACAGGGGGCTGCAAAAGTAGTATACAGTAATGAAACAAAACGTGCGCACAAATCGTATTTTATTGATTATACAAGCATATCAATAATAACATGCCAATAATAAACATGATGATTTTAATGAATTCTAGTATTAAATGAATCCTCCACCACTATTATAATACTGGTATAATCCTTACTGTATACCTACTTTTGCAGCCCCCTGTATATATATATATATATTATATAATATATTAATATATATATATATATAATTGTCATGATGGGGCTCACAGGGTGGCCAAGGAAATCGATACTGACTCCAAACTATTTAGCCTGGGTTTGAATCCTGACCCAGCTATAAACTGTCATCTTTGGATTTCACAGGCAGTGTGATTCATCATTGTGTTTGTCATCCTGTGGAAGGATGTTAAACAGGGCGTCCCATCTGCTGGCATTCGTCGATGAATGTTAGACTCCACAGTGTCCCTCGCGAAGAGCAGGTGATCTATCGCCAGCACCATATCCAAGTTCAAAATTCCTGCCCTAACTACTAGTGCGAAGGCAATTGCAAACCACCCAGTATAGCCCTTGCAAAGAAACTGTTTTGGCAGCACTGTTTCTGTAGCATAGTGTGGTACATCACAATCAATATACGGTATGTAATGTGTCATGCATATATGATACCAAGAGGAGAAATTTCACTGCATTTTTCTTTAACCAACCATTTTAATACTTCAATACTCTTCAAGGTGGTTCAGATTTCTCTGAAATGCCTGCAGTGTTCTCCATTTAATGGTGTTCGTTTTATTCAGTGGATGCAAGCTATTTCTTTTCTCACTCTTATTAGAATAGCTAAATCATCCCCTTTGAATGCATAACTTTACTATTTGCTGGGTTTTTCTAACTTTCAGCAGGTGTAGACCGTAATTTTATTTTGGAGATAGAATGTATATTATGTCGCACTATTTTAGATGACCAGAAAATGGACTTCGATCGCTTCCCGATGTTTCATCAGCACCAGGTTGTTTCTTTGCACATAAATTTTAGATGCTGTGTCCAGAGCCATTGATACACACCACCATGATGGTGCTCGTCAACTTTGAAACCTGGTTTGCAAAAAGGTGGTTGGTGGGGTATTTCCATGAGA
Organism: Eptatretus atami; assembly: GCA_035128595.1. Taxonomy (NCBI): domain Eukaryota; kingdom Metazoa; phylum Chordata; class Myxini; order Myxiniformes; family Myxinidae; genus Eptatretus; species Eptatretus atami. The sequence goes on along the minus strand of CM068963.1, from coordinate 90,454,187 downwards.
CCCTTCCATGATAAAATATTTCTGGGATGTTAAACCTTTCATATCCAATGACTTGCTTTGGAAGGCAAAACTCCAGCATACGCATCACTGCAATGTGAGGGCAGTTGGTTAATTTGGGCCAAATTCTGCTTTTGTGCTTAGGATTCTATTTTCTGTGTTATTATTTTTCTTTTGTGTGCAATACACAGTTGAGGCTCGAGGAAGAGCTAGTACTAGTACAGTTAATGTATCAGGGCATTAAGGAACAATAAAGAGAGGGGGAAAACACCAGCAGAGTTGAAAGCCGAGATAAAGGCAGATTTGAACAAACAATGGATTTGGAAGAATTATGAGGTTGGGGGGGGGGCATAAGAGGATGTATAGGTTGGACAAGATGGATACAGAAGGAAACTCTCAAGAGGGAAAACTGGAAATTTGGTTGGAAGAGGGGAGTATCACAAGGATATGAATGTATACATATTGGCCTGGTTCTCGGAGGCTCATTGATTCATTTGGGTTTTGTCAAAAGGTTTTTTTTTCTTGCTCTTGCTTCAGACTTACTGACACAAAGCTTTTTGGACTTACTGACACAAAGCATTTGTCAGATGTCCTCTTTTTTATTTTTCCTCAAGATTGGTTCCATCTTCTTGTATAAGGAGCACAAGGCTGTGGGGTAACATCATTGGCTGAGAGTGCAGCTGTGCCGCTGATGCAATGCTCTCTGTTGGTTCGGGCAGGAATTTGTAATTTGGCCAGGGTGCCGGCGATAGCTTGCCGACTTTGCGAAGCACATCGTGGGATCTTTAACATCCACAAATTAATGCGAGAAGACAGTACACCAAGTTTAGTGACCATCTGAGGGATGGCACACTCATTGATGCCTTGCACTACCTGTGAAACACCGGGATGACAAATGACATAGCGGGGTCAGGATTGAAACCCAGGTCAGACAGCTCAGAGCTGAGTGTGTGTATCTCTAGGCCATCTTGCCAGCCCCATTGGTTACATAAAGTTGAACATTTGTTTTACTTACTTACTTAATTATTTATTTTTGTATTATTTCATTCATTCTTCATTCATTCATGAATTCATGCTCATCCAAGGATTATTCCATCTGAGATTATTTTTGCTCTCATTACTTCCGACTTCTGTGGTTATTTTTTATTTTTCATGCATAAATGTGTGAAATTATTAACTGATTTTTAAACAATCATTCTCCACTGGCATACTTGTTCACATGGTGTTTGATTTTCAAAATATGGCACACGTTTATTAAATTATGAGTGTCCAGGCAATAAAATACAACAGCACTCATTACTCGCTATGTGATAAACATGAAGAGAAACGCTGAGACTGTGATGAGAATAAAAAAGCCACGGTGTCGGACTGCAGATAAACTATGAAATGTGTTATATTCATCTTGAAGGACTTTTGGAATAAAAGAGTTTGCAGCAGTCTGTAATTATTCGTAAAATGAAAAAAGAAGCAAAATTGATGGGAGGAGCACATTTGGCCTCATTTGTATTGTTTTGCTGAAAATATAATTTAATTGCCCTGATAATGCCACAATCGTTTTGGGTTCGCTGGTCACACATTTCAATGATTAATACTCACGAAAGAGCTTTCACATGAAAGACACCAAGAAAATGACATTATATAATGAATAGTTAGGATGAAACGATTCAGAAATATCAGCAAATTCACAAAGTGGGAAACAACGACAGACTTGCGAATTAAATTATATTGTAACGACAAATGTTGGAGAGATAGATATAATCATAAATGAAAACGAGGAAGCAGCATATATGTTTGCGATGGGCATCCAGCCTTACACAGCTTGTTTATCACTACTCGAGACAATTATTCCATCAACATTTATTGATACCATGCACCCGAGCCTTTCATATTGCTACTAAAGTATCAGCTGCAGAATGCATTTAAAACATATTTATCCGGTTATCACGTTGGACGTCAACTACAATTTATTATATTATCATGCTCAAATCACCACCTATCAACATCATTGCTGCTCCTGCGGTTGGTTTACTCTAAATGTCCTCGTATCAGTTGTTCAAGATCAACGTACACTAAAATGATCGTTTTGTTTTTTTCTTCCATCACTCTTCCTTTCTTTCCCTCCGAGCCTCTATTATTTTCCATTTCTTCCCCCCTTACCTCTTCTCTTCCTGCTTTCCTCTATTTTCTTTCCTTCTTTCTCATCTCCACCCTCCACCCACCAATAATATAAGATGAACAGTTGTGATGAAATTGGTTCACAAAGATGCCTGCTGACACTTGAATAATTATGATGATGTCAAAGCACTATGCCATAACGCAGAGACAATCCTTTTTTTTTCTCCCATTTCCACAAATGTGAAAAACATGAGCCAAATAAGAGAAGTATGAACACTCTTAAAAATCACTGAAAAAAACTGAAATTATCTCATATCATTCTTTACACATAATAATAACAGTAATAATAACAAGTGGTGCCAGGCACAACAAATCCGCCCATTTAAGGCATAAAGTTATTTTGGGGATCAAATTTAAATTTGATACATCCTAACCTGAATGTTGAATATAAGGAATAGAATAAGGAAATTTTAGTCTTAGTTTGAAGTCAATTAAACCATTTTTGACGAAATTATGACCGTAAAATGATTTTGACCTTTTCGTGACCTGACCTTGACCTTTGACCTAATTGGACCCAAAAGTTAATGGGGTCGTCCGAGGTTCATTACCCACTGTGGATACAATTTGACAGTGGAGCCAGCCGTTTTCCCGTAAGTTTTTTTCGTAACCATGTTTAGTTTTAATGGAAAATTTGTAATTTTGACCGATGACCATGACCCCCAAAACTTCGACCCCACCGATCTTCACAAATATGCATTTTTAGCCGCGTCTCGCGTAGCGAACGCTGGCTCTAAGAGAGCTCCCTTGTTGTTGTTTTCTTCTTCTCTTCTTCTTCTTCTATCAAAACCTTTAAGACTCGGTCTCTTTTATACAGGATCCGGATCTCCTTAAATACTAAACACCTGTACACATCCTCGCATTGAGGGTGCCTTTTGAGAGCGTCTATCATCAACTTTTAAATATATTCGGACATTTGCTTTAAAGTTTCGAAAAGTTCACGTACTATTTAAAGATAATTCCATTTATGTTTGTAATTCGTAAATACACGATTTTCTCGTCATAAACAGGAGAGCCTCCATGACGGGTCTCGCTATTGGCTCCATCAAGGCACGTGACGAAATATCGGAAGTTGTTGTGTTATTGCCTTTAGGACGTGGCTCTTGGACACATTTGTCCTTGTTCACTATAGGATGGGTAGAATTATAAGTGACAAATAGAATAAGGTTCACTATAAGCTTAGTTTGAAGTAAATCAGATCATTTTTGACAAAGTTATGAGCAAAAAACGATTTTGATCTTTTGTGACCTTGACCTTGACCTTTGATCCAATTGGACCCAAAAGTTAATGGGTCGTCCAAGGTTCATTGCCCACCTGTGGATTAAATTTGATAGTGTTTGCAAAAGCCGTTTGCCGTAAAGTTGCTAACAGACAAACAAACAGACAAACAAACCGGACGATTACAATATCCCGCCCCTCCCTCCGGGGGGGGGGGGGGGGGGGATAATAACTAGATATCTGCAATCGCCAGGGGTAAGCCTCCCCCATCCTACCCTTGGAGATCGCCCGGACTTGCTCTTGGTCCACGATCCATTGATGGCGTATTTTGTTTGGCCGCAATATGACCTTGACCTTCAACATTTGCGGATAGAGTGTAAATTATTAAAATGTTTTGCCGTCTACAGTCTATCCATAAAACTCAACATTATGGAATTCAGAGGAAGGTTATTCAAGTTGTGATCAAAAAGGTATTTTTTGATAATTACATCACAATCCGAAAAAAGTAGGTCAAGGACACGAAACAAATATCAGGTGCACTATTATGATGCAAGAACATATTGGAAGGCCAAGTGATCTTTGAGATTCCACCTTGGCAAAACTGATCGGACAAACCTTAGTCATGGTGGAAAATGTCGAGTTGTGGTGAAAAATGTTAAAATGTCTTTAATTAGGTCATGACCTTCAAATATGTCAAGGTCAAAAAAGTGAACCCCATGTGCTTTCTATTCACATTACCGATGCAAAATTTCATTCCAAAAGTCCCAGCCAGCTCCGAGATACAGCTCGGAGTTTTGAGAGTGCCGGATGAAGAAGAAAAAAAGAAAAAAACATTTCTAAATGGTGGTTTAGTACTCCTCGGGGTCTAAGAACCTCTGTGGTATCATTAAAAATTGGGGACACTAATTGTAGAAACAAACCCTACAACAGCAATAAGCCTTCCCCAATGCTACAGGGGGAGGCTTAAAAGTAATAATAATAATCATCATCATCATTACCCCCATCAAATCTAAGATGTGCATCCATCTTTTGCATGTGGCAACCGATTTTGGGACAGTGACTCATTTAGAATCAGTTGCCATGTGCAAAAGCATAAAAGTGTGTTATATTCATCAAACATCCTGTTGATTTCATGCATGAGAAATGTATAAATGTTGTCATGTTTGTGAGCAAAGGCAACGGGGTGGTGTACGTCTGTGTGTGTGTGTCTGTCTGCGCATGTGTGTGTGTGTGTGTGTGCGTGTGTGTCTGTCTGCGTATGTGTGCTTGTTCTTGGAGGAAATAATTCTGCCCTGAGCCCTCAATTCAACTGGAGAATTACTCGTGTGTGAAAGAAATGGTGTGGGTGAGGTGACAATGCGAATGTAAAAATATAGCTCGTTCTATTTGGACATTTTTTTCTTCAAGACAAGTTTGATTTTTTTAGATTAATACCTTATCAATTTTGATTGCCACTTTATAAAATTTTGGGATCTCTTTTTTTTTGTTGGATTAGTTAAGTTTCACTGATCTTTCATCATTAGAGATTGGTTTTGGATTGCTCATCTTGCTGGTGATAACTCTCCAAATATCTGTTAATGCCCAAAACGTCATCCTCTCCCTGCTTCCCATGGCAGTTAGCATATCTCAATCAACATCCTCGTTGATTTCGTACATTGATCAGGAAAGTCGAGATACTTTCTTGCATTGGGCAAAAAACTTTACAGATACATTGCAACATTGGATAATGGATATTTATGGTGCTGGGGATGGGTAAAAATAATGAAAATAGGACAATATAATGTAAAGGGGTAGTTGTGGAACACGTCACACCGTATAAAGATCTAGGGTGGTAATATACAAGTGTCAGGCAGCTAGAGGCAAAGCTAAAAGGTATTTAGGCTGTATTTGCAGGGGGAAAATTATCTATCCAGAGAGGTACAGTTCTATTAACAATGAAGGAATTTAACGAGGCCTCACCTTGAATAGTGTGTTCATTTTAGTTGTTACATCTGAGGAAAGACAGAGCTGCTCTCGAGGGGATTCAGCGTAGAGTTACTAGATTATTTCCAGGGCTAGCTGGACTAAGCTATGAGGAGCGGCGGAAGAAAATAAGACTTTATACATTAAAGAAAAGTTAATTCGGAGTGGATTTGAAAGAGATGTTTCAAATAATGAAGGGTATGGACAAAATATTTGTGCACATGAGGTTTTCAACAGAATGGACGATGACAAGAGCAGGGGCCACAGCTTTACAATAAAGAAGAGTGGAGTTCAGACGGTAGTAAGACGGGGGTATTTCACTCGGAGAGTAGTTACCGCATGGAGTGTTCTCCCTGGAAAAGTAGTAACAGCTGAAACGGTAAATAGGTTTAAACTGGAATAAACCGGTGTACACCGGTGTAACTACCAGTTGTGCACCAGTGAAAGTAATTGTAGGTTTAAACTGCAATAAACCAGTGTACACCGGTGTAACTACCACTTGTGCACTGGTGAAAGTGATTGTAGGTTTAAACTGCAATAAACCAGTGTACACCGGTGTAACTACCACTTGTGCACCAGTGAAAGTAATTGTATGTTTAAACTGCAATAAACCAGTGTACACCGGTGTAACTACCACTTGTGCACCGGTGAAAGTGATTGTAGGTTTAAACTGCAATAAACCAGTGTAACTACCACTTGTGCACTGGTGAAAGTAATTCAAGCAGTAGGAGATTTCATAGTGTACACAATGCCTTAAAAGACTATGCAGAACTTTTAGGAAATTGCACAATTAAGTTTAATGCCTAAAATTGCAAACCAATCTTATACAAACAGCCATGTTTATACAAACGGATTTCAAACATGTGAAAACACATTGTCAACCAATGTGCAAATGACGATAAACAAACAGCTGTTCAATATTCACAACGGTTTCAATTTCTGATGTATTACTCGAACTTGGAACCCTTTAGTTAATTGAAACTTTAATGGCTTCTCATAGTTTCATCAGGATGGTGTTAACAATGCTTTGTTTTAACTGTTTGTTCTGCTTGTTTCTCTCCTTATACCATTACCCCTCCCTCCTTTCCCCATTTTTTCTGCTGCTTTTTGCTTCTGGTCATATTTTTATCCATTATATTTTATTTATTTATTTATTTATTGACCACGGCACATTTTATTACACTTTACTTGTGCACTTTTACTTTTCTTATAACGTTGTCCTGTTTTTTTCAATCACAAACCATTGATGCATTCCACCCTTCAAAAATGTGTACTGATTCTCGTTTCCATCCCATCCTACATCGTCCAACTATTCTTCCTTTCTCTCCACATCATACCACAATGCCCCACCACTGCCCTGTCTTCTGCTGACCTTTTGGTTGCTTGAAGCCCGACGTGGCCAAGACCTTGCTGTGGACGCCAGGGTGCAGACCTTTGGCACATGATGCTTGTCAGCTACCGGCTCAACTGCTTCTTGGTGGCGGCTGTTCTGCTCGTCATCCTGCTCCTCACGATGGAGCTCATGATTGATGCCCGAATCCTACAGTGTGAGTGTCCTCGCACATTGTTTGGTGTTTTATAAACTGCTTTGTTCCACATCTCTCAATCTCCACATCTCTGATTTTTCTTAGATCCTCTTGATTCCCATTCAGCTCATCTCAGTGTCACCCTCCAAATTGTACCGAGCTTTGCATTGCTGATGTGTCTCAGCCTTGAAATCCAAATATCTTTGTGATGCATTCCTATTTTCCTTCACAATGAATTCGCACAATTATTGTGAATCTCCCTTTTTCAACATGATGAATTTCCATGGTAACTCCTCTCCTGGTCTCAACCATCCTCTGCCCCCACCCTTGTTTGCCATTCTCCTCTTAACCTATATTTTGAATTCCCACAGACCTTACTCTCAATTCTGCACATTATCAGCTTTTGTCCACCGATTCTCAGTGGATGAATGTATGTTGTTATTCTGAGTGTGTAAATTGCATGTCACATATTTTCAGGTGTTTTGTCTTGTAGTCCTTGAGGAATTACATTGATGAATTGCATATTATCACATTCATGCATTCGATGAATCAGATATAATTGATGTAATTGTTCTGGGAAATGAATATGTATAAATGTGTGTATGTACGTATATAGGTGTTTATATATATATATATATATATTGGGGGGGGGGGAGGGGAAGGCAATGGCAAACCACCTAGTATAACCCTTGCCAAGAGACTGCTTTGGCAGCAGCGACACTTTGTAACAGAATATGGTTCATCAGAATCGGAATACAAGTACCAGTAAGTCCTCGCTTATCACAGGGGTTGCGTTTCTGCAAAACCTTGTGATAAGTGAAACGGCATGAAACAAAACATATTTCATTGAAACGCATGTATTTAAGGGGGGGGGACGTGTTTTTGGCTGGGAATTTTGGGGGTACCTGTGGTGGTTTTTTTTGGGGACATATACACAAATAAATAGATACAAAACATTTAATATTATAAATAAGAGACAACAAACCGAGTTTGTACTCGCTGATTAGTGGCAACACTTTCTTTAACCGAGGCTGGAGGAACGGAGTTGATTGCAGTAGGAAAGTCACACTCGTGGAGGGGCAGAATCGTCTACCTCTTCACTCAACATTGTGCTGTCACTTTCTTCACCAGCGGGAATGGGGCAACTGGTGGAAGGAGCATCCTGGCTGGTGGATGCAGTTGGTAATGCATCTTTGAGCTTGAAAAATGCCTCGAGTAGGCTGGCCGGCTTTCTCTTTCTTCGCTGCATAAAGTTCCTTGCAGCAACGAAGAACGTCACTAACAGCACAGCTAAAATCAGTGCTCCTTGTTTTATACAGACTACAGCACAGTACTTGTACACTAATGCAGTGAAGTATTGTCTATGAGGGGAAATGCAGTATTATACCACTGTTCATTATTTTACCCTCCTGCTTCATCCTTTGGGTGACCTGAAGGCTGCATTCACAACGTAAAACATTTTGCTTATTCAAGATAGACAGTTAATTCTGAAGGGATGGTAATTTTGTGTACAATACTGTATTCTCTATAACTATGACTCCATGGTACCCTGAGGCCGACTTTTAAAACAAATGATTAACATGTTGGGATATTTAAAGTCCACAGTAAATTATAGCATAGTGGAAATGGGGATGAGTTTTGATGGCCTGATAGTGGAGAACCAATGTTTCTCCTTTGGCATGTCATTTGTATTGAGTGTAGAGCTCGGTCGTAAACAGACGTTCAAAATACTTTTACGCCATCTTTACCCACCAAGCATGAGCTTTTCGCACTTCAGAGCTAGCAATCGTATCTTGAAGGATTAAAAAAAATAAAAAAATTAAAGTGAGCACTTATGAGATGTCGCATGCAACCAATCATCTTGATAAAATCATGTTTGACTGTACAATTAAATACTGGCATTCGATCACATGGAAACTGCTCAAAACTTTCCATTGACTCCGAGGCACACAATTGTTTTGAGCAGATCCCATGTTGTTGCAAGTGATGAAAGTTCAGAATGTTATATTTACTTGGCAAATGTGGGTCAATGGATAGGAAGTAAATTTGAAATGGGCTTCCATCATGGAAGTATGCTGTGGAGATATCTATCCATCGCTATCCTCAATCATAACCCGATGTAAACCTCCATATCGAGTCCATAATCACAATTTCTACATGTAAGTAGATGTCATGTTCATGTTATTGCAGTCAACAATTTTGTTTGTGTGCCCGTCATCGTCGCGAGTTGCTGGAAGCTCTAAGTTTCAAGAAACAACGCTGTTTTGTGTGTATGGAATCCACCTTTCAAAATAATGTTTATGGATTGTGCTTGCTTTGCAAAACTTTTGCATTCTGTATTTAAATCTGACAGAAACATCACTCAACATGCAGCTGAGAAGTATAACTCTCTCCAATTCAAATGTATGGTAAAATAGTACAATCGAAGGATCTCCCATCTCCATCAAGTCTATTGGCATAACTTTTTTTTTTTTTTTTTTGTTATACCTTGTCGAGGCTCGTATGAGAGCTAACACACAACGCACAGCAAGGGGCATGAGACAAAGGGGCGGGAGTGGAAGGGACAAAACAGTGGGGAACAGACACATTAGGTGATCTGGGGAAGGGTGAGGGATGGGGATGGGACGGGGAACATGGGGAAGAGAAGATGGACATTACAGGGACTTTCAGGAAGGAAAGCAGGGGAATTGAAGGAAGTGGGCTTGGGTGGATTATCGGGGGTAGAAAAGATCGAGGATTTGGATGGGGGATGATAAGAGGTGGTGGTGAACAGCTGTTTTGAAAGCCTGGAGGGAAGAATGGGAAAGAATAGAGTGAGGGAGTTTATTCCAAAGGCGGGAAAAAAGAGGAATGAAGGAGTGAAGGTGAGCAGTGGTTCGTGATTTTGGTAGTTTTACCAGAAGGGGGTGTTGGCGGACCTTGAGCACCCTGTGCAAATGTGGTGGGGACAAATGGCAGAGAGAGCAGGGGGGCAAGGCTGGAGAGGAGTCGGTAGAAGACAGAAAGACCACCGACCAACCTGCGGTGATTGAGTGAGAGCCCAAAGACTCAGCTTCATTGCGGGAGATGCCGATGATCCTAAATGCCCTGGTTTCGACAGCGTGAAGCCGAGAAAGGTGGGAGCAGGAGCACCAGCCCAGAGGGGAGAGCAGTACTCCAACAGGCTACGGACAAAAGCTTTGTAAGTGGTCAGGAGCTCAAGAGGGCCGAGGAAGGACTTTGCACGACGGAGGATTCCCAGTCGGCGACTGGCTTTTGAGGCGAGGTTGGAAATGTGACTTTCCCAGGAAAAGTCATGGCAGATAGTGAGACCCAGAAGCTTGAAAGAAAAGACTTCTTCCAGAGGATTGTTGAGAAAGTGGATGGGGGGTTTTCTAAACGGTCCTTTCGAAGAGACATAGTGAGAGTGTGAGATTTGTCTGGATTGAAAGACATGTTCCATGTGTTGGACCAGTTTGTGATTTTATCCAGATCTGAAGTGAGCGAAGAAGCTGCTGCTTGCCGGTCTGAGGGATGACAGATGGTACGGCAGAGGGTGGAGTCATCGGCAAAGAGATATAGAGGATTTTCCAGGAGTCGGAGAGATCATGATGAAAACCAGAAAAAAAACAGGGCCCAGAACGCTACCTTGAGGAACTCCAGCCTGCACAGGAAGAGGGATGAAAGAACTCCATTTAGGGCCACACGTTGACTGCGACAGGAGAGGAAGTCTGCGAGCCATGAGTGGAGATGGCCTTGGATACCATGGGAGAGAGTTTGGTGAGTAGTGCAGGGTGCCAGACTGTGTCAAAAGCACGTGATATGTCCAGGGATACGGCTCGGATTTCCTGTCTGGCATTGAGGACCTCCATGCATTGATGGGAGAGCAGAAGCAGCATATCCAGGGTAGAGTGACCTGGTCTGAAACCAAATTGATGATCGGAAATCAAGCCATTGGAGAAGGAAGGATTTCATGTCTGAAGCGATGATGGACTCCATAACCTTGCTGATGATTGGGAGAAGGCTGATTGGTCTGTAGTTACAGGGATCTGTTTTTGCACCTTTTTTATGCAGGGCAGTGATGTTAGCAGATTTCCAAGCAGATGGCAGATGACCTTGAGCAAATGAGAGGGTGAATAGAACAGAGAGAGGTGTAGCAAGGGCGGAAGAGCAGGCTTTGAGGACACGTGGCTGATGCCGTCTGGACCGGTTGCAGAATTGAGTCGAGGTTTGAAAGCAAGCTCTCCACCTTGTTAGAAGAAAAGGACACAGAGTCCAGGGACAGTTGGTGGCGACTGGGTAAGGTGGGTTGAGAAAGTGATGGGTTTAGGACACAAGATTTAGCTGCAAACACCGAGTTTAGACATTCAGCTTTTTCACGTGCGTATCAGCAGTGCGGCCATTTGAGTTAAGGGAGGGGATGGAGGGGGAACATACACCAGAAACAGATTTGAATAAACGCCACCAGGATTTTGAGGAGGGAGAGAGGTTTGAGAGTTCAGACTTGAGATGAGAAAGATGTTGTTTTCTGGCTCTCCTGAGGGTAGATACACACTTGTTCCGAGCTTTGTGGAAGGAACTGAGATTGCCCACAGTTGGGTTTGCTTTCCATGAGGCAAAGGCAAGTTGTTTCAGGACAACTGCCTCGCCACAAGCTTCAGTAAACCAAGGGCGGGAGGAAGGGTAGGACAACTGAAGACGAGAGGGGATAAATCTGTGCATGAGGTAGAGCAAGTTTCTTTGAAAGAATTCCCAGGATGAGTTGATGTTGAGAAAGTAGTGATAGGAGACCAGTCTGTAAGTTTGATAGCTGCTTGGAGACCCTGCCAGTCGGCTTGCGTGAAATGCCAGACTCGACGGCGGTGAGGTGGTTCTTCTGATAACAGCCAGAAGATGTCCACTTTGACAAGGACGTGGTCAGAAGAACCGATTGGAGCAGAGGAAGAGCAGCAGATATTGTCAGGGAAATTTGTCAAAATCAGATCTAGAAGAGATGGAGTACCATTGGATGAGATCCGGGTCGGGAATTGACCGATTGGGTCAGTCCCAATGAGTCACAGAAAGCTTTTGCTGAGGTACCATGACAGGTGAGAGAGGTACCCACACCTAGCCAACTGGCGTGATGACAATTGAAGTCACCACATAAGAGGAAGAGAGAGTTTGGATGAGAAGATAGAAGATGGTCCATGTTTTCGGATAGTGAGGTGTAGATGGAGTCATCACTGTTCGGTGGACGGTACAGAAACACATATAAACATGAGGTGGGAGTGGAGGGGAAGCCGTAGCCAGAGGTATTCCTGGGGGTGTGGGGGAGTGAGAGCAGTGCAAGGAGAGTGAGGAATAGAGTCTTTGATGAAGAGAGCAACACCTCCACCAGGACGAGGCTCAGGTCTGTCAAACCAGAGGAGGGAGTAACCGGGAGAGATACTTGGGAGTCAGACACGTCTTGGGAGAGGAAAGTTTCTGTTAGGCAGATTATGTCTGGTTGTCAGTGGCAGCCTGTATGGAAAGATCTGAAAGGTTTGAGCGAAGGCCCCGGATATTTGAGGTCCACACTTTTAATGAAGAGGTAGGGGAGGAGGCTTTGGGTGCAGGGGGTGGGGGGGGGGAGGGGGAGGTAGGACAAGGACGAGGGGGGAGGTAAGGAGGGTTGTTGAAAGAGTGTGGGGGATTGCAGAATAGCTAGAGGAGGGGGCCGAATGAGGAGGAGAAAAGGCTCTGTGGTGCTGGGGAGAGGGGGGGACAAGAACAAGGAAGAAGGCAGTTGAGGATTTGAGGAGGTGGAGTGAAGAGATGGAGGTGAGAGGGCAGTGGAGGGAGGCAGCTTGGTGGATGAGAGGGGGCAACTTTGAGAAGGATGAGTGAGGGGATGAAAGGTGGGAGAAAGGTGAGGGGGGAATTTTTGAGAGAGGTGAGAGGGAGGCTTGGGAGGAGAAGAGTGGGATGTTGCTTTGAGAGTGAGAGTGAGGGGTGAGGGGGTGAGTTGGCACTGAAGTTGGAAAAAAAGAATGGTTGATGGAAAGTGAACATCCATTGCAAACTGTGGTTTTTAAAAGTTTTAGGTCAGAGATGCGATTTAACACAATTCTTGATGGATGCAATGAAGGCGAATTCAGAGAATGGAGAGAAGAAGCGCTGTAATAGTTGGATATTTTAGGCAAGGAATGAAGGAGAGGTCGAAATGAGAGCAGTCTGTTAAAATAGCAGAAGAGTAGTGCATTATGAAACAGTAAAGAGACACATGTGTGAGAGAGGAAGATGAAGCATTATAAGATCGTTTTTGTTGTTAATATAAAGTTTGAGAGAGTTTTCAACAGATTAAGTTATGGAAGTGTCGAAAAATCGAGAAAGAAGACGAGGAGGAAGATAAGAGAAGAAGAAGAAGCAGAATCGGGGAGAAGTTAGCGTGTTGTTGTAGTTGTTGTTGGTTTTTTTATTTTTATTTTTTTTTTTTTGAGATAAGAAAAAGAGATTAGTTGGGAGAATGAGGGACGTTAGGAAATGGGAGGATGGAAATTGAAGGTAATGGAAGGATAGAAATTGAAGGTAATGGGGAGAAAAAACAAAACAACAACAACAAAAAAAACGATCGAACCGGTAGGCCTCAAGCCTAGGCCAAGGCCTAGGCCTCAAACACCCGGTAAGAACGTCGACAAAAAACTCACAAAATAGCACGATTTTTGAAAACAAACCGAACTAGGAACACACACAGTGACATGTAGGTGAGAAAATTAAACAGTTAAAACGGGACAAATAACGACCGGAAACTTAACTTTGAGAACGTCAGCAGAGAGCCCCGAAGGAGACCTCTCGTCGCTCCAAACCCGGAACCGGAAGTGAGCAGAGAGCAGTTTACCTTTTGCAGGTAAACAAATCTCATTTTTAACTTCTTGTTCACACGGTACATTTTCTTTGTAAGTTCCTGGACCCTTAGTGTAGGCAGTTGTACAGTCAAGTAGCTCAAGGAAATGGTCACAGGTTTTAATTCCCATACAGCTCAATGATACAGTATTCAGTACAACTGAGTAAATGGAATACTTGGAATTAGAATTAGGATCGCTCAAAATAAAAATAAACTTAGAAGGGCACTCTTCGACGTCACAACGTTGCCAGATAATTATGACATCATTGTGACATCATTATACTTGTACCAAGTTTGATTTCAATCCCCGAACCCAGATTAAAATATTAAATAATTCTGGCTGCCAGACCATGCGTCCGATCATGCTGAAATTTAAAACATTTATTCCCCATGACTCTTTTTCTTCTTCTTCTTTCGGCTAGCTCCCGTTAGGGGTCGCCACAGCGGATCAACCGTCTCCATTTCGCTCTATCCTCCACATCTTCCATTGACACTCCAACCATCCGCATGTCCGCCCTCACCGTATCCATGAACCTCTTCTTTGGCCTTCCTCTTCTCCTCCTGCCTGGCGGCTCCATCTTCAACATCCTTCTCCCGATATACTCCGCTTCCCTCCTGTGCACATGTCCAAACCATCTCAATCTCGCCTCTCTCACTTTGTCTCCAAACCGTCCTACCTGCGCTGTCCCTCTAATATACTCATTTATTACCTATCCATCCTCGTCACTCCCAACGAGAATCGCAGCATCTTTAACTCTCCACCTCCAGCTCCGCTTCCTGTCTTTGTTAGCGCCACCGCCTCCAAACCATACAACATAGCTGGTCTCACTACCGTCTTATATACTTTCCCCTTCACTCTTGCAGCTACCCTTCTGTCATAGATCACTCCTGCAACTCTTCTCCAACCACTCCATCCTGCCTGCACTCTCTTTTTCACTTCTCTCCCACACTCTCCGTTACTTTGGACAGTTGATCCTAAGTATTTAAACCCATCCACCTTCCCCACCTCAACTCCTGCAACCGCACCATACCACCACCTCCCTCTCATTTACGCACATGTACTCCGTCTTACTCCGACTGACTATCATTCCCTTCTCTCCAGTGCGTACCTCCACCTCTCGAGGCTCGCCTCAGCCTGCTCCCTACTCTCCCTACAGATCATGATGTCATCCGCGAACATCATAGTCCATGGAGACTCCAGTCTGATCTCGTCCGTCAACCTGTCCATCACCATTGCAAACAGGAAAGGGCTCAGAGTCGATCCTTGGTGCAATCCCACTTTACCTTAAACCGGTCCGTCATTCCTACCGCACACCTCACCGCTGTCACACTGTCCTCATACATATCCTGCACGATCCTCACATACTTCGCCACCACTCCCGACTTCCTCATACAATACCACAACTCCCTCTTGGCACCCTATCGTAAGCTTTCTCTAAATCCACAAACACACAATGTAACTCCTTCTGGCCTTCCCTATACTTCTCCATCAACATCTCAAAGCAAACATTGCATCAGTGGTGCTCTTTCCTGGCATAAAACCATATTGCTGCTCACAGATCGTCACTCTCTTCTCAACCTAGCTTCCACTACTCTTTCCCACACCTTCATGGTGTGCTTAACAACTTTATCCCTCTGTAATTTCCACGCTCTGCACATCACCCTTATTCTTGAAAATCGAACCAGTACACTTAATCTCCACTCCTCCGGCATCCTCTCACTTTCCAAGACTTTATTAAACAATCTTGTTAACAACCCCACTGCCATCTCTCCTAAGCACTTCCATGCCTCCACTGTATACCATCTGGGCCAACCGCCTTTCCACTTTCATCTTCTTCATAGCAGTCCTCACTTCATCCTTACTGATCCACCCCACTTCCAGATTCACTATCTCCACCTCTTCCAACCTTCTCTCTCTCTCATTTCTTCAATCATCAGCTCCTCAAAGTACTCCATCCACCTTCTCACACACACTCTCCTCGCTCGTCAGCACATTCCCATTTGCGTCCTTTATCACCCGAACCTGCAGCACATCCTTCCCAGCTCGGTCCCTCTGTCTTGCCAATCGGTATAAATCCTTTCCCCTTCTTTTGTATCCAACTTCTCATACAGCGTCATATGCCTTTTCCTTGGCCTTTGCCACCTCTCTTTTGCCTTTCGCCGCCACTCCTTGTACTCCTGCCTACTTTCTTCATCTCTCTGACTATCCCACTTCCTTTTCGCCAACCCTTCTTCCTTATACTTTCCTGTACTTCCTCGTTCCACCACCAAGTTCCTTATCTTCCTTCCTCTGTCCAGATGTCACACCAAGTACCTTCCTAGCTATCTCCCTCACCACTTCTGCTGTAGTTGCCCAATCATCCCACCCATCTTACCACCATCCAACGCCTGTCCTCACCTCCTTCCTAAATTTCACGCAACAGTCTTCCTCCTTCAGCTTCCACCATCTGGTCCTTGGTTCAGCCCTCACTCTCTCCTCAACCTCACCTCTAAAGTCATCCTACAGACCACCAATCGATGCTGTCGAGCTACACTCTCCCCTCCACCACCTTACAGTCACTAATCTCTTTCAGGTTGCATCTCCTGCTTAAGATGTAATCCACCTGTGTGCACTTTCCTCCACTCTTGTATGTCACCCTGTGTTCCTCCTTCTTCTTGAAATACGTATTTACCACTGCCATTTCCATTCTTTTGCAAACTATACCACCATTTGCCCTTCCACATTTCTCTTGTTGAGACCGTACCTACCCATCACCTCCTCATCCTCTTTATTCCCTTCCCCAACATGCCCATTGAAATCTGCTCCAATCACCACTCTTTCATCCTTGGATACACTCTCCACCACTTCATCTAACTCACTCCAGAAATCTTCTTTATACTCCATCTCGCACCCCATATGTGGGGGCATATGCAATGATGACATTCATCATCACCCCTTCAATTCCAACTTCACACTCATCACTCGGTCAGACACTCTCCTACCCTCCAATACCCTCTTGACATAATCTTCCTTCAGGATTACCCCGACATCATTTCTCCTCTCCATCCACACCATGGTAGAACAGTTTGAAACCACCTCCAATGCTCCTACCTACTCCCCATCCACTTGGTCTCTTGTACACACAGTATGTCCACCTTTCTTCTCTCCATCATATCAGCCAACTCTCGCCCTTTGCCAGTCATCGTCCCAACATTCAGAGTTCCAACTCTCACCTGCACACTTCTAACCTTCCCCCTCTCCCACTGCCTCCGGACTCGCCTTCCCCGTCTCCTTCTCCTCCTTCGCCCAGCAGTAGACACAATTCCACTGGTACCCTGCTGACCACCGGTACCGTGGCGGTCGTTGGTAACCCGGGCCTCGACCGATCCGGTATGGAAATTCGTTTTGTTGTGCCAAATCATTAATGATTGGCATAGGTTTTACGCCGGATGCCCTTCCTGACGCAACCCTGGTCGCCTCTACGACACACAGGGATATGGTACACCTATTCTAACCGGGCATACACTTATTTATTCCCCATGACTACTGAATCAAAATTGTGACGTTTCATATCAATTGATGAAGCGGTTCATGAGAGAGATTAAAGATTTATCTCTTCTC
>CM068963.1:90374696-90388979 GCA_035128595.1 Eptatretus atami | reverse complement strand
TGATTCTATTAACCGTGATTCTATTAAGCGGGTCCCACTGTATATATATATATCGGGGCGTATTATGTGTCGTCCGTCCGTCCGTCCGTCCGTCCGTCCGTCCGTCCGTCTGTCCGTCTGTCCGTCCGTCTGTCCGTCCGTCCGTCCATCCATTCCTGTCTGCACTCTAACTCCCAAAGTTTTAAACTTTCATGTTTCATATTTGGTACATAGGTACAGACTGTGGAGATGGTGTGTCGTGACATACATTCGTCTCTAAGTGGTTGCCATGGCAACCAGGATGCTGTTTTCCATCTGTTCCTGTCCGCACTCTAACTCCCAAAGTTTTCAACTTTCACGTTTCATATCTGGTATATAGGTACAGACTGTGGAGACGGTATGTCGCAACATACGTAGTCATCTAAAGTGGTTGCCATGGCAACCAGGATGCTGTTTTCCATGTAGTAGCACAATTCTGTATATACCTTCTTGTTCGGGCGTATATTGTGCTCGCTTGCGCTCTTGTTACTGATTACAATATACAAATACATATATTGCTTTAAAATTATTTGGATCAGACTTCACTGCAATGCTTTATAAAAAATATTATTAGACGAGTCTTTTAAAAACGATAAATGTATAAACAGGCGAGCATTGGGTGGCTTTGACACCAACTCTGGTCATCTCACTGTTCAATCCTTACTTTAATTAATGGACCGGTGTTTGTGTGTTTGTTTGTGGGTTTGTGTGTTTGTGTGTTTGTTTGTGGGTTTGTGTGTTTGTGTGTTTGTCACGCGACTCCTCCTACAGTTGGGGTCCACTTACATCCAGATTTGCTACAGAGATTCAGCATGACTCCAATTAATGAACTGTATAGGGGTGTTTTTATCTTCACCGGTGGTCTTGGGGTGCGGGTTATGAGGAGTGGGGATACAAATTCTCTATGTAAATGTGTGTTGTGTAGCGCCGCCTCCAGGTGGGGGAAGGTATTACAAGTCTCCACCATTTATAGTGCAGTATTCCTGTCTCCACATTTTCCAGTGCAGTGAGGTGCTTTGAATTGTAAGCATTAAGTATGTTTTTGCTTCGTGCATGTAACCCGGGTTATTTATTTATTTTTGCCGATACACCGGTTGCCTATACACCGCCCGACACACATAAAGGTATACCTCACAAGAACGCGTTGCATGATTGGAACAAGATCTCCCATAGGGCGGGTACTCTGGTCGTAATAATATTGTTTAATATGAGTTCCTTTGCAAGGTTAACATCAATGTAGGAGGAGGTCATTCAGCCGCTCAAGCCTGCGCAATGGTTGCTAACCTATGGGTGTTTATCTGTACCTCGGTTTGTTTGTTTCCTTTTTCAATGCTGAGCCTCAAGCAATAAATGTACTTTTTTCATCTTTACATTTTTTCAATCTCTGGTGTGACTTGGCCTGGGCCTGATGTGAACCACCGGCCTCGCAGACTCGACACAGGTGCTCTAATCATTACCCAACCAAGTCTGGTGCAAAGAGGTTTACTTCTCCTTCAGTCCGGTCAACAAAAGACAAAATGAGAGCTCCAGAATAAGCACAAGCGCAGCTTTCTCCTCACTTTCTCTTCAAGCTGACATATACCAGCAGTTGTATTAATTAAAACAGACGTCAATTCACGTTGGAGTATGACTCTGTCAATCTGAACTAATTACCATACAGAATTATCTGATGTCATTTGGTGATAAAGAGGGCTTTGGAGGGGCAGGGGCAGCAGAAACATTTAATTACATCTGATGTTTTGATCCTCCCTTGAGATTTTACTTGTTGGTTTCAATCAAACACCACACTTATGGACATAGAGAGAAATACAGCTACTGAATCCCACCTACAGGCTGAGATCATATCTATAAGGTAGCGTTTTCGCTTTTGAGCTGTTTCGGCTGGGTTTGATTCCTGACCAGACTATAAACTGTCAGATTGGTTGCAGCAATGAGTGTGCCATCCTTCGGATGGCCGTTTATCTGGCAACCCATCTACTTTCATCTCCTGATGAACGATAAACACCCCACGATGCATTCGACAAAGAGTGGGCCCATTATGTACAGGTACACTGACCAGATTCCTGCTCTATCTCACGTGCAAGGCTACTGCATTAGTGGCACACCTGTGCCTCTGAAATGATGCAACCAGTGGACCAAATTTGTCATTGAATCCCGCTCCAATAATAATCAATCGCCAACTGTGAAGTCAAAACTTTATTATTGGCCTTCGTATCACAAAGGAATATTCGATCATGACTGAAGGCTCTGAAGGTGAAATGGGTCAGTGTACAATCGACATTTATGGGACATTAGTCTTGGACTTATCGTTACTGATGGATTTCCAGCCTTAATGGAGCACTCACTATTCAGGTCACTTTAATTATATTCCTGTGGCCAGGCTTTTTTTTTGGCAATTTTGTATTAAAATACGTTACATTGCTTTATTTAGATATATTTTATATAGGAATTATTTGTAAGGCATAATTAACTCTTCATGCTCAAGAATAAGCATACGAACAACCGTTTATTTTGTCAGATTGAAATATTTTTTTAGAATTCCATTTGAACATTGACCTTCTCAAATGCTTAGGACTAATTTGTAAACATTATCCTTAAATATGCCTCATAATGATTTCTCCTGCTGTGCTGGTGTTGTGTATTGTGCGTTGGTAATGTGAAAGGTGCTATGAGAGTAATTGTTATTTTTGTTGTTAAGCATGTGACCCAACTAACCGCGATTTGGCTGTGTTGAAGAAACGGCTCCATCACCTGAGCTTGCGATAGCGAATACATTCCATTTTTAATGCAACCTACAGACAATCCACAGGGCATCCACTTTGAGAGATTGTCACAATACCATATGTTAATGCGTATCAGTTTTTTGGCTCGTTCTGACCCAGGAAACTATAAAACAGCAGACGGCTCATTTACATTATATTACATGATCTTAGTCAAAAGCTTTCACACTCCATCAGGAAAGCGGGAAATAGATGCTCCTGCAGTTGTTTATCACCACTTTTTTGATTATTATTATTGACGTGGAGACACTTTGCAGAATACAGCATTTGAGGACAAATATACTTGCTTTGAGTAGGTGTGTGCAACAATTTTTTATACATGTGGCGCATAAATATTTGTGAAAGAGGATGCAAAGATTTGTCTTTGGTTGTTTTGTGCACAATGAGCTCCATCTTTGACAACTAAAAAAATGTAAAAACCTGCTGCATATTTTTAAATGCTTTGTTCCGACAAAGGCTTAGCTTTAAATTTCTGATGCTTTCGGCTGTGTGTATTAGAATCTATGCCTAAACAACTTTTCTTGATTTTTTTTGAACAGAAAAACAATCCTAAAGGTCATGTGTTATGATGCAATTTTAATTGTCAAATTTAAAGCTTTCCAAATGCATATGGATGAAAGTACAGTATGTTGTTTATTTACATGCGATGTGAATTCAATTGTTTCCCCGTTAACGTCTGTCTAACCGACGCGCTGCTCCGGCGCATGCTCCCATATCTTACCTGACCTACCCCACTGTCAATTTAACCTTTCTCTTCCATGAGCCTCGCTCTTGTAGAAAAAAATGAAGAAAAAAATATTGGGGACCATTGGCCTCGGTCGATAGGAGCTTTTTGTATGTTTAAAAAAAAAAAAATCTTATACAAAAGCTAAGGATGTGTACTTCAGCCTTAAGATGAAAGTACATGCAGTCAAACAGTTTGTCGAAATAATAATACAGATGCAGTTTCGCTCAAAGGCAAAAGCACATGGTCATACAAAAACACATTCTCATGCTCATGGTTAACCCATAGAGCTAGATAATGCATGGTCTTACCATAAATGGTGAGGATCACTGGTGTTATGAGATTACCTTTTTTAAATATAAAAGGTTAAAAATCAAATATTTTAACAAAACTAATGACCTATACTTCATCCCTATGGCCAAAGTACACAGTCCAACAAAGCTTATCAAACTAATATATGCATGCACTTTGGCCTGAAGGCCAAAGCACATGGTCAACCAAACACATACACTTCAGCCAACAGGGCCAGAGTCCATGGCCTAACAAAAACTTTGGGAACCACTGGCATTATGAGACCCCTTTTTCAGTAAGAAAGGTCAAAGAATATGAAACATTGTAACAAAGGTGAGGACGTGTTCCTCGGCCATACAGCCAGTCCAACAAATTGTGCCATGAGGGAGTACCTTCTTCCTGTAATGCTGACCATGAACTCTTCAGCCACACCAGCACGTAATGCAAGAGTGTTGACAAACAGGAGATGCATGCCACACATTCAGAGTGAATGTGTGGCAGGCATCTCCTGTTTTGAAATTGAAACACACAAACATTTTGAAATTATTTTTAAGATACAGAGATAATCAGGATTTTTAAAAATTGTATCCAGCAAAGAAGATATTAAAGTTAATCTACAGTAGCACTTGCTGCAATGGTCCTTACCAACATGCAGCGACTAACACACATCTATCCTTTTTAGGCATCATTACACAGTTAACAAGGATTTTGAATTGCAGTCAGCATGTAAGATCTCAAAGTTAAAATGGAACTTTAACTGCAGTCTGCAAAAGGCATAGAAGGTGCCCACTCCTAATAGCAACTGATATTTCCAAGGGGTGGGCAGTCATTTCCATAAAATGATGATAAAGCTATTGTAAGCTGACTAATACTGCAGGTCACATTTTAGCAGCTGACACTGCTTTTGACAGTGGAAAGCTTTGTATGGGTTCGGCACATGTTGTGCATTGAAAATGTATGGAGTTATTGCCCTCGTGGTTGTGAGCTTTTCCCAGCGGGGGTTTTGGGATGTGTTGGACATTGAAAAGCGACTGAGTTATTGGCCTCATGCTGGTTACCTTTTGCTAGCGGGCTGGCGGCAGCACTATCTGACCACACATCCCAATATACACTTTATAGCGGCCTTTAGTGGCCTGAAAACGACAGCCAAGGCAAACATGTAGTAACTTAAAACCTTTCCCAGATTCTGAAATACCGAGATCCAAAACTTTGGGCCTCTTGGTGCTACAGTTAAGCCATAAACGAATAACAAGCAAACACACAGACAAACACACAAACATTTGAAATTATTTTTAAGACATAATTTAAGTCCAGGCACCTCAACTCGTACAGCAGCTGAGCATCATAACTGTGGCATACATATTGTTGATGAGGAAGTGAGGAGTAAATTGATAAGACTGACACACATCAGTGGATTAACTCAGTTTATAAAGAACCTAATGTATCAGAACCTTTCGCAAAAAGTACAAAGCCAATTGTTAACCGACAAACATATTTGACATCACGTTCATGTATACTTCTCATATCAGTCAGTCATGGACAGTACACAACGAACTACCTTCACAAAAGTTTTGGGTTGGTCACTTCCTCATTTTAACAAGTACGTGTATGGTATATCAAAACCATTCAAAGCTGGCTTCGCTGATCCAATTGTGCACCAACACTGCCAACTAAATGATAGTTTCGGCTGATACTGCTGGCTGTCTAGGTGGTGAAAAGTGAATTATTTGCATATTACTTCATCTGTCCTCATTTCTTGTTTGCGTATTATTTCTTCTCGGTGCTCATTGTTACAATATATATGTATATATATATATATGTTGAGATCGAGTTCTGTCCACACCGATGTTTAGGTAAAGAAGAGTTTATTACACATCAAACATATGCGCATATGGAGAGTGGCTAGGAACGTACAATAGTTCACATAGACCAACTCTGGCAAGCTCAGCTTCAGCTCTGCATATATATATTTTTACCCTAACCCCTGTGTAACTGCATGTCAAGCAAGATTTATCTTGTGGTTTACCCCTTTACTATTCCAAGCTCTTGTAGAAAAGGAAAGTACAGGCTTCCTCTTTTCCCCAGCTTGTCTTCCACCAGCCTGACATTTAGCTGAACAAGCAATCCCTTTAGCTGATCAGAGCGAAACAAACAAGGTCATTTGTCCCACATTTCTATTGTGCAACAGTGCAAAAGGAAAGAAAACACTGATGACTTTATAGGACACGTACAGTGTCCCCACATTCCCCATGTTGTTACTTTGGAACAATGTGTAAAAGTAGCAAAGCAGCTGCACTGTATGCAAAAACATTTCGCAAGATGGAGCATTTGCGGACCGGCAGGACAGCAGACAGCGGCTTCTTTCCAGGAGGAACTCACTCTTCAACAACTCCAAGTGGTTCCATATCGGTCGGGGGCTCCCCCTGCACCCCCTCAACCTGTCAACAGGCCACTCCCTACCGCCCAGCCGGCCCACCATTACCCCTAAGCCTTTAGCAAGTTCGCGGCAAATGGATAATATTTTCAGCAATTGTGAATTAAGCATAGATAAAGAGGAAGTAAAGTTACTCCCTAAAGCTGCTCACACAGGGTTGCTTAAGGCTAACCACATCCTTATCTCCACAGTGTTCTTTATGAACAACAAGCAAGAATATACTCTGGCTAACTGCAAGTCAGAGTAAGAACATGAAGAAGGTACAAATCCCAACATCTGGCAACAGGATAATGTTTACAAAGTATTCCTTCCCATCCTCTCTGTTGGCGCAAGCAATTGGATAAACTCATCCAATGTAAGTTTGGGCAGTGGGTCAACGGCCACACCAGGTTCACAATACATTTCATAGGATTCTAAGGGTAGGGGTGGGGTGTACAATTCTGGAGCGAGAGGTGTAATTATAGGCAGAGTTGGTGGCGGCGGCATAGTCACAGCAGAGTCCACCAGAACCATCTCCGTCTGCACTGGTTGGGCGCTGGGCGTTGTTGTCCATCCTGAAAAACACTTTCCAATGGCCCTTTTCGCAATTAATTTAAAGAGCATCAATAATACGAATGCCGCCATGATGATTACCAGGAGTGTTATTAAGAACCTTAAAATAGTTCCTCCTCAACCGCCAAATAGTGCCTTTAACCAGCTACCTATACTATCACCACTTTCTGCATAATGACTGTATTTGCTTGCCTCCTTCCTTATGTGATCCGCTAAGTTATCTATCTGCTTTGAATTATCTGGAATGTAGGTGCAACATTCAGTGCCAATCACAGCTCATGTTCCTCCCTCCTTTGCGAATAGCATATCGAGGTTACCAACCCCTCTGCGCTGGGTACTACTGGGTGAACACCCTGAATCACCTCATTCACTTCTCGCAAGTCTTGGACAAATCTCCACTTATTCTTCTGTGGCTTTTTTACTGGCAAAATAGGCGTGTTGCATGGGCTTGAAGTTTCCACAATTATGCCTTGTCCCTTCAATGATTCAATTACCGGTGCTATCCCGACTTCTGCCTCTCTGCGGAGAGGGTATTGGCGCACATTCGGCCAACGCATTCCGGGTTTGAGTTTACCACTGAGGAGTGCTGCCAATGATATGACCCACATCATTATCATGCCGGGTCCACAATTCTTGTGGAACCCTTTCTACAAACGTTCTATGTCCCTTGTTTCACTTGCCAGTTTCCATCAACATCTCACGTTTTGGAGGTAATTAACTCCTCCACCATCCCTTGTAAACACCTGTTCTTTAAAATCACAAATCCACCCTTGGTTATTGCCAACTATGCACTTGCCAATGCAATATTGTTGTTGTGCGGGTCACTGCTGCCTCCTGTAGGCAATAAACCATAAAGCCCAAATCCTTTGGGTGGTACCCTTTTGCCGTAATTATTGTCACATGCGAGGTTACCCCCGGCGGGTATTTTGTCAATTGTCTTTGTTCCTTTGTGAGTTTAACCTCCATTGCAACACCTTCCTTACCGATCATTAACGGCAACCAATAAATCATCACATCTTTCCAGACACGGAGCAATTCCGCGCCGCAAATTTGGCATCAATTCAATTCGCATCATAATAGATTGTACAATGTGGGGGGTCATAGTAGGTGCGTGTCGTTACTTGTGCATTGTCTAGCCAACTCTCATATCTTAGGTTTCGGATAATATTGCATCCAAGCATATTAAAACATCGCTAATTGGTTGCCTTGGTAATCTCCACCAATAGAAAACCCGGTGTGGTGCCATCAAAACCATCATTGCCAAGTGTGTTTTCTCCCGGGGGATGTCAACAAACACCCCCTTTCCAGTGCATGCTATCGTGCATCCGAGTTTACATAACAAATCTCTCCCTAACAGTTTACTGGCGTAGTGGTTGTGAGAAGGAATGCATGCTTTTCCTGCAAAGATCACACCTTACTGGTAGCTGTGTTTGTCGTATCTAAATGTCTGAACTCCACCCCCTAACCCTACTACTTGTATGCTAGTCCCGGATTTTTCAACCCCTGGCAGTTCCTTAACTGTGATAGTAGAGTGAGTGGCTCCCATGTCAACCGAAAAGGAAAGTCTCTTACCTGAAACATCCAGAGTATAGGTCGGCTCCTCTGTTGGGTTCAATGTCAGCATCGCTCCTTGCAAGACAGGTCCGCCCGCGTTTTGTCAATACGGCTTACGGTCCTGCTGCCGCCTCGGTCCCCTTTCCTGTGGGCAATCCCTTTCCTGCGAGCAATCCCTTTTCCAATGGTTTGGATCCCCACATCGGAAACACCCCTGCGGCGCAGTCAGCCGTGTTTGGGTTTGATCCAGAGCGCTCCTGGAACGGGTCTGCGGTGGCGTTCGTTCTGGACCTCTATTCCTTCCTCCCCCTTTCTTGGGCCGTTTTCCCTGCACTGCTGATGGGGGTCTTGGCGGAATTCCCATTCGTCGTCCCCATTGTCTGGCAGCCTCCTCTTCTGAATCTGTATCATCTTCCTCAGGTTCCCACTGTCTCCAATCTTTACTCCTGCCCCTTTCCGTAATTTTGTCTAACAAGACCATCTGAGACACTTCCTCCTTCACCTTCACTCTTGCACCTTCCCTTTCCTCTAATCGAGCTGAGCATTGGTCAGCTGATGTACAAACAGCTCTTGGCACCATAGTCTGCCATCCCAGCATCACATATTTCAATTGTTTTTTCACTGGGGGTCTGAGTCCTTCCATTAGGAAGTTAGTCAACACTCGCGGTGGTATATCCGCTTCAGTTTGAAAACCCCCATATTGCTGGAATGCCTGCACTAACCGGTGCATGAATTCAGCCGCCTGTTCTCCTGGGCGTTGCTTTGTCTCATAGATCCTGTCCCAATCTAGCGTGGCTGGTTGTAGTGCCGTTCCAATTGCATAATACAACTGTTGGCGCGCTTGTCGTCGTTGTTGGTTATTCCAATTTGGGTCGTCTTCCGCTGGCCATGCAGCTTCCTGTCTAGCTGTCCTCCAGATTGATGTGGAGAACACTGCATGGCACAATATACCGACATCCCTATGGGTACAGCGGTGGGTCTCTATCCACTGCATCATTAGCTCCTTTGTCGCTTCTGCATTTCCCTTTAACTCCAACACTCGCTCCCTCATGGATCTTAATTCATGCTCTCTAAATGGTTGGTATACGGTTTGTGCTGGTTGCCCCGGAACGTTTCCTACCGCCTGCGTCGCTGGGGTTACCTCCCTCACCGGGAAGGCAGAAGCCGTGGCCAGCGACTCCATACCTTCCAGGGTTGGGTACAACCTCGGCGGATTAACTAAACTCTCAGGTGGGTTACCTGGTACTCTCCCTTGACTGTCCCACCCTGCACTGCAGTTGCACGGGTGGGGCCCTGTGTTTTCTCAACTTTTTTTTTTAGTCTTAACACTTTATTTGCTACTACCCTATTTGCAGCATCATTTACTTATAATGCTTCTTCCTCCCACATCTCAACAGCTTTGAAGTCTGGTTCGGGCTTCAACTTATCGCTTGCCCGATGCCCGAGTCGAGATGATAAATTTTTCACGATTTCCCATCTTAAAGAACCCCATTTTGGGAATGATTATGGGTCCCTTTGTGTCCATTTGTACCATAATTCTAATTGATCGCACGACCTAGGTCCATATTTTTTCGTACATTAACCCTGCGGCTGAATAGGGAGGTGGTGCATTTTTATCCGGTTTAGGTTTGACCACCTTCCCTCCCATTTTCCCTTGGTTCCTTTTACTGAGAGTGCTCTTGGGCTGGGTCAGGTGTTTCTCACACCTTTCCACTCCTCAATCTCCCCTTGGGACCCCTGTTACCCTTGGTCCTTCCTGGAGTGCTCTTGGGCTGGGTCAGGTGTTTTCTCACACCTTTCCACTCCCTCAATCTCCCCTTGGGACCCTGTTCCCCTTGGTCCTTCCTGGAGTGCTCTTGGGCTGGGTCGGGTGTTTCACACCTTTCCCTCGCTCAATCTCCCTTTCCGGACCGGGTACCCCCTTTTTTGATGTGCACGAAACTCCTTCTCCCCTTGTTTGTTCAAGGCGAGGACAGGACCGTAGAGGAGCAGCGAGCCCGTGTCCCCCAGTGCGAGAAAGGAGGCAACTTTTCTTACCTTACTTGAACTGGCCGGATCTTTCCTCCTTTGTCTCAACCAGGGAATCTCACTCCCTCTCCCGATATGGCTCGCCCCTGCTCGCTGCGCCAATTGTTGAGATCGAGTTCTGTCCACACCGATGTTTAGGTAAAGAAGAGTTTATTACACATCAAACGTATGCGCATATGGAGAGTGGCTAGGAACGTACAATAGTTCGCATAGACCAACTCTGGAAAGCTCAGCTTCAGCTCTGCATATACAGTCAACCCCGCTTCATCGCGGTTCACCTATCGCGCCCCCGGTTCATCGCGGGTTTTCCTTGGAACGTAAGTAATTTTTTCTGCGGATTCCCCAGTACACGCGGTAATAATGTATAAATATAAAATTATTTAAGCAATAAATATAACGCGTGGTGCTCGACCAGTCACACAACGCACGAGACAAAGTTCTCTGTGAACGTCGAATATTTTCTTAACGTTTTTTCTCCAAGCCCCACGATGGCGCCCAAAACGCCTTGCACCTTCTAAGGTTTCGGCAAGGAACCGAAGCGCCAGAGGAAGGTCCTGGGACGCTCCAGGAGAAGGTTAAGGTAAAGGTGCTCGATATATGCTTCGGGAAGGAAAAAGGTTGCCGCCGTTGGACGAGCATTGCTCATAACCAGCACTCAAAACCGACCAGAACCAGACTAGTCGATCTCCGGCACCTCAAACCCAATCAACTGCCAAACCGACCAGAACCAACCAGTCGCATCTCCGGCACTCAAACCCACTCACTGCCAAACCGACCAGACCAGACCAGTCGATCTCCGGCACCTCAAACCCAATCACTGCCAAACGACAGACCAGTCGAATCGATTTTTTGGGGAGGTGTCCATTTCATCGCGGATTTTCACTTAGCGTGGGGAGGTTTGGAAACGTAACCCCCGCGAGAAACGGGGGATTACTGTATATAATATTTTTTTACCTAACTCCTGCTTAACTGCATGTCAAGCAAAATTTATCTTTGGTTTACCCTTTACTATTCTAAGCTCTTGTGGTTAAAAGGAAAGTACAGGCTCCTCTTTTCCCCAAGCTTGTCTTCCACCAGCCTGACATTTAGCTGAACAAGGCAATCCTTTAGCTGATCAGAGCGAAACAAACAAGGTCATTTGTCCCCATTTCCATTGTGCAACAATGCAAAAGGAAAGAAAAATACTGATGACTTTATAGGACACGTACAGTGTCCATATATATATATACACACACATACTAGCCAAACCTGCGCTCTGCATGAAGTTCGAAAGTGAGGGTTCGTCAGGACGTCAATATATCCAGTGTCATAATGTGATTTATGGAAGTTCTTTATAATACAATGTTTCTTGTTACATTTTTGTGTCAAATTCAACCTTTCTGAGTATAGGTCGTCAGCATTTGCAGAAGAGGTTTTACATTGCAGACGCTGTTTTCTTGAGTGCCATTACACCTCTCAGCGGTGACGGTCTGTTGACGACAGACGTAATGACGTCAGCGAATGACCGATGTGTCATGACGTCATTACGCCTCTCAGCGGTGACGTCACACGTCGCCATGCAAACGAATGTAAAAATTAGAAAAATCGCCAAAAATTCCCAAACCTCTCCATCTGGCGCGATCTCATACTGCCTATGCTGTACATTAGACCACAGACCACCCGCTGCCGAAAGGGGCGACAATCCTCCAGCAGTTTCGGAGGAGAAACGTCAAATTACGCGCAGACGTTAACAGAAATATTATATAGGATATATATATATATACACACACACACACACACACACACAACACACACACACACACACACACACACACACACAACACACAACACACCACACACACACACACACCACTCCCAAAACTGGCAGAATAATAGCTCAGATGAAGGGGTTAAGGTGCTAATGTAATAAATGATTTCTCATCCATCGCAGTGCACAGAGCCACAGAGTTCATTATCAGCATATTAACTCAAAGTCCAACCTTTTGCATGCAGTATTAAGATGCATGACTGCAGAGTGCTGGCTCACTTTTCTCTAGTCATGGGGTTAATGACTAATTTCTTCTCAATAACTATTGAAAGTTTCATTCAAAGTAAGAATTGTAAGCATGGCAAACTCTCAATTTTTGGAAATGATCACAAAATACAGCGTACGTTGTACTTGGGTGTTCGATATTGGAATAGGTTGTTGAATATTCCAGAAAGTTTATATTGAAGTTCCACAGCTTTGATGTGAAAATGAAAGATTATTTATCATGCCACTGAATAGTAATCCTGATATATAACTCAGCGACTGGAAATGTTCCACATAAACATGTCTCCCTTTATACAAATTCGTCCCATCTATTCTTAATTGTCCTACCCTCTTCCACCACTGAACACTGAATCCTCTGGTGAGGCAGTTGCTCTGAACCAACATGACTTCTCTCCCTGGAAGCAATCTGACCGAAGGCAATCTCAGTGCATTCCAAAAAGTCCGCAACAAGTGTGTCCACTCTTCGGACAGCCAGAAACGATGTCTGTCTCGCCTCAAGATTGAACTTTCAAACTTGTCTCCCTCCTCAAATACCTGTGGTGCCTTGTAAAATCTGTCTCTGGAGTATACTCCCTCTCCATCCCTTCCTTCTCTTTAAATGGCACCACAGCTTGCAACTCCGCTCATGACAAGGCAGAATGCCTCAATTCTGTGTTTGCTTCGAAATCGTGTGTCCCCAATCCCTTGCTCTCTGCCACCCACCCTCCGTCATACCCAACTGCTCCTGGACTCTATGTCTTTTGCACCTGAGAGGGAAGAAGTTTCTAGCAAACCTCACGTCTGATTCTGCAACTGGACTGGATGGCATCAGCTCATTGTTCTAAAAAAAACTGCTCTGCTGCTCTTGCATTCCTCTCTCTGCCCTCTTCACCCTATAATTTGCCATAGGTCATATTCCATTTGCTTGGATGTCAGCAAACCTCACCAAATGACATTAAAAGTGCAAAAACCAATCCCTTAACTACAGCCCCATAACATTATTTCCATTCACCAGCAAGGTCATGGAATTCATCATTCACAGTTTGACATGAATATCATTCCTTTTTCTCCAACGGAGCCTTATCAATTCAGAATCATCAATTTCTGAATCAGATCGACTTGGAGATGCAGCTTCTACTCTCCCAACAATGGATGGAGGTACATAAGATCAGCGCATCTATCTTAACATATTAGACATATCTTGAGATTTCAAACCAGTCTGGCATCCCACCTTTCTCTCCAAACTCTTTCGCCAATGACATTGAAGGCCAACTCCACTCTTGGTTATGGACGTCATCAACTTCTCAGAGCCAACGTGTGCCTCTCAATGGATTCCTTTAATTTCTCTCCCATCAAGGCTGGAGTACCCACCCCAAAGGCAGTATTCTAAGCCCCCATCCTATTCCTAATCTTCATCAATGATTCTTGCTAAGTCTGGAAAATCCTCTTTATATATTTGCTGATTAATGCACCCTCTGCCATGACATCCTCATCCTTCAGATACAGGCAATTGCCTCTCCCTCTCCTTAGACCTTCTTTCAGCTTGATGCCATGGAAACAAGGCCTTCAGATTCATTGGAATCTCCCGTGATGAAGCTCAGTCTACGGGCCTATCACTTTGCCATCGAAGAATGGTCGGCAGTCTTTCTGTCTTCTTCTGCCTCCTTTATGTCTTGCATATTCTGCCCTCTTCATGCTTTATCCCCCTTCCCTAAGGGGAACAAAGGGGGGGTTATTTTCACAGGCGTATCATGGTTTTCATGGGATTTTTTTTATTTTGCCTTATTAAACACAAACCTCAGGTAGGATGGAGTGGTGAAGAAGAGTTTCAGGAGTGATTTGTGATAGAAGGGTATCTGCAAGAGTGAAAGGGAAAAGTATACAAGACGGT
>CM068963.1:90341019-90361013 GCA_035128595.1 Eptatretus atami | reverse complement strand
CACAAGCACACGCACCCGGCACAAGTGCACGTAGCCCGGCACAAGCGCACACAGCCTGGCACAAGTACACGCAGCCTGTCACAAGCGCACACAGCCCAGCACAGGTGCACATAGCCCGGTACAAGTGCACGTAGCCCGGCACAAGCGCACGCAGTCCTGCACAAGCGCACGCAGTCCAGCACAAGCACACGCACCCGGCACAAGCGCACACAGCCTGGCTCAAATGCACACAGCCTGGTGCAAATGCCTCTATCATCACAACTGCAGGTATACCTAGGCACAATCACACTCAGGTCCCAAAAGAGCAAAGCATCCTGGCACAAGCATGTGCACCTCAGGATGAGCATACCCATCCTGAAACAAGCACACATAGCATGTCACAAACTCATGCCGCCCAGCATGAGCATACTCAGTTTCAAAAGAGCACATGCAGCCTGTCACAAGCATATGTACAAATTCTGGCACATGGACATGCAGCCTGGCACGAGCACATAGAGTCTGGCCTGAACACGTGCATGAGCACATGTAACCTAGCAGGAGCATATGCAGCTCTGTACAAGGTTATACAGCACTGCATGAGCACACATGGTCTGGCACGAGCTTGTGCACAGACACACGTAGGTATCCATATGCAATCACACCATTGAGGATAATGCCTCAAAAAGTTGAGGACAATAAGTTAGAGCAGAATATTTCCACATTGGAAGAGCACATGCACCTTCCATGAGCAACAGTCGCCATCACAAGCACTAGTACAAACATGTACCTGAAGCCTTCCAAGAGCCATCAACGCATGACTGTATTTAGCCTGCACAAGCACATGCAGCCTCACATGAGCACAATCATACAAGTACCATTTTTAATGGGCACGCAGCATATATATTTAGTCTGTTTTTTTTCTGTCCATGGGAATTAATAGGTATATGTAGTATGGCATCACCAATATTCATTTCAGTATAATAATATAAGTAACCAATGTGTAATCAGCATTTTTCTCGTGCTTCAAAATGTCATCTGGCCCCATTGCTCGTTTTCACTTTGCTAGTGAAGATTACGGGTATCGAGTGATTTGCACTGGCAGAGAGCGGCCACTTCTCCACACTTGCACTATCGAGGTAAGGGTACACCCAAATTTTCGCTCGTTGAGTTTACCACTCTCACTCTCCTTTCTGTGATTTATTGTTATGACTATTATTTATGAAAGATGCTGAAACATGTTCAATTCTGCAGAAACATTTCTCCCATTCACTACATGCAAGACACCATTGCAGACTTTCTTGTTCTTGCGCTAGTGAGGTATTTGTGCATGTTATCTGAAACCAGAGACCTTAATACATAGCTTCAAGCATTATATTTTAGTGTCAATAAGCATGTCTTCATTTTTTTTTCCTGCAAATTTTTTTGCCACTTGAGCACGTCCTGACCTCCTGTCTGAACTGTCCTTTTTGGAGCTTGAAGTGTGGTTTTTTTGGGGAGGTCATGTTGTGCAAACGTTTTAATTTCATTCTGCAAACACCTGCGAATGTGTCAACATGCACCTTTGTCAGTGCATCTACTGTGTAGAGGGAAAAGCTTGTGCCAATCATTCCCCTTGTGAAGTCATTACCCCACGCACGTAAAGCGAAAATCAGGGGTTAAGCAATTGCTTCATGTCCGTCCGTCTGTCCCTCCATCTGTCTTTTCAGTTTATGACTTATTTAAATCGAATGTTATATTTTGTACATCAATCAAAACATGAATAGAAAGACAAGTTTGCCGTTTTACCGTACTTTGGCTCCGAATTTGTCCCAACTGCACATGCGTAGGGAGGAGTAAGAAAATATTTTTACTCTAACAAAATTTCAAATAACTTCAAGCAGGAAATTTACTGTTTCAAAGGACATTATAAAGGACACAATCACCAGTCACAAATAATTCATGTAATGTGTTAGATCGGGTGATGTGACAGACATTGGGTAAAATTGCAACAAAACCCAGAATTAGTTTATTTTTTGCCTTTAAACCTTTATTAAGTCATCTCTACCGAGATGACCTAATAAAGCCGGACCAAATGTCCGTCCGTCCGTACGTCCGTACGTCCGTCCTTACGTCCGTCCGTACGTCCGTCAACAATTTTTCTTTCCGATATTGATGAAACTTAGTATGTGGGTAGAGGTCGATGAGTGTTGCACAACGATATAACTTTTGTCCGGGTTCAAGGTCAGGGACGAGGTCACGAGGTCACGTAAGTTATAAAAATCGCCATTTTCAAAACCTATCTAGTCTGCCATTCTACAAGATATTCGGCAACTGTTTATTGATTATGATAGTAAAAAATATTATCTTGTATCTAACCGGACAGATTTTTGAATTTCCTTCCCGTTTGACCGCCACGTAACCTGGAAGATGGTCAAAAACACCTCCCGGTACAAAGAAAACTTTTTACTTCCGATCTTGATGAAATTTGGTATGTGGGTAGAGGTCGATGAGTGATACCCAACGACATATTTTTTTCCCGGATTCGAGGTCAGGGTCAAGGTCACGAGGTCACAAAAGTTGTGAAAGTCACCATTTTCAAAACCTATCTCGTCTGTCATTTTAGGAGATATCTGGCAACGGTTAATCGATTATGAGAGTAAAAAACATTATAGAGATGACCGTCACCCCCACACGGGGGTAATTTTTTAAATTGAATTGTATATTTGAGCAATGTGAAACACAAATTGCCTTCATAATACTTCCAAGAACCATGTAATATATCGATATAGCATGAGAGTGTGCGGCATGTGAGAGCTGAATAAGAGGCTGATTGACACTGTCCATGGTGATCAATTATGACTTAATCGCCGAAACTGTGATTCAACATCTTATCATTACAGTACATACAGTAAGAGTGATATAGAAGACGGCTTCAGTCGTGCTAAGCTTCTGGATTTTTTTTAAAACGATCTTTAAAATAATTGTCTTATTGAAATTGAAATATAAGTTATAGCCTGAACACTGCGTGGGGTAACATGTTCTATGAACTATCTAATTGGATGATTTTTACTTTCACACCGTGCGATTCTGCTCAAATAGTAAGATATAATTGTCACTCATTTTGTCTGCGAGGAACTTGGACAAAGGAGGAGGTGATTTGGCTCATCATTCCTGCGGAAGGAGTGAGGAAGAGAATGGTGGGGTGTGCAGAGGGATGTCACCAGAGTTGTTGGTGAGGGGAGTTGTAGGATGAAGAATGAACAAATTCCAACAGCATATTCACTTTTTGATGAGAGCCACTCACAGCCATCTGAATCACTTTACATACACAATCGCATATCAATAACTAAACCACCTACCAGTGTTGCCAATGTCCATGTGCCCCACCATCCCCAATGCTTCTAAACACCTATATACAGTCATTTTAGTTCCAGTGTATCACATTGCAAGTTTATATATATATATATATATATATATATATATATATATATATATATATATATATATATATGATGCTCTGTTACGCATGCTGCACAAAACGGAGTGGATCGATGTGAAAAATGAATTTGAGAAAAGAAAAAGTATGCAGGAGGATCCTGGAGATGAGACGCATTCAATGCGTGCAATAGGAAGAAGACATGAATTAGTGGATAATCACTGCCTTCGTTCACACTTTGGTGTTGGCATTTCTTGCAAAGAATCTACAATCATGTTTCTAAACCTTTGCAACTCGAATTTACCCATTCTGTTATTACTTCTGCAGATTCCTCTTTCATCCATATTTTCTGCTATTCTGTTCGTTTGTTTGTCTTCACTCTCAAATGCTGTTTGTAAACGTTTGGGGTTTTCTTTCTATAGAAGTATAGACCTGTCAGGTTACACAAGAGAAGCTGACTGGCAAACGGACTGGCAGAGAGGGGTAGAAGGGAGCAGGTTTGCATTATTTTGCTTTATTATGTTTCACTATTTATTATGCTTCAGCAGTAGCAGAAAAAATCGCTATTTTCCACATTCTTCTGGCATCATTGTTTGTTCTCCAGATTAAATTTTTGATCTTTTTATGCCTTGTACACTCAAATATGAGCAATTTCATATGTAAGTGTAAAGTACTTATTATAAATGCATCTCGAGAAAACAACAGGAGGAGGAGGAGATTGGGACCTTACTCTGTGCAGAGCGTCGGTGCTGCTTAAGCAGTCTCCTTGGCTCTTGGGCACAATCCTGGTCGGGTCGCCACTCCGACACAGGATACCAGCAAGCTGGCGCTCATTTTGCCGACCTCGGAAGGATGACAGGCCAAGTTAACCCCACCTGGTATTAATTCAACAGTTTAGCAGGATTTGAACTCAGGACCCTAGGATCCAAAGCCCACCACCCTAACCATTAAGCCAACACCAGGCATGAAAACAACAGACAATGGTAATAAGGCGATTGAGATGGAATATTTATTAAACACTTATTTTCCCCTTCGGCATTTATTGCAAAGGGAATAGGTAAAGTACATTCTTTGCAAAGGTAATTTTTTTCAGTTGGTGGAAGAACTTCAAGAGGAGTTTTTGGTGGGAATTGCGAAAGAAAAAAAAAGCAACTTAAATAATCTCAAGGAAGTCCAAGCTATATGGAATATATTCTACATAGCTTGGCATATATATTGTTGCAGGTTCTGTAGTGAGCACGGGGTTCATGAGGGGGGTGTTTGGACCCGCTACTTGATCTCCAACCCTGAAATCGCAAGCCGCAGATAACTCCACGACCCGACGGGTTGCTGAGCAACCACAGATACCGTTTGAGTAGGCTAAGCGTGTCAGGTTCCCCGCTCCAAGGCTCGTGCTACCTTCCGGGTGATTAGCCCCTCCCAGATGGAGAACTGCACTCGCGACTCCCCCACCCTGTCTACTTATTATGGATGACTGAGCAAAACCATCAGTGGGAGGTTGGCTAAACTAGTGGAGCAAATTACTGGGGTATAACTATAATGTCCCGTCTATTTACTACATACACTATGTTGAACCAATGAAGTAAAAAGACAATCGAGCAGGTGTGAAACAATTTACCAAACGATTTGAGAAAGGCATGTATTTACAAGAACAATTATTTACAAGTACATATAATGCCACAAAGAAAAGCAATTAGCCCTTAAGCACATAAAGATCCCCTTAAACACTCTTATCTTAGCTAAACACAGGACAGGTATGCCTCACACGTTCTGGGAAAATTGGAGAGGAAAAAAAGAGAGAGAGAGAGATAGAGATAGAGATAGATTGGAGCATTAGGTTGGCCCCTCGCTCACCTGATGCAAACAGTTGGGCTTGTGTTGATCCAAAGTGGAGGGGATGGAATGGAGGGGAGGAATGCGAGTGGTGTGTGGATGTGGTGTCTGTTGGGTCACATGTAAGTGTGGTTGGAGCCACTGCACCTAAGGAGTTTGTGCTGCCGTTCACCTAGTCAGCCTTTGTCAGCACAACTCATCCATTCAAGCAATTAATCATCCAGGCAATAACACATCCACGTAAGGCAGTATTGGGAAGGCAGCAGGAAGGCAGTTTCGGATTCCGTCCCGATCCTCGGCATATCAGTAAACTCCACCAGGAAGGCAGGCAGGTTTGTCAGACGGCTCCGTTGTGGCATGTCTTGGCTTTTGTCGAGCTTGGAGTGAGGTGTGCCGGGGCGGTTGTAACACCCCTCTACCCACATGTTTCATTTCCCCATTGGTTCTCCTTTACCACAGTGTGACTTCACATACCTTACTTGCCATTACATGCAGCATCCACATCTTGGCAGCGCCACAGAACTCGCATATGGGGATGGCAGCACCAATGTTGGCTTTGATTGTGGTGTCGGTGTGATTGTAATGTCGGTGTGATTGTGGTGTCGGTGTGGTTTTAGGGTTGATATGGTTTGTGCTGTGGGAAGGTGCAGGAGGGAAGGATGGAAAAAAGGATTTGAAGGGATTGAGGATGGAAGGGATTGAAATGGGTTCAATGAAGAAGGGGGGGGGAGGGGGTCCAAAGGTTTTCCTTTTTCCAACATGGCTGCAACACCACATGACCTATCACATCATAGTTATCACAAAAACATTCTACATGAGTAGTCAGTCACATCTATGATGAAAATTTTGTGAAATTTCTATGGTGAAAAAAATAACTCTGCCACCCCGCTTCGATACAACCCCGCTTTGATAGGACACCTGACCCACGATGTTCTCTTTATCAAATCAAATTTAGAATGGGTGGCCGATAACATCTTTGGAGTTTTGCGTTGATCGGATAACTTTTTTTTGTCCGACATGGCTGCGAGATCATGTGACCGATGATGTTGAAATTTTCAACCAATATTTCCCATGCCGAGTCGATCACATTAAAAAAAAAAATTCTCTGAAACCACTTAGCCTTTCAATGCGAAACTTTGCAGTGATGATCCACAACTGTTGCTGCAACTATTTTATTTAACAATGACCTCATCAGTCACATGATGTGGCAGCCACGTTGGTTTTAAGGAAATAATTAAAGAATTATTTATCTGAAACCATTTAATCTATCAATACTAGACTTTGCAGTTATGATCCACTCCCCTTGCTGCATACACGTGACATAAAAATGATGTCATCAATCACGTGGTGTGGCAGCCACATTTGTTTCAAGGAAAATATTTAAAAATTTTATTTCAGAAACTGCTGTAGCGATCGATGTGAAACTTTGCAGTTGTGAACCATTGCTCTTGTTACATGTAAAACAACATGTTTCACATCGATCTGTGAAGTGGTTTTGGAGAAAAAGGGTTTTTCAATTTTCGCTTTACAAACTAACATGGCTGCCAAACCACGTAACCTGTGGCATTGAAAATTTGGACTCTGCCCAGGATTTTGTAATGGATCATGTGTGTGAAGTTTTGGTTTGATCAGATAAGGTTCGTTTTTCTATCCAATATGGCTTTCACACCACGTGACCTATGATGTCATCATTTCCACACTGTACATGTGCAACAATCGTGTTGGATGATATTTGGTAAATTTCGCTTTGATCGGATAAGTGGTTCCAGAGAAAACATTGTTTAATTTTTTTTTTCAATCCAATATGGCCACCAAACCACCGGACTTATCAATTATTCTTTATCGCACTCGTATCAGAAAGGCATGTTGAATAGGTTTGTGATGTTTCCCCTCAATCTGTTCAGCCGTTCTGGAGAATTAGATTTTTGAAGGTTTTAGGCGTAGCCTGGTGTTGGCTCAGTGGTTATGGTGGCGGCTTGGGATCCTAGAGTCCTGAGTTCAAGCCCTGTCAGCCGCTGAATCCTGTCATCCTTCTGAGGTCGGTGACATGAGTACCAGTTCCAGTGTGTGTACTGGTAGAGGGGCACTGCATCAGCGACACAGTCATGCTTCAAGAAATGATAGCTACCCTGGCAGCAAAGCTGCCATACGACCACCAAGGTTTTTGGGTAAATCCAAGATGGCTGCCAGACCATGACAAATCATGCCATAGTTATCAAATTTTATTCAGCAAGGCTGGTTGATCATTCGTATGCAGTTTCACTTTGATCTTTAAAGCGGTTCTGGAGAAGATTTTTTTTCCTTTACAAAAAAACAAAAAAAAACATGGCTGCCAACCATATGACCAAAGACATCATAAAAAAACAAATTCTGTTGACCAATCTATCCCTAAATGAACTTCTCAAGTTTTAATACTGATCTAATGTAGTGTTCTACATGTCGAATTTTGACTGGGATACCACTTCACCGGTGATGTCATAGTCAAATCACCCTTATTCCCCATGCAGAGTTGTTGCCAGGTGCCGTTTCAAAATTTTTTTCCATGGCGCGGTTTCGGAGATAGAGGTCCAAATTTTTTTCTGTTTTTTTTTTCCAACATGGCTGCCACCCCACGTGACCTTTGACGTAATTATTGATGTTACAAATTTTGCATGAGTAGTCGCATCTATAGTGAAACTTTTGTGTTAATGGGATAAGCGGTTGCAGAGAAAATAGAAAATTTGCATGGATGTACAATGTACATACGTATGGACGGAAAACCCGAAAACATAATGGCACCAGCGACTTCGTCACCGCGGGCATAAGTAGGGTAACATTTGTACATGCAGTGTTTTAAAATAACGCTTTTTCTTGCTATGAAACATCATATCTTCCAGTCTCCTTGAATATTTCGAATAAAATAATTTGAACCTGTCATTTTTGACTTGCTTTTATACTAGTAGCAAAATATTTAACAGTTGTGGATGGATTTGGACGAAGCTTGGTGCACATGTTGGGTGTTTGACAGGGACAAACTAATTAGATTTTAGTTCAGGTCCGGATGCAGATCCGGCCTATCAGTGGGATGCGCAACGTAAACTGTTTAGCCTGGCGGAGGGATGTATGTGCTCTACCGAGTGCCTTTCTAGGTCAGCATGTATTTTTTCATTGCTAGTGGGAACAAAACACAAGAATGCATTGCTATTTGCTTACTAAGTACGTTAAGTTAATGTCTTGGTAAGATTTAAATTGTAGTGAGAAGACTTGGTTTAGTTTTCATATTTGCAGTGACTGTAATCCTTTCAGTTTTGAGAACTCTCATAAGATCATATTAAAACTCAGCAATTGTCTGTATTTATTTATTTATTTATTTATGTATGTCTGAACCTTATAGCATATAGGACTTTTGAAATGATGCAATCTACCCCAGAATGCTTTGCGCACTCATGCAGAGACACCGAGTAACAGCGGCCATTGTGGCACACATTAAACTATATACTGTATATTGTGTGTGCAAGATAAGAATTGTGACGTAGCATGGCTCACAAAAGCTTCTAAAATATATTGAAAATACTTTGAAGAGTACCTGAGAGAAAGGGGGGTGTGCCTCTGCACAATAAGAGTTGGAGAACGTTCAAGCTTTTAGTTGAACTTACACAACGAAAGTTCTCACCATAACTTTCTCAGCTTACTCAGTTGTTGGCTGGGCGGATGCAAGTCATGGGTTACCTCAGGAATCAGTACTGGGACCATTATCTATCTATAATTCCAGCAATCTGTGTGTGTGTGTGTGTGTGTGTGTGACCGCTGTTTCTCGACAACCTCTGGTCCGATCTAATTGAAACTTGCCAGGTATATTCCTGGGGCCCTGTGGATGTGCCTTTTCAAGGTTTGATATTAATCGGACAAGTGGTTCCCAAGTTATGGCCATTTATTTACCAAACCAATGACAGGACACATTGCTGCGTAGGCGTGGCCGATGGGGAAAGAGCGTGTTCCCCATTACGGGTTACAACATACGGACTTCCGGATAGTGATGACTTACTGTATTCTAATAATTTCTCGATTTCCTATGCGCATTTATAGATAAACACAATGCCCCAATCCAGTCGTCGTTTACGAGAGTGAAGGAACGGCCTGTGTGGTTGTTTGAAAGGTTTTTTTATTTTTATTTTGCACGTACGGCCATGCGAGAGCGAAGGAACGGCCTGTGTGGTTGTTGTTTCTGGCACACGGTTTGAAAGTTTTTTTCTTTTTTCTTGCACGTACGGCCGCACACATATGGCCACGCACGTATGGGCACACGAGAGCGAAGGAACGGCCTGTGTGGTTGTTGTTGCTGGCACGCGGTTTGAAAGTTTTTTTTTTTTGCACGTACGGCCACGCACGTACAGGCACGCACTAGTTATTCACATTTTAAATAAACGATATGGATAATGCTGTTAAGAGCCAGCTTTTTCAATCTGGAGACGTCATAAAGCTTGGAGGTTAGGTAAATAGTAGGGGTGGGGAGAGGGGGGAGTTGTATCAGATTTAGGAAAGTCTCGAAAAGAATAATTAAAATAGAGATTGCATGGTACAAGGGACAGTCTTGGAGCGTGTCACACAGGAGAAGGATCTTGGGGTAGAGGGGGTAGAGTGGGGGTAGAGTGGTAATATATATATATATATATATATATATATATATATATATATATATATTATATATATATATTATATATATATGGGAGAAGGTAAGCAGACAACCCAGCGCCAGGCAGCTATAGGTAAGGCAAACAAGTTTTTATGTTG
This sequence comes from Eptatretus atami, assembly GCA_035128595.1. Lineage (NCBI taxonomy): Eukaryota > Metazoa > Chordata > Myxini > Myxiniformes > Myxinidae > Eptatretus > Eptatretus atami. Next base: position 90,351,016 of record CM068963.1, on the reverse strand, counting down.
TATTCGTAGAGGGATAAATTATAAATCAAAGGAGGTAGTGTTAACATTGTATCGGAATTTAATGAGACCTCACCTATAATATAGCATACAGTTTTTGTCACCACATCTATGGAAGGACAAAGCTGTCATAGAGAGGGTTCGGCATGGGGCTACTAGATTGATTCTGGAGCTAGCTAGACTCAGCTATGAGGAGTTGCTGAAACAGACAGGATTTTATACATTAGAAAGGCGGTGATTATGAAAGGATCTGATTGAGATGTTTAAGATAATGAAGGGTATCGACCAAATAAGCGCAGAAGAGGTTTGCAGCCGAATGGACAGTGATAGGACTAGGGACCATAGTCTGAAAGTAAAGAAGAGGAGAGTTATGACAGTTGTAAAATAGGGGTCTTTCACTCAGAGTAGTTAGTGCTCAGAATGGTGGGCTTCCTGGAAAGGTAGTGGCAGCATAAACGGGAGATAGGTTTAAAATTGGAATTAGATAGGTGCCTCGATGTATTGGAGAGAGAGGGGTATGGGGATATCGGCATGGCTTGACTTGTGTGTGGATGGGTGATGGTATTTGATGTTGGAGTAGTGCAGACATGATAGGCCAAATATTGAGAAGGAGAAGGATCTGGGGGGTGGGGGGAGGGGATGAGTGATAATATATATATATGGGGGAGAAGGTAAGCAGACACACACAGTGGCCAGGCAGCTATCGGTAAAGCAATATAGCAATAGGTAAAGCTATATAGTGAAGCTGAATGGTGGCCAAATAGCGTCGCGTGCACTAGACTTTCTGGTACATTACCCTTGCATCTGGTAGTTGCTCATAGAGTTGCACTGTGAATGTGTTCATAAGAGCTAGTTGAAGGATACTCAGTTTGCTTGTGATATAGAAATGGTTGTTACCATGTAAAGTGTGATGAGGTCTTTAATTGCTGTACATGTCTAAGTCCTGTATCTTCTTGAAAGAAGCCATTAAAGTTCATGCTTAATTAATACACAGCAATTACTGAAATCATTACTTCCAAAGTAATCAACAATCGTATACCAATATATGATCTCACCAACAATCCAACCAGTTGGATCTGGGGGAAAGGAGGGGTGGGGGAAGAGTGGACTTCCCCTATAGTGCAATCATAAACATTGTCAGCCTGCCTGCCATTAAGGTGGGTGGGTATACAGTATGTCGTTATCATGCACATTAAACCTATTGAGTCAGCTGTGAGAGGTTAATTTTCTTAAACAATAGGTTTCACTCTCTATTGGTGCCTCTTTAATTTGCAAAAACCTGCTATAATGAATGAGTGATCTACTTTCACTATTAATCTTGTGATTACAATGCCAAACAATAATTTTCTTTTCAAGAAAATATATTCCGAAGAAAAGAAAAGTTTTTGTGAAACAAGGAGAAAATAAAACCATGAGAAAATTTCACAAGAAAACAATGAAAAAATTGTTCTACCTGCAAGAAAAAAAATTGTCATGGTTTTTTTTTTGTTTCAAGAAAACTTTTCTTATTTTCAGAAAATATTTTCTTAACAAGAAAATCATTTTTGCAGTGTGGTTGTTACCCCGCACGCATGAAGCGAAAAGTAGGGTTAAGCATTTGGTTCATGTCTGTCGGTCCATCCGTCTATAAACGTCAGTTTATGATCGAGGAACAGCTTATTTAAATTTAATGTTGTATTTTGAACACAAATCAGAACATGAATCAGAAAAAAACCTGCCGTTTAACAGTACTTTGTCTATGAATTCCTCCCAATCGCACATGTGCAGCGGAGTGAGATAATATATTTACTCTGTCTGCCTGTCTGGCAATCGAACAAAATTGAAAATCATTTCAAACAAGAAACTTACTGATTTTTTTAAGGATGTCATAAAAGGACACAAACAACAGGTACGAAGAACTAATTTAACGTGTTAAATAGTGATGTGAAAGCCACTGCGAAAATGGTGGTAAAACGGTGGTAAAATTCCGGTATTAATTTATTTAAATTGAATTGTAGACGTGAACATTGTCGAACACAAATTGCCTTCTTAGTACTTTCAAAAGCCTTCCGTTCAGCAGAACTTGGACATGTTAAATAAGACTGCTTCAATAGTGCTAAACTTCTGGAATATATATTTTTTTAATGATCTGTAATATCATTATTTACTTATAGACTTAAACACTGCATAGGATATCGTGTTCTATGAACTCTCTAGTTGCTGTGGCATTCGATTGCAGTTTTTGTTTGCTTCGTTTTCTAAAACGATTAATGCTTAGTTGACTAACCTTGAGGAGCGTTTGATCAGATCGCATGTTTTAACACATGGTGTGACTGAAAGAGAAGTTCGCATGATTGAGCTGAAAAATATATTTGTTATTGTGTCTTCTTTTTTTTAAAAGATTTAAAGTAACTATTTATTCAGATTCTGATCGATTCTAGTTCGATGGAGAACAGGTTTGAACAGAAGGGAAATCTTTTCAAAAGCTTTGTAAGGTGTTATAATAAACTCATCGTCTATGATTCTTGGCCTCCTATCTAATTATGCAATCGATGATTATCTTATTTAAAAGAGATTAATCTGGATTTTTCAGTGGTTTAATAACTGAACTACTGTTGAATGTTTGCATTCAGTGATGACTTAATGTTTTGAGAAAAATAAATTAATATTGTTTCATTCAATCTCGGAGAGGATCGAGATACAGTAATCCGACTCATAGAAACCTTAGGCCCGCTGATGTTATTAGCCGTTGAAAACTTCAGATTCAATCATTTTCTGCTGGTTGTTGATGCGCCTCGTGTTAAAATCGAGCTGCATCCTTCCACCCTTATTCTGCGACCATGCCCTTGTATATCAACTCAAGGCACACAAATCCGAGAGCGCCAAAAATTTAAATTGTATAATGGCTATTCACAGATGACCTACACTTTTTCTTCCACAGAATTTGAGAGTAAATTGAATCTAATGAAAATCATCCTCTTTTTTAATGCTATCCTTGTGGATGCTGCACATACACATTTATGCCACTGGTGTGCTAAAGCCTTCGTTCCAGAAGCATAGAAAAGTTTAGAACTCGTACACAGCCATTTCGGGCCATCTGCCTTCATATTCTCATCACTTTTATATTTGCCATTCAGATGCTCTTTTAGGGGTCCGAAGAGATGGAAATTACACGGTGACAGATGTGTACTGTCAGAATTGTTAAGCCTTTCCTTTCGAAACTGCCTCCTAATCAAAAGAGAGTTACTTTGGAACCCCCAGAGTGCTTATTTTATAGAATGTAATGTGTGAATGAATCATGGTTTCTGCACTTCCACTGCTGATGCATGTTCTGTTTCAATATCGTTCACATTGCTGTAGTGATTGCCCAATATGAACTGTTCAACATGGGTAATGTTTGCTGGAGTCACAACTGCACTTGGTGGATGTGAACGCAAATATACTTTGCAAGAGAGGCACGTATTGTTGATAATGTCCTGTGCAGTGAATCTCCTATAAATTGTAGCTGGTTGGACATTTTCATTCTCCAGAACAATCATTACACAGGCTGTCAGCAGCACATGATGCACTCTTCACTGCGATCTTGTAAATATCGAGAATTATTTTCACAGTTGTGACCGCCTTACAAAGCAGTTTCCAGGTGTTTCCACGAACACCCCTCAAACTTTCAGTAATCTGTCGTCCTTTTGTGGTATTTTCAGACAAAAATGTGCTGCTTAACCTTGAATCACTCTCATATATAATCTTTCTTCTCCTTGAGATCTGATTTAAGTTTGTGTTGAGATTCTGATACAGGCTATGATCAGGACAAAATGAAAGCTGTGGATGCATGTAACACTTTCATTTGAGGGACACGAGTTGAAACCCACATTGCATTGACTTTAAGCATTCAATTAACAAGTTCCTTCCAAATACATACGTCAAAAATATAAAATACATGATGTATTACAATATCTCAATTTTTCAGATTATTACAAACTTAGTGGAAACTTAAAGCCTGAAGAGCATGATCATGGTTATTTATTTATTACCTCCACCACCAAAGGTGGAAGGAAGTTGTTTTCACCCCTGTGTCTTTGTTTGTTTGTTTGTTTATGTGCACGATATCTCAAAAAGTTGCGGACTGATTCGGACGAATGTTGGTGGACAGGTTGAGTATGTGACAAGGCCAAATTGATTCCATTTTGGTTCAGTCTGGATCCAGATCCGGATACGAGAATTTTTTTAAATTTTTTAAAGTTATTATTCACCTTTGAGAGATTGGGCCAAAAACGATAAATTGCATGATATTTCAAAAAGTTATCGGGCCCGATATGTTCTCGTGGACCAGACATTACGTGGCGGAGGTATGCGCTCTACTGAGTACCCTTCTTGTTTATTTATTTATTTATCACATCATTACAATGAGGCAAAGGCACCTGAGTGGCACACGTCAGTGATTTTATTTGGTATCTCACCAAAGTGCACTAATAAACATGCAGCACTCCTATGCTGCTCACTTATTACGATCCTTTTATTTTGCTCACCTTTTCTCCTGTATTGCTCAATTCCTAAATTTATTTTTCACAACTCTTGCATCATTTGATTAAAATGGTGCTCAAAAAAGTTTATCAAAAATTTTTTTCCGGGGCCTAAACCCACCTGAAATACTTTTGACCCTTTAAAAATGAAAAAGCTCTGCTGAAACCAGAAGGATGTAACCTCTTTAGTTGTAGCATAAACGGAGCTTCACAGAGCCAAGGAAACACCCGTAGATACACGTTCTGTTTGTTTCATGATTGTTGCAAGATATTATTGTAGACGGAGGCTCATTTATGGACGTTGCATTCAACATCTGATGAACGTCCACTCATGCCGGAGTGATTCGTTGCTCCGTTCTTATTTCTCAGCATACATGTATTGTCAGTATTCCATTGAGGCTCACATCCATCAACAGTTTTCATTTCAGTTTTTTCAATCTCTCGACTTGCATTTGGAATTTGCGTGGGGGCAATTCACGTACTCCTCGTTTGCACGTTGGTGCTTTCGATCTCTCACAAGTCACGGACGTCTGATGGACCTTTGGAGCACACTTTATTCCTCTTCTACTCATAAATCAAATCAATCTTGCATAACAGTTTTCATTTTCGAAGCAAAATCTCGAAGCAATTTATTTATTGATTTATTTATTGCAAAATTACCCGAATATTATTTACTCCTTCATTCACACGGGCTTCCTTTTTTTTTTGAGATTTCGAGGCACTCTGTCAGTCTTTTCAATATTACGAGTATTTTGCAAGTTAAGTAATTTTATTCGAGAAGAGTCAAAGCAGTTTTTTTTTGTACTTTGTGATTTTGAAATCATCGTCGTCCTAACTTTCACTTTCAGTTCTCTCTTTCGTGTGACAAGTGTCATGATAAAATTTGCAATCTTTAATTACATACATAATTCCTGTTTTTCTTTCTTTTGTACGATACATCCTTAATTTCCCTGTAGGTTACAGATATCAATTGAAAAGGGGGTAGTGTTTAGAGGTCAGATCAAATCAGTGATCAGGTTAGCTCAGAATATCAAAAGCTCAAGTTAAAATCCAGTCTCACACAGTTGCACTGAAGTAAATGTTTCTTCCATCGCACAAAAGATCTGTCATCCAGCTCTGAGGCCTAAATTCAGTGTAATGATCTTGAGAAGAGTCACCTTGTGATCAGAATCTAGAGGAATTACTTTCTTTGCTCTGCTATTCTGCACAAAAGCAGGTACGGTGCTGCCAAAGCAGTTCCGTAGCAAGGATTGCACTGGGTGGTTTGCCTTTACCTTCCCGGTGGTAGCTATTTAAGCTAGCAGTTGGAAACCCCAGTTTAACATTGTTCTGAGTGAGTAAATTGTTCTGAGGGATGCCACACACATTGATATATCACTCTGCATGCTCAAACACTGGGGGGTGGCGTTTATAGCTCGGCTGAGATTCAACTCTTGGCTAGACAGTTCAGAGGCTTGTGTGCATATAACTCTCGGTTAAACTGCCAGCCCATTGTTACAACTACTACTACTACGACTACTACTAGTTCTACTACTACTATGACTATTACTGTATTGGTCCAATTTATTCCCATCTCTTTGTGGGATCAGCTGGGGAAAGATTTTGGCCCAAGTCTTTCATGAGCCCTCTGGGCAAGGCCTGACATTCTACTGAACGTGGCAGGTTCATGGTGCCGGCAATAACTCCCCTCCTCTTCACAAAAGATCTTTAACTTCATCAACTAATCCTAACAGATGGTACACCCAGCTCAACATCCATCCGATGGATGGGCACACTTTGTGATGTAACACACTGCCGGCAAAACACCCATCTGAAAGTTTATACTTGGGTCTGTCAAACCCAGACGAGAAGGATCAAAGGTACGTGCACTGCCCCTGCACTGTCTGGTCGGACAAGAGTCTAGGGGAAGCAGTGATACAATTTGCCTCGTTTCTATGGACTGTAAAGCTTTCAATACAATAAAATCATCTTGATGAATAAAGCTTAAAGCTGAGTGAGTAAATACATTTTATGGTTTAATTCATAAATATTTACAATCTTGCATAATGTAATCTTTGAGCACGCATTGAGGACATTAAGTCAGCAGAATATGATTTAAGAACAAAACTTTTCAAGTAACTTTGTCTGTTTCCCTCCCTGAGGTGTATCTGTGTGAAATTATTTTGCAAAAGCACTGAAAGCACTGAAGGGCTTTCATTGTGCCATTTTGCTGTGTGTCCGCACCGCTTATTATATGCAAAGTACTTCCGCTGAAGCCTCGGAAAGGGTTGTCTAGCTTTGGGTGATTTCTGGCTGTGTGTTTGTGTGTGTGTGTTTAACAGTTGGAAATTCCTTCCACACGGCTGCTGTGATGCACTGGATCAGCTTCCTTATCCTCACGATCTTCTTTGTGGAGGTAAGCTTAAATATATGTTGCTTTTGTGGAGCCAGTGGGCTGGGGTAACATCTTGTCTCCCAACACCTTCCGGCATACCCTGCCATTTCCCCAAACAAATCTGTTCTTTTCAAATAAATAGCAATATGTTTAGAACATTATCTATGTGTATTCACTTCGAAGGTATATAGTCACTTTTAAACCATAGGTGCCACATCTCAGCATTATAGTGATGACTCTCATCATATTCTCATGTTTGATGATCATTCAGCCGTAAGTGTTACTGTATGGAAGTGAGGTGAGAATGAATTATTGTGGGGAGATGCTGGTTGAAGCATGACATGTGGAGTGAGAGTTTTCTTGAGGTCATATTGAATGATCTGTAACTGCTATTGTGGGGTGTTATTGTCAGTCGAGGCCGCGTTTTGTCGTGTAGATGAAACCGGGCTTTTTTATTCATGAAAATGTTTTGACTTTCTGAACTAGTTCACGGATTACATTTGCTTTAAAGACCAGCTCTTATAGATCAATATGAAACACAATAATAGTCACAGTAAGTCACTTTTAAATATATATATTTTGATGCATTAAAATTGGTGTCCAGGCGATTGCTTTAATAACGCCTTTAATTACTGTTCTAATGTCATCATGCACTATACGGAGCACACTATATATGCTTTGCTTGACCGATTGCAATTGGCTTTGCCAAAATCCGAGTTATCGCCTTTCCTCTCTCCATAACGTGTGATTACGATCTTTAAGAAGAAGACCCAAGATATAAAGTGCAGCTGCGTTCCTCGTTCCTTGCATGCACTCTCAAAATGCAAGATGATTGCCAGTTTCCTATGAGCTTGGGTTGTTTGTTGCATGCTGCACTTTTTTTTTCTTTTTTTTTAAACATTATGAGTTTGGAGGTTGTGTGTTTGTATCTCAGACAACACAACATTACAATTGTATGCAACACAAAGCAGAATTGCAGATGCGACAGACGCACGTTCCGAGTTACCTGATGGCTAGTCAGAATTTTCTGCAGGAGTTTTTATTTTATTTTTTTCTCCCCCAAGAGTGAATTGCCTTCTCATTGCATTTGGTTAAAGATTTCTGCTGCAAGAATATTCTCAGCACGTTTTTAATTGTTGTTGTTCTGACCCCAGGGTCTTGTTGTTTTGTTCTTTTGTTACAGAGCATCTGCAGAATAGTCGTTATTGGTCTGGGGGACTACATTGAGAACAAGTTGGAGGTATGGTAAATTTCAGTGTTTTTTTTTTTTTCATGCAATTATTTATATTAAAAAATGTGTTGTAAAAATTATTTTCTTGCTCCTCGTTGCAGAAAAATTCTGCTTTAACATTCAACACGTCATAATTCTCTCTGACATTTCATGAAATACATCGGTGGAGATCGGAGCTGTTACTTACTTTGAAAGAGTTTTGGTTTCTCTTTCGTGATACTGTAATTTAACCGAGAGAACCTCGGAGTATTGGAAGTGTGCCTTTCAGCATGCACTCGGTCGATTCGTGTTCCTCTTGACCAAAAGAAATATTAAGTGATAATTTGTTCAGAAATGTGACAATATTGTCATGAGGGAAGTGAAGAATTGGAGACAACAGTGCAAAGGATGACGGGGATGCAAATGAGGACGGATGAAATGTGGGAAAGCTGTGTTACTCTACCTTCATTAAAATGAAAGTGAATTCAAATCTCAAACGACAACAGCACTCAGTAGAGCGCATACCTCCGCCAGGCTGAACGGTTTATGTTTTATATCCCTCTGATAGGCCGGATCAACATCCGGACCTGAACCAAAATCTAATCAGCTTGTTCTTGTCACCGACCCAACTCATCCACCAAGTCTCGTCCGAATCCATCCACAATGTTTTGAGATATCATGCTGCAGTAGATATCGTTTTTGGCCCTATCTCTCAATGCTGAAGAATGACTTTTAAAATCTCATATCCAGATCCGGATTTGGATCCTCACCAAAATCGAAGCAATTCATCCTTGTCACATACCCATCCTGTCCGCCAAGTTTCATCCGAATCCGTGCACGACTTTTAGAGATATCCTGCTGACAAACAGACAAACAGACAGACAGACAAACAGGAGTGATGATAATTTCGTACAGTACTTACTGAGTTTAAAGCCCTTCTCACACTCACAACATAAATTCATCTGCACTTTTAAGCTACTATGACTATTACTTCTTTAACAGCCACAATTATTCCCACCTCTTGTGGGGCCGGCAGGGTAACGTTTTTGGCCAAATTCTTTCATGATCCGGCTGGCTCTGCCTGATGTTAAACTGAAGCTGGCAGGAATTTGTAGTTTGTTCAGAGTGCCAATGATAACTCACCTACTCTTTGTGAAACACTCCGTGGCATCTTTATCATTCCCACCAACATGTGTTGCTGGCAGACGGGTCCTCCGGGTTCAACGTCCTTCGATGGACGGCGCGCACACTGATGTATCGCGTCGTTGTGAAACACCAGGTTGAGAGTTTATCGTTTGGTCGAGATTCAAACCCAGGCTAGACAACTCAATGGGGAGTGCACATACCTTTCAGATATCCTGCCAGCTCTAAGTAAACCATTTTTGATGTAGTTTTATTTCGACTTAGAATTAATTGAATTGCTTTTGAGTGTGAACAATTCAAAATTAAATGTTTTTGAGTGAACCAATAATGTCAGCCTAAATATAATGCCAGTCTAAACTCTAAAACATTTCCCATTGCGAGGAGGGTTATCATGTGAGCAGAATTATGATTAAGGGACATTGAACATGTGTTTGCTAATGAAATGATATTAGTTGAGGATCTCACATCATAAGCAGTGGAGATGATGCAGGTTGATGATGATGGTGTTGTTATTTGGAATTCTCCCATCTTTTGCAATTGTAGCTCAACCTAGAGACACATGTTTGAGTATAGCTATTGGATGGGATTCAATCTTGAAAGGTAAACTTCACTAACACCAATTGAAAACAGTGTAGAGTGTGTAATTTCTTGTTTTAGGTATTTAATTTAAACTTGTCACTTCTTAATTGTTTTGGCCACGGGATGCACAATTGCCAATGTTTGACTGCCCGACCTCCCTCCCTCCTGTCCCACCTCCTCCCCCTCCTACCCCAC
>CM068963.1:90318947-90341009 GCA_035128595.1 Eptatretus atami | reverse complement strand
CGCCTCCCCTCCTGCCCCACCTCGCTCCCTCCTTCCCCACCTCTCCCAGTATGTTATAAATATGTGGTCCCAAGTGCAACACCAACTTACTTTAGTATAACTTTAGCTATTGTTACTTTAATTTTGGGGGTTTTTTTGTCACATTTTCCTTGTAGTGTATCAACATAGATTGGCCTGAATTTCAGAGGAACTCCCAAAATGGCATCAACCCACGCGAAAAGCTCCATATATATTCGTGTCAAATCACTTTACCAAGTGTAGCATCCATTGTCATACTCGGATGACCTTTTGGGTAATTTACAACCAAAAAAACAACAACAATAAAATGCCTCCTCGAAATACATATTATTTTGATGCTACATGAGTGTGCGTAAGAGCTTGAACCGCATGGAGGAGGTTATGAATATGTTAGTTTGTTCTACAAGGACACATCAGTGTACTTTTACATTAATTACAAGGTCATTGTGAAATTATGTCTGGGGGGAGGGGGATGGGGGTGGGGGTGGAGTGGGGGGAGTCAATTTTTTTTTATTTCAGAGCCAAAAACACAACTTAATGTATTGGACCAGGAATCCCACCCATTGCTGTGCAGAATATGCAATACTAGCTGGATACTATATAGGAAAGGATGCACCTGTGCCAAGTTTCAATTTTTGTTTGGGGGGGGGGGGTAATTCCCCCTTTTATAGGGGATTTGCTCAGATTGGAATGGCAAACTGGTGAACAATACCATATATTCAGGGTCCTGATGTTGTAACAGTCCATTTATTATATTATAACATTCATTATCGGGGATCTGCTGCTTCTGCTGTTGTTATTGTTGTCATCATTGTTACTGTCTAACCTCTCCGAGGGACTTTGGGTTGTCCACGTCTCGTTATGAATGTTTACAGAGTTGTGAATTTTCTCCATGTTAAGTTGCTACTCTATCACAGTGTGTTGCCAAAACGCAGACTGCATGATTCTGTCAAGAGAGGACTTTAAAATTTGGCTAGCATACAACATTTCAGAATAGACAGTGTTAGGGTGAGGGACCATAGCCTGAAAGTAAATAAGAGGAGAGTTTGGACAGTAATAAGGATGGGATCTTTCAGTCAAAGAGAAGGTAATGTGTGGAATGGTCTCCGTGGAGAGGCATAATGGCAGCAGAAAGAATAGATGGGTTTAAATTGGAATTAGATAGGTACCTAGACACATTGGAATTAGATAGGTACCTAGACACATTGGAATTAGATAGGTACCTAGACATATTGGAATTAGATAGGTACCTAGACACATTGGAATTAGATAGGTACCTAGGACTATTGGAATAGATAGGTACCTAGACACATTGGAATTAGATAGGTACCTAGACAATTGGAATTAGATAGGTACCTAGACACATTGGAATTAGATAGGTACCTAGACAATTGGAATTAGATAGGTACCTAGACACATTGGAATTAGATAGGTACCTAGACACATTGGAATTAGATAGGTACCTAGCGCTACCAAAGCATTCTTATACACAAACCACTGTTAAACCACTGTAATAGACGACGTTGAGTCGCAGTTTATTTGATGAAGGCTTTAATGATCACCATATAATGCAGTGTCAATCAGCAGCCTACATAACCATATCCACGGCATCTTCTTCACCCCAATACTGCACTCTCTCACATGTTGTGCTCATTTCATAGGGGCTGCACTTGAAAGCTCCTATTACATACACCACCCCATAGATCATATCCAAGTACTGCAAATCTGGAGGTTCTTGGAAGTATTGTATCGGTGATTTGTGTTCTATTTTGTTCAAGTATATAATTCCATTTAAATAAAGGTTTAAAGAGATTGAAAGGCGTATAAATAAATTAATTCCGCGTTTTACCACCTTTTTACCCAGTGTCAAATACATCACCATATCTAACACGTTACATTAGATATCTGTGCCTGTTGTTTGTGTCCTTTATAACATCCTTAAAAACAGTAAGTTTCTTGTCTGAAATGATTTTCAATTTTGTTTGATTGCCAGACAGGCAGACAGTACAAAAATGTTATCTCACGCGTCTCTGCGTGTGTGTGATTGGGACGAATTCAAGGCCAAGGTACTGTGAAAGGGCAGTTGTTTTTATTCATGTCCCGATTCCTCTCAAAATAAAACATTCAATTTAAATACATCGTTTCTTGATCATAAACTGCTGATCACACGGATGGACAGACAGACATTAACCGATTGCTTAACCTCGCTTTTCGCTTCACGTGCATGGGGGTAACGAGGCTCTCTGAGTATGTTTTACTCTCGTGATTTGCACGTAGCTCAAATAAGCAATGTTCTAAAGGCAGGAGGAAGCCATCACCATTCTTTGAATATGAACTTTTCAGAGAAGACAAAGCAATAAAAACATCGTTAACTTATCGTATCACTTTGCTAAAACTCAACCTTAACAATTCCAGCTTGAAATAACTTTGCAGCATTGATGACACAATTTTAACTGTGACGCCATTCTTCCTACACACATGGGCGATTACGATATCACAGCTCGAGAGGATATTCTTGGGGTCCTTTTGCAGTTCGTTCATTTCACACATACAAAGAGCACCCAGTGTTTGGGGTTTTTTTTTTGGAGACAAAGCCGAGGCTCATGGAGGAGCTAGAATGTAGAATGGATTGTAATCCTAACAGAACAAATGTCCTTTCAAATTATTTCCAAATTCCTCCATGTGTCATAAAGTATCCTGCTATTACAAGTAGTGTTTCTGCAGCGTAATTGATCAACACATCGATATGTTATCTTTTCCAATTCAAATTGATCACCCGAAATCTCAAAATTAAAATGACAGTGAGGAACTAGACAAGTGATAAATACGTACTTCGATATTCTAATCTCAATATTATGCATGGATGTGGAAGTAGTCGCTGCGTAATTCTGGACCGACTTTCTTGACTGACGTCTTCTCCACTTGCAAGCCGCAAAATGCAAGTTGTGCCGGAGTTTGGTTGACAGAGTGAAAAAGAGCATGCTTTGGTGTTGTGTTGTTACTTGCTCGATCCACCCCTTTTAACGGAATTTTGTTTCATAATACATAGATCATCAATATCCTTGAACAGAACAAACAAGATCCCGAAAATACCTGCTACGTGACCTTAAAGTAGCAAGGGCAACTTTAGTGAATTTCCCAGGAATTTATGTGGAGGTCGCCGTGTCATGTATCGAGAGCCCCTCATTTGCAGTGGAGGATTGTGACATTTCAGAGCCAATAGTGGATCCACAAAGGCAAGATGTGGAGCCCTCTATAGAAATATTACTGGGAAATTCACGAGTTTCATTTGTTGTTTTTCCTTAAGGATAAAATATGAAAAAATGTTCGTCATCAGATGTCGTAGTTACTAGTTTTTGAATTTTGCATTTTGTTTCTAACCTTGTCTTTCTCACGTGGTAATTGATCTTTTGTTGCTTTTCCTTTTTCAAATTGCCAATTAAAAAAAAAAAAAAGCTTATCCATATTGTTATATGAGCACATCAAATAGATTTCAAGTATTTTTATGTTGCATCAACAGAAAAATATTGTATCAACATTGATTGTGACGCAATTAATCTGGAAATTAATGTAGTTTGGTGTTTCAGGGTTGCTGACTGCCCATAGAGCAAAACGTTCTACCTTTTTTATCAAAAAGTGACAATGGTACATATTATTTTATATATCCATCCATCCATTGGGACCATACTCTGTGCAGAGCGTTGGTGCTACCTAAGCAGTCCCCTTGGCTATTGGGTACAATCCTGGACAGGTCACGACTCTGACACAGGATACCAGCAAGCTGGCACTCATTTTGCTGACCTCAGAAGGATGACAGGCAGAGTCAACCCCACCTGGTATTAATTCCAATGCTGAGTAGGATTTGAACTCAGGATCCTAGGATCACAAGCCCATCACCCTAACCATTCAGCCGACACCAGGCATATTTTATATATGATGCAAGATTATGCTGCAGTGTGCTCATAACCTGGCACAAATTCCCAATTCCATCCTGAAATCACACTCAGTCCCGTAATTACCATACTTGACTGCTTCCACATTGAAATGTCACCCTTCAACATTCAACATATCTCCCAGATTGTGAGGACGAAGCACGAGGTCTGTTACTTTCACAGCACAGACAGGTCGGTAGCCTCTGTGTTTTTTTTACCGCCTCTCTCTCTCTCTCTCTCTCTCTCTCTCTCTCTCTCTCTCTCTCTCTCTCTCTCTCTCTCTTCTAGTCTTTCTCCCTCTGCTCTCTTGGTCCCCTGACCCTCCCCAGCTCCACGAGCATGCACACATTCTTCCATTAACCCCCTCCTAGTTCACTCCCAAAATCCAATCTTTTTGCACATCTCTACTCTTTTGTTCCACATTTTCAATGTTTGTCAAACTGCCATCCAAAGAAAGTTAACTTGCATTCTCTCATCCAGGGCTTCAAGTAAGCAGCTTACCACCATCTCATATTATTCCTCACCCCAAGCCCATGATATTTTCTACCCCCATTAACCCTGCTTAAACTAACCCTTTTACTTGCAGGTTACTCCGTTTCCTCCCTCCTCTTTCTTCTCTTTTCCAGTTCATTCATTCCATTGCTTGTTTCGATCTGTGGCCTCACTGCAGGCATTACGCCATTTTATCATGTCTCCTCACCCTTCCATGGTCCTACATTTTGTACACCAGTGGACCCATCGGTCCATTGCACCAAATTTTCATTGGTCTTCACGGCCTTGTTGGATACCTGCCTGCTGTACTGCTTGAGTGTTAGGTTGGCTTTTCACCGAGTCCAGATGTGATTAGACCATTGCGGATATTATACGTTTGTTATTATTATTATTGCCAAATGATACTATACTATTATTATTGTTGGTAATATCATTAGTATTAATTAATATATGCTTTGTTACAATGCTATCATTATTTTTTGTTTATTTTGTATGCCATGTTTATGCCATGCCGTGGAAGGACCTATTAAGCTGCTCTATACACCTTAACATGGCGTGTGTTTAAAACATGGGAATTCTTCTGGGTTCTTTGTAGTTAATTAACCTAATCAACTCAGGAGGTCATGACGATCATTTTGGTGTGTCACATTCCACATGTGAAAGCTCCAGTTGAACTCCACAAAAAACATGCCACACACACACACACACACACACACCTCATCCATTTATAGTAAATAATTTTCTTTCCTTTTTTAAAGATCAGAAACCTCATAATGCACCCATTAAATTCATGCAATGTCACTTTTGTATAGTTCATTATAATCATATAAATATCATTCATATGTTTATATCCACATCTTATGTTGTAGTTCATCATGAAATGCACCAAGAATATCTCATTGGTATTGTCTAACCTTGAAGTTGTCTACTCCTGTGTTTGATTCTGATTTAATTGAATTTGACAAACTACTTCCTGGTGTAGTGCCAGCTGTGTGCCGCATTATAGAGCACACCATCTCTCATATGGGATGTTTATGGGTTTTACTGTCAGCACTGTGGGCATTAAGCACCCAAAGCCATGGATGGACTTTGTCATTGGCATTCAGTCAATGACCAATAAAACCAAAATTCCCCTTGAATCTAATTTCAAACCAGACAAGTCTGGTAGATCTAACACAACTGTTACACCTGGCACGTATCTAGGCCATCTGTCAGCATCAATGGGGCGTGCTTTTTCTTCCTACTCCAGAATTTACTCTCACAAAATCTCCCCTCCTCTCCTTAACCATTGACTTTTTATCCATTCTTGGCTCTGACTCTACTCTGCATCTGCAAGTTGTTCATTTGCACACAGCAATATTCTCACAAGTTAATTTTATGGATGTGATGTAAAGTTGATGTAGATTTTTTAAATTATTATTGTAGAATATGTAAGTACAATAGTTCAATGCTGAATTTTTGTTCAATGATATCGTGTACCCTCATCTACTGATACAGGGAATCACATCAATGTTGGTCAAAGCATTCTGTGTGAAGCCAAGGCAGCCAACATAGTCACACGTGCTGTCGAACAGAGGTGTATGCAAAATTCCTAGTGAAGGACAACATCGAACCAGTGGAAATTAAATAGGAACTTTCTGCCAAATTTGATGATCCACGTCTTTCGGTTAGTTTTGTTCAAAATGGTGCGGTGAGTTCATAAAAGGCCATGAATTGGTGAGCGATCCGGAGCATTCGCACATGCAACCAACTACTTTCACTCAAGAAAACATTAAATGCATTGAACAAACGATTTTAGACAATCACTGGATTACTCGATGTGACAATACAGAAGAATTGGCTGTCAGTATTGGAAATGTGGAAATCGTCATTCTCACTTGAAATTCACCCAGTTACTGCAAAGTGGGGACGAAAGGGCCTCACATTTTATCGAAAGGCATCTTGTGTGGCCGATGCAGAGGGAGGGAGATTGTTTATTGACGAAGATTGTCATGCGTGATGAGTCTTGGGTCAATCGTTTCACACCATATTCAAAGCGAAACGCCATCGAGTTCAGCCATCAGCTGGTAAGCTGATGGCAATAGTGTTTGGGGACCTTGTAGCGGTCTAATTCTTCCTGAATCTCTTGAACAATGGAAAAATCTTGAATGCATCTTACCTGTTCCACAATGAAGTCAGGCAGGTATTATGTATACAATGGCCTGATATTCTGTCTCACGATTTGACTTTACTACTCGATAGTGCGACACGTCTTACAGAACATATGAGCACTACTGCTCGAGCGGATAAGAGTTTGGAATTTCTGAATCATCAGAAATACAGCACAGACTTTTGTCACCGCTTTGGAATACATCCCCGTACTGTCCAGGCTTGGTACCTTTAGGCCATTCCATCTCTTTGGACCACATAAATAACACCTGGATGACATTAGGTTTACAATTGATGAAGTTGTCAAAGTACATGCCTTGTAAGGCTACAAGTATTTCTATACATATGACATCAAGGCGCCACCGCAATTATTGGGACATATGCACATGTAGCACGGAAATACCTTGAGAAACATGTCTTTCATCCAATTTCTCTGTTCCTTTTGACTTTAGAAATTCAGAGTACACATTCGAGCTCTTGTTAGACATCTCAACTTGCTAGACCTCCAGCGAAGGTGCTCAAATGAGTCTTTATTCATGAATGATGTATCCCATTGCCTGTCCGGTTTGTTCTTTTTTTTCTAGCCATAAGATTTTGTGGCCTGTGCATGGATTGTTTATAACATGTATCTTGGGGCCTACTCTGTCATTTCTCCCATCAATGGCTTTAAGTGTGATGTGCAATATTGCTCCTGACACTCTCATGGCCATATTGTGACCTTTATTCGACGATTAACCCCATTCATAACACACACTCGCCTCTAAGCTGTCCGGCCTGGGTTCGAATCCCGACCCAGCTATAAAATGTCATCCTGGTTTCACAGGCAGGCAAGGTGATTCATCAATGTGTGCCATCCCTCGGATGGATGTTAAACTGGGCGTCCCGTCTGCCGGTATAAGTTGATGGACGTTAAAGATCCCACGGTGTCCTTCGCGAAGAGTAGGTGAGTTATAAACGAGTTCCAAATTCCTGCTCTAACCTTATTCAAACGTGAGGCCTGGACAGCTGGTTCGTGAAAGACTTGAGCCAAGCTTCCCACAGCCAACCTGACAAGATGTGTGAATAATTGTGCATAAAGGAGGAGAAAAAGAAGAAGAAGAAGAAGAAGAAGAAGAAGAAGAAGAAGAATATTAATGCACCGCCATCTGCATGATCCACATGAACCACTGCCATCCTCATAGTCCACACGACACACCTCCACCGCCATCCCTCCTCTCTCAGTCGCCCAGCCACTCCCATAGGGAGCGGGTATTCTCAATTCCGCCAATGATAACTGCATAATAATAATAATAATATTAACATCGAGGCTGGCAGGATTGCTTCGAGCTATGCACAGTCTCCTACAAGCTGTCTAATCTAGCCTGGGTTTGAATCCCGACCCAGCTATAAACTGTCATGCTGGTGTTTCACAGGCAAGGTGATTCATCAATGTGTGTGTCATTCATCGGATGGATGTTAAACTGGGCGTCCCATCTGCCAGCATTAGTTGCTGGACTTTAGAGATTCCATGGTATCCTTTATGAAGAGTACCGTAGGTGAGCTATCGGTGGAATCCTGAACAAATTACAAATTCCTGCCTTGACCTTAATCGAACGTCAGGCCTGGTCAGCCGGTTTGTGAAAGACTTGGACTAAGCTTCCCCCAGCCAACCCCACAATATTGTGGGAATAATTGTGGCCGTTAAAGAAGAATTTGAAGGATATTAACAAACCACCGTCCGCATGGTCGTGCACACATACGCATGACCCCTGTCCGCGTCGTTATTTTTTCAACGAATAGCCTGTAGCCAAGTTTCATATATGCTTTCCAACATCAAGTGTGTTGCAGTTTGTACAAATTTGTTCAACTTGGTAAATCCAAACCACTTAGATAAATAAATAATAACCTTCTCGTTTCAATTAACCTTAATCAAACGGAAGACCAAATACTGTATTGGAGTCATCAGGGGGAACTTGGATAGGATTCGGGTTTCAGCCGCTACTCCACTACCCTCGAACCCATCCAGGCACAACCAAGTGAGCCTTACAGAAAATTTTCTGCAAGAATTCACTTCTCCTTAGAGAGATAGATACAGAAAGAGAGGAATAGAGAGTAAAAAAGGTGAAAAAAACAAAAAAAACAAAGATATACAGTATCAAGCAATCCCTTTTCCCAAGTCTTTTTGCTGTTGTATCCTTCATTTCTTCACCTCATTGTTTATATCAGATGAGTGGCGTAACAATTGTCAAATCCATTAGCAAACGTTAATTTAAACTTTCGCTAACTTTAAAGTATAAAAAGTTGATTGGAATAAAAAAAAGTTCATTGCTCTGAAAATGAATAATCCCAAACTCTTGACTTTGTTCAATTCATCTATTTTTCATTCTTTAATCCTTCCATTGTCTTTGTAGGCAGTCGATTCATTACTTACAAATGGGGGAAAGGAGGGGAGCGGGGGAGGAGGGGTGCTTGATTAAAAAGAAAGTGAAGATAAGGAAGATGATTGGTGGGAGTGGGGTGTGATGAGAAAGGAGAGTATGTGCCAGTTGAAAATAATGTTAATGAATATTTAACTTTGTGGGATTGATAAAAAATTTTTTTTAAATAATTTGTCACTTCTCTGTTTGTTTAATTTTTGGGGAGCCGAGGGAATTTCACAAGGTGAATCATCTGTAAGACTAGAGGGGGAGCACTCGGGAGAGTGCAAAACCTCCACCGCCAATACTGCTGGGTCACTCAAGTTGAACCTTATATCTTATTCATTAAATATGATGTCAACAGTGCTGACATAGTTCTTTTCTCCAACATTTTTGGGGGGGGGGGGGTTGGAAATCACTTAAAACATGTAGAAATGCAAAAAAAGAAATCGAAATTTTGTTGAAAAAAAAGTTGCAAAAATTTTTTTTTTCTCTAACAATTTTTTTGGGGGGGGGGGGTTGGAAATCACTTAAAACATGTAGAAATGCAAAAAAAAAAAACATTTTCTCTAAATTTTTTGGGGGGGGGGGGTAACAATTTTTTTTGGGTGGGGGGGGGGTTGGAAATCACTTAAAACATGTAGAAATGCAAAAAAATAAAATTCTCTATTTTTTTGGGGGGGGGGTAACAATTTTTTTGGGGGGGTTTGGAAATCACTTAAAACATGTAGAAATGCAAAAAAAAAAAAAAATTTCTCTAACAATTTTTTTTTGGGGGGGGGGGGGGGGGAAACCAAGTCCAAAATTTAATGGCATGATCCTTCGACCATACTACCACCCCCACCAAGTTTCGTCAAAATCCGTCGAGGAGTTTTTCCATAATACTGTTCACAAACAAACACAACAAACAAACAAACACACAAACAAACAAACAAACAACAAACACACAAACAAAAAAACAACAAACAAACAGAAAAAGGGGTGAAAACAGTAACCTCCATCCATCTTCAAAGATGGCGGAGGTTAATGAATAGATGGACTATGTTTTTATTTGCAGTTTCAGTTGTTAATAATATACTGTATACTAGTTATCCCCCACGTTTTTTTGAAAAAAACAACGTGGGGATATTGGAATCGGCTCCGTCTGTCCATGCGTCACACTATCTCCGCCTAAGCGGTTGGGTAGAACTCACCAAACTTAGTAGTTATGATAATCACATGACAAGAAGGTGCAAGAGCAGTATCATTTTGGCCCCGCTTCCCGGAGCTTTGGGGTGGGGGTGAAAAAGATCAAATACTGTTCCGAAAGATGTAACTACGGTCACAATTTTAAACATTTTGTGAATGAAATTTTGTAAATGTAATAAACATTTGGGGATGCATGAAATATGTAACAGTTTGTATTAAAACTCACAATTTGATATTGCGTCATTCCTGATGGAACTTTTTGCCATTTTTCAACATTGCTCGAGGTGGGAAGTGTGGGGATTTGCGATGGCACGCCATCGACTTCACTCTAGTTTCCTCCACCACCGCGGGTGGACGGAGGTTATGTTTTCATCCCTGTCTGTTCATCTGGTTGTCTGTGAACTGGATATTTCAAAAAGTTTTGGAAGGATTTGGACGAAACTTGGTGGACAGGTTGGGTGTGTGACAAGGATAAGTTGATTCGATTTTGGTGAAAATCCATATGCAGATACAAGAGTTTTTAAAAAAATTTCAAAAGTGATTCTTCATCATTGAGATATAGAGCCAAAAACAATATTTAGCAAAATATTTCAAAAAGTTATGGACGAGTTATGACAAAACTCGGAGGATGATTTTGTTAGTCAGGTGAACAAGAACAAGCGGCTGATTCGATTTTGGTTCAGGTCCAGATGCAGATCCGGCCTATCGGTGTGATACAAAGTGTAAACTGCTTAGCCTGGCGGAGGTATGTGCTCTACCGAGTGTCGCCCTAATTTTATTTTGTAATAATAATTTTAATTCCCATATTGCATGGTTTCATTTGAATGTAGTCGTGTAGTTTGAACATCCTCACTTGTGGATCAGTTTATGGCTGTTGTTAAAGTGTCCAATTAAAGTGGAATATCTCCCATTGTGTTTGACACAGGACAGGACAAATATCCTTATACGTTTTTGCACCAGATCCATTCCTGTTGTTTTTTCCTGCAAGGGAATGCCTTCCAGCCAGTCGTTTCATGGCATGATTTAGATTTTTCATGCATGATTCGAGTCAGCGTTGTCACTTTTTCTCATTAACACTCTTCCCAGTCGATAACTTTTGTTGCATTCCCATGGCACTGAAATTTGAGCCATCAACAATATCTCAGATTATGTTATGTTATGTGGTGGGTCAAAGACTAAGTTTTTGGCATTCAGCTGATGATGCTGACAGATGGCTTCGCAAAATTGTATGACAGTGTTTTGTTGCATGTATAATATAATAATATTCCCCTTGCAAGGAACTTCAACACAGCAGGAGGTCATTTTGGCCCATCAAAGCCTGAGCTAGTATTGCCAAGTTATGGTTGATCTTGCCTTTTAAATGCTGAGTGTTAATCAAAGAAGCAGCACATGCCATTTTTTGTCTCTGATATGACTTGGCTGGGATTCAAACCACAGACTAAGGTTCAAACCACAGAATAAGACTCAGAGCAGACATTCTAACCATTACGCTCCCAAGCATGATTAAATATAGCAATAAAATAATACATACTGAATATGAGCATGCATTGGGAACCTTGTACTATGAATATGATCAGACATCTTGAACCTCTCAGGCCAATTCTCTGAAGACAGTTACAATATATGTCAAATATTATCCAACACTCTGATGTTGAAGTACAATAGTACATAGCCAGATCATTTTACGAAAGCAACTTTAAGGATGCAGATTTGAATGCAAAATACTTTATCTGTAATGAATTTTGTTGCTGTACCTCAATTTTGGAAATCAGTCATTTTCCAGCTCTCTGCAATGATGAGGTTAGAAATTGAAAGCGAGGTTGGGGGAGAGACAGAAAGAATGCATGATACAATATGTTTGCTGATAGCTATTAAATCATGAGAAAGCATTTCACTTTAGGCATGTCTGTACATGCACTAACTTATTGCTGACCCTTGCACACCAATCACCGGTGTGTGTGCCTGTACTCTCAGTACGGCTTGCAGCGTGCAGTGCGTAGGCGGCCCGGGGTTCTGTTTCCATGACCACACTGCGTTTGTCTTGTGCCCTGACAGCCAGCTAGCCAGCCAGCACGCACAAGCAAATTGGCATTTTGTTCACATAGAGGGTGTCATTTACAGGATTTCTGATGAGGCACTTCGCATCTGACTAGCGCTATTTCCTTTGGAGATCAGTTTCATTGACTGTCTTTTATTGCATTTGTTTGATTTCCTTTGATGGGTGTCTCATTTTATTTTAAATTTATCACGCCTTCACAACAAAATCTGCACCTGCAATGCTTTAATCGAGCTGTGCTTGCAATTGGTCATTGCAAATTAGCTTGGTCAGTGTCTGCTTATTGTAATGGAATTCGTACACTGAAGCCGTTTGGGGCAATTTTGCCTATAGGCTTGTAGTTTGTGGAATCTCTTTTTCTCTGCTTAACTTGAAGTCAAATATAGACTTTACCCCCCCCCCCCCCCCCCCCCCTCCCCACACCCACCTCTTTATCATCCTCATTTCCTTTGTGGTCTTCCTGGCATTGTGTCAGCACATCACGCTCCCATGAGTTATCCAAGCAGCAACGTATTTTGCATCACTCAGGTTATAAATGGCGATGCACGTCATGAGATGCACTCCATGCAAATGAGTTACTGCACACGAGAGATTCATTGCCATTGGAGGAGGCTCTTAAGGCTTTGTCTCTATTTCGGCTCATTCAATTTGATAATGTTATTGCGCTTTGACTAGTGTTAATTAGTGTCTCAAACTAATTTGATATTTCACAGGGAGTTTGGATCTTGCTTGATGTGTATTTAAACGAAATAAAAAAAGCCCTGTTTTGGCCAAAGTAACCTGTAAATACTATTTCAACTTCTGTGCAGCAAAACTTAAGCTGAGGGTGAAATGTTGACGAGCTTTGAACAATGATGTGTTTGTAGTGATCAGGAATGTTATCAAAAAGCTTCTCATTGATTAATGGTTTTTAAAACGTTTTTCTTTTCAAACTCAGACAGTTGTCGCTTTTATTAACTTCGTATGACTACATGAGGAGCTGAACAACAGCAAGTAACAAGTAGCCATTTTGGCCGTTGCAACGATTATTTTTTTTTCAATAAATTTCCATCATACAATTGCCTTTCTGTAATAACTACATTATTTATTTCCATGAAATATCGAAAAAAAACAATTTCGTAAAAGGTGTGTGTGAGCGAGTGTGTGTGTGTGTGTAACGTAAAAATAATTGCTCATGCTCAAAAATAAAATTGTGATGCCTATCTTCCATGTTGTCCTGCATTTAATTGGTACAATACTACAGTGACTTCCATTCTCAAATCCAGCCACCTGCTGCCACTCACACAAACATTTAATGTGTTGATCAGCTAGTAGCGACGAATCACTGGATTACTGCATGTTAAATTGCAGACAAATTGGACATAAGTGTTGCAAGTCTGAAAACAATCATTTATTCTCACTTGAAATACGATATGGCAAGTGCAAGATGGGGATCAAAGAACCTCACATTTGATCAAAAGACAACTTCAAATGTAGCCATTGAAACATAGCTCATGGAACACATCCAGGTGAAGCGTGATGAATAATTATTGAAGAAGATTGTGACACTTCATGAGATCTGTGTTCATCGATTCTGGCCAGAATCAAAGCGGGCTTGCATAGAGAGGAGACATTTTGGGGTCCCCTCCAGCAAAAATAGGCAAGCTTCAACCACCACCCGGAAAACTTATTGCAAGTGTTTTCGGACCATAATGGTTTGATTTTCTTTGGAATTTATTTAATGTGGCAAGCGCATCAAGTGACACAAAGAAGGATATAAGGAATGTGCAGATGACTTCCAGGTATGTTATCTCAGAGGTTGATTTTACAGCACGATCATTGTCACACTCACATGACGAATTTCCCCCATTACTACTTTTGAGGAGATGGGTTGGGAAGTTCTAAATTACCCCCTATTGAGTGTAGACTGTAGACTTTTCCTCTTGTGATTTAAATCTCTTTGACAACTTCTGGAAAATCCAGGTGACATCATTTTATGAATAATGAAAACGTCAAAGCATACCTGAAACAACGGAATACTTGCCCAATTATTTATGTGCAGAAGACATCAAGGCGTTACCACAATGATGGGGAATGTGTGTACAGAGATATGACAACAAAAATAAATAGAAACCTCAAATTTATTCATTTCATCTGTAGAAAGCAAGTTTTACTCAGCGATTTGTACTAATATTCAACTATTTATTTGCAGAAACGAGTTCCTGGGTCTTTTACGACAATTAACGATGCCTCAAACCCAGGGAGCACATGACCTTTGCGATTTTCAAAAAGGACGAATTGTTGGCCATTCGGAAGGTGGAGTCAGCCAGCATCAGATAGCTCAGAACCTTGGCATTCCGCTTTCTATGGTCAATCGGGTGATTTTGCAATTCACCAGCGAAGGCAAGGAATCCACAGCTTCCCGTTATGGTCGACCTGGGCCCTCAGAAAGGTGTCTTCGAGCTGTCAAGCGGTCCATTGAGAAAACTCCCTGTTGCAAGGCAGCGGATGTTGCAGAGGAGGTCCAAGTTAGACAAGAACTGCCATGCGGTACCTTCCTCAAATGCGCTACTAGGGGAGAGCAACTCAGAGAAAACCTCTTCTTAGACCAGCAACATTCAAAGGAGAAAGAAGTGGGCTGAGGAGATGGCACCAGACCTTGGAGTTTTGGCAAACTGTCGTGTTTTTTCAGATGAGTCCCAGTTTGCTCAATTTTCTGACAGTGGACACATATGGTCCGGAGACTTCCAGTCAGGTTTCTCTTTGAACGATTGCAGCCAACTGTCAAACAGGGTGGTTTTGCAGTGATGGTGTGGGGAGCAATCTGGAGCACTGGTTGGTCAGAGCTTGTGGAGTGTGTTGGCAACATCAACACAACGATACACATTTCTATTCTTGAGGATGGACATCTCCCCGTCTTCTCCACTGGTCAGATGGTCAAAAGCAACAATGTTCATGGAAGATGGAGCTCCATGCCACAATGCAAAAAAGACCAAAGAATGGCAGGACAGAAATGGGATCAAGCGACTTCCATGGCCAAGTCAGTCTCCTTACATGAATCCCATTGAACACCTCTGGGCCATATTGGTTCGAGCTGTGCAGAAAAAGTCCAGGAAACCAACATCACGGGGAGAATTGCTAACTCGCTTGCATGAAGCCTGGGCAAAAATCCCACAAGAGAAAATTTCAGAACTCGTTAGTTCTATGCCTGAAAGAGTAAAAGCGTTGAAATCTGCAAATGGCAAGTCTCCAAAATACTAGTGTATTCATTAAAATGGATCAAATACACTTAAAGTGTTCAATCAATAATTTTTTTTAAAATCATGGGGTCTATTTACCCTCTGTCATGTCTCTCTCTGTGCATGTTGCAGGGGAATACCTTGAAAAATAAGTGGCTTCATAGAAATAATAACCTTGAGAAATAGGAAGGTTCTGTTGGCTGAACTGCATTCAAGGAATTGTAGAATATAAACATGGGGATAGCGAGAGTGCAGAGAGAAGATATCTTAGCCCATCCAGTATGACCCTACCAGTCTTTTAAGAATCAGGCTTTAATTGCCATTGAAAAAGGTAAGCACCGATGAGCTATCACATGCAGTCGCCTTTTCAAAAACACTGCTGGGCTCATAATAAAATCCCGAAAATCGATTTTAAAGAAACTACACAAAATTTGTCTTTTTCCGTGGCATAATTTTGCAGTCGTCATGGCATAATAATTCCAAACATCTCACACTCACACCTCCATTTTTTTTTGAATTTATATCATCCCACACCTCTGTTTTGACTGTCGCATAAAGATATTTATCCATCGTCATCCTTGATATTGGCTTTATATTTCACGCACAGCACCATTTTTTGCAGGTAAATATTTTTTCATTTCATTCTGTTGAATATCATGTTCATCATCATCACGAGTTATTCAAAGCTCCAATTCAGAGGGGTAAATTTATCCAAGCCACTTGAGTTAATTGATTAGGTGAGAGATGATCAGTCATTCCCTCCAATTATGGGTAAGAGACGTGATTTGATCTTGTTTTCATTTATATGTTAACTGCTATTGCCATTGAACGTGGTACGTGCTTGAGAGCCTCGATGGTGTGTTTCTCTCTACGATGTCACTGATGATTCAGTAACAAGTGATGAAACAGGTCTGGTGGCTGAAGGGATGTGTAGCATTGGGATTATCATGCATGTACTACTTATGAATGTCTGCAGCTGCAGAGGAACATGGGTAAGATTTGAAACAGCAAAGGGTTTACCTTGTGTAGCTTTTCTTGGTTGCTTTATGCAGCTTTCTTTGGCTGGAAGAGCAGGGAAGTTAATAAAGGGTAGTGTGTATATATAATGTACATATATATATATAATAATTATATACATATACTGTATATACATATATATACATATATATACATACACACACACACACACACACTACCGGTCTAAAGTTTTAGAAACACCCCCATTTTTCCAGTTTTTACTGAAATTTAACCAGTTTAATGTTTCAATGTACTCTGAAAATAAAGCATAGATCAAGTAAACAATTGCAGATAAAAAAGAAATCATGGAATCGTTTTGTTGAACAAAATTTAATGTAAATTTTTGACTCATCAAAGTAGCCACCTTTTGCAGATATAACAGCCGAACATACTCGTGGCATTCTTTCTACAATGGAAATCAAATATTGTTTGGAAAGTTCTTCCCAACACTGTTGCAGAAGTTCCCACAAATGTGTTGCACTTGTAGGTTGCTTTGCTTTCACCCTTCTGTCCAGTTCATCCCAAACCAGCACGATGGATTTAAGTCTCAATGGATTTTGTCCATTCTCTATCCTTTTAAAATGCCGGGCGTCAAGCAAGGAAGCAGTACATACCATTTGTTAAATTCATTGAGTATGACACCAGCCAGGGTTGGGTTCAAACTGCCAACCTATCAAGCTCCGACCGGATGTTCCACTCATTAGGCCACCAATGGGTATAATCCTTAATCAACTCATTTATTTATTTTGATGTGGAAGTATGAAAAACTTTTCTCCCTCAGTAAGCCGTTTCTAGAATCCAGAACATTGCTTTGAATGCAATGAGGCCAAGGAGTTCCAGTGGCTATATCCACAAGTGGTTTGGATGGCTTGATTCCGATTCTTGTCATGATATGATGTGAGAGCATGTGACTTGCTGGACTTTTATTTTCCTCTCAATAGTCCTTTGCTATTCCCTGATGAGATGTCTTACCAGGTGATTTTGCTATCCTTGGAGATGAATCGGTATTTATCATGCATTATCTGCATATAAAGTTATATTTTTGTGTTTTTGACAGATATAAAACTGTGAATTGAGGGAACGGAGTATTTTTTGGAAAAGAGTTGTTCTGATAACTCACCATCTCAATTGTTTTTGAATTTGTCAAAAGAGTAAAAATCAAATTGTTACATACTCTCATATTTTACAAACTGACAAGTCGCATCATTTTGATTACCTCAAGAGTCACATGTGGTCATTGCAATGATGCAGGTGGTAAAACACATCCTACGTTTGAGATTTCTTCCAAATTTGGAGTTCTCCATTCGAAAATGAATTATGTTTGGAGAGAATGAAGGGAGTAAGGGGAGGTTAAGATTATGTTCCCTTTTTGGTTGCATAGTAGAAGAGAGAAAGTGAGAGACACAGTACATGAAATAAAACGCATTTGTTATAAATAGCCCTGAAGGTAGATTTTTAAAGACAACAAAAGTTAATTGTTGGAAATATGTTTTTATATATACAAGGGTCTTGATCAGACTCGATTGTGTAATGGTTCAAGTGTCTGCTCCGAGTTTGGGAGGTCGGCGGTTCAAGACCCTGGCGAAGTCATACGAAAGACTTTAAAAATGGTATGTGCTTCTTCCTTGCTTGACATTCCGCATTTCAAAGGATACAAGCATGGACAATCTCCATAGGTTGGCATCCATGGGGAGAAAGAAATTCCTCCTTAGGAAATGCTTCGCTGAGTGCGGTGAAAAAGGCGGTGCCATTGTTGTGACATCGCTGGTACCCAGAATGTGCTGGGAAGTGACTCAGTGATATGATTCTCCCATGAAAGGTTATGGTAGATAGTGAGGCCAAGGAGTTCCAGGGACTGCCCCTCTTCCAGTGGCTTTATCCAAAAGTGGTTTGAATGGTTTGATTCCGATTCTTGTCATGATATGATGTGAGAGCATGTGACTCACCGGCTTTTAAGGTCATGTTAAAGCAGCTGCGCAGTGGCTTATCTTCTCCATATCTGATGAAGGGGATTCAGCATTGGTCAGCCTTTCACAAGTGTGATGTATTGTTTTGCACACGGAGTGAGCACAAACATTTTTTTGCACAAAATCTCACCAAATAAGAGAAGCTAGAAAATATCATGAGGAGGGGTGAGGTGACATATGAAATGGTTCTGCACTAGAATAGAAGAGAATAGATAGTGCCTGAGGCTGAATGTAATGATGGGCTGTCTTACTTTGCTTATGACGGGACAAGAATTATAGGCTTGTAGTTGAGGAGAGCAGTTTCAGAACCTTTCTTACAGGTAGGAGTGCTGCATGCAGTGTTCCAATAAGGAGAACGTGGCCTCTTCAACAAGAACGCGTGAAATAGAGAGGAGAGAAGGGATGTTAGGACAGAAGCACAGTTCCTGAGGGTTATCGCACTTACACCATCAGGATCAGTTGCAGAAGATGTGTTAATTCAGCTGGTTAAAAAAAACGTTTCCACTGTAGCACGGGAGAGAAGTCCACATGCCACATGTAGGGAGAGGTCTACATGCTGTTGGGAACCTTCTGTAAAAGTGGAAAGGGTGGGTACAGGAAGCGATGGATTTGGTGCCTTGGACTTTTGAGTGAAGACAGAGTTCAAGACCTCTGCTTTTCTTCAAGAAAGAGGATAGAAGGAAACACAGTAGCCTGCAAATAACTCCCATCAACAGGAAAGATGGAAAAACAAATGTTATCCACTACAGATTAGTGATCTTAAGTCAATTACAAGCAATGTCATAGAATCCATCATTGCTGCTTATGTCAAGTCTTTCTTGTTATCAAATAGCCTAATATCTGACTCTGACCATCAGTTTGGATTCTGTCCTGGGCACTCAACTCTGGACATGCTGCTGCTCCTCTCACAGCAATGGTTGGAGGCCAGACATCTGAATCATGAGGTTAAGACTGTCTCCTTGGACATATCTGGGACATTTGACACAGTCTGTCATCCTGCTTCGTTTGGCTTGCTTGTCTACCTGAGGCACAGAAGGCAACATTCATTCCATGATTTCAGACTTGCTACACTCACTCAGTCAACATGTTGCTATCAATGGAACCCTGTCTTCCTCTCTCTCAGTGGAGGCTGGTGTTTCCCTAGGTGGTATGTTGGGTTATCTTGTTCCTTATATACTGTACATACATGACCTCTCTGATCCTCCAGTAAACCCTTACTTCCTTTTTTACAGATGACTCTACATTGTGCTGTAAAGTTACCCATCCCACTACAAGACAGATTGCAGCTGCATTACTTTCTGTTGACCTGGAATTGATTGGATCCTGGTCTGATAATTGGAACATGTCCATCAACCCTGGGAAATCTCACTGTCTCATCAAACTAACCTACCTACTATCTATTACCATGGTCAGCCATTGGAACACGTTCAGTTTCTTTAACTTGTAGGCCTCACCATCAGCCATGACCTCTCCTGGTAGAACCACATTGCAAAGCTGGCATCCAAAGCCAACCTCAGAATCGACATTCTTGGTCATTCCATCTCTTGAAATATCTGAACGACACAAAACCTGCAAGGCCTTTGTGCCTAGCTCATTGAAGTACTGCTCTCTCTCCTTTTGCCTGGCATCACAGCATCACACCTGCTTCTGCTGGATTCTGTGGAATCTAAAGTTCTCAATATTATTGGGATCTCTCGCATTGAGTTTGAAGCACAAGGTCTGTTGCTTACACGTCTCAGGCAGGTCCGTGGTCTCTGTTTTTTACTGCCTCTTCTCTTATATTAATTCTCTCTCTCTCTCTCTCTCTCTCTCTCTCTCTCTCTCTCTCTCTCTCTCTCTCTCTCTCTCTCTCTCGCTCTCTCTCTTCCGACCCTAACCAGCAACTCCAAGATGCATGTGTTTCTCCAGCAACCTTCTTCTTGTTATACTTCCAAAATCCAAGTGTACACCTCAATTTATTTGTTCTTTGCTTCACCCAATTATGGAACCTCCTTCCAGAGGCAGTTCTTTCCCACTTTTCCCTCCAGGGCTTCAAGCATACAGTCCACCACCATCTCATGTCATCCCCTATCCTGACCCTTGATTTTTATCACCCCATTAACCATTTCTCACCCAACCCTCTTAAATGCTGGTTTCAGTGTTTCATCCCCTCATCTATCTCTCTTCCTTTTCTGTTCATTAATTCCCTTGCTTGTTGTGCTCAGTTGTTGCCCCGCAACACCACTGTCACTTCGACATTGCTTTTCCATGAGCCTCACACTTGTCGGAAAGAAAATTGCTTTACAATTGCTTAGTTCAGGAAAATAAACAAGAGAGTGCTTATTATCCCCCGCCGCGTGGCGGAAGGGGGATATTGTTGTCACCCAGGGCGTCCGGCTGTCCGTCCGTCCGTCCGGACGTCAACATTTATAGCTGTGAGTGCGATTACTCATAAACTGTTCGCCATATCAATTTGATATTTGGGTCACACATGAACCACCTGAAAAGGAAGAACCTTATTGATTTTGGGCGTGGCCGGATCCAATATGGCCGACTGGGGCGGCGTCAACATTTATAGCTGTGAGTGCGATAACTCATAAACTGTTCGCCATATCGATTTGAAATTCGGGTCACACATGTACCACCTGAAAAGGAGAACCCTATTGATTTTGGGCGTGGCCGGATCCAATATGGCCGACTGGGGCGGCCATCTTGAAAAAAATGTTTTTTGTAATAAATGGAAAACCGCTTATCTGATTTCAATTATTTTTGGTTACTACGTTCCTCACCCCTGGGGAACTTTTTCGAGATGATGACCAAATGGTGTCTTGTTTCCAATTCACCTCCTCATTATCTGGAATATGTATGACCTTTTTCATTCAATGGCGGGGGATTCCCCATCTCTGATGGTATATTATAGTACTGTCATACCAAGTTTAAAGGAAAACATTTTCTTGATGCGTTACAAAAAACAAAATCTCTGACTTTATAATTGCATACAGTTACTTACCGTGCATTTGCAATTGCGGGATTTTGACAGATGAAGTAAATAACTAGGTCTCTGCAACAAGGCAAAGGTACCTGTGGAAAGAAAATGAGTGACTTGTTTATGACAGAATTCTTGCAAGTGTACGTCCAAATTTGCAACCTGTCTTTTCCACTACTCTATTCTTCAATAGCATCAGCTGGACAGAGGATATGCTGTTTTGGTATTTTTAGCCATCGGTTTCAGTATATGCATAGTTCCGACTGAAACATTCAAGCCAATGCTCTTCAACTCACTTTTTGCATTTTTAGCTCACCTGGAATGTAGTTCCATGGAGTTTATGTGATGGCGCTTTGTCTGTCCATCATTCCGTCTGTCCATCAACACTTGCAACTACTTCTCTGAATCTACACGCATGATTTTGATCAAACTTGACCACAACCTTCATCACCCATGATGTACTAAAGTTTGTTCATGGCTTTTAAAAAAAAATCGGGCTCGAGAAGGTCTACTGGGGGTTGCCCCGCAGAATAGGTATTTGCTTTCTTCTCAGTAACTACACACACAATTTGATGAAACTTGACCACAACCTTCATCACCCGTGATGTACCAAATTTGTTTCCACCATAAAAATAAAAAAATCGGGCCCCAAGGGAGTGGATGGG
>CM068963.1:90292137-90318931 GCA_035128595.1 Eptatretus atami | reverse complement strand
GGGGGGGGGGAGGATAGGGATTGCACCTCAAAATAGGTACAGTCGAATCTGGATAATAAGCATATGCTTGAATATAAGTACATGTGAAAAAAAAAAGTGCACCTGGGCCTCCCTATTTGATGCCTCCATTAAAAATAAGCGCATATAAAAACGTCATCGTAAGGCTTTGAAAACTGAAAATATTGTTACGGTTTTAAGGTAGATGGAAGAGTTTAATAGGAAAGTTAGGGTTGAATAGAGTTGTTTGGTCTGTGGGCGTGTAGGAGACATCTCGACATGATTAAGTAGGGAAACTGTGAGCTTAAGTGTTTCTTGTAACCACATGGGGGATGGTGCCGTGTTAATTCGGTAGGGTACAAGACTAATTTCCCCAGTATGTAATCACCCCCTTGTGAACTTTCCTGACGTTTTGTATTCCAAGATCGGCAATAAAGGTGGGAAACACGTCCCAAAAACAACTACAAGCAGGCAGAAGCCCCACCTTCCCGGGTTTTGTGCGAGCAAGCCACGCCCTGGAGGAGGAAACGAGGGTTTGGTGTGATGTCAGTGAGAGGCGAGAGATCGGGAGAGTGCATGCACAATGTCAGTGTGAAGTGGGGTTGAGTGCGGAGTGAGGGGCGCACGTGGTCGAGAGAGAACGTAGCTAGAAGATGGCCTGTAAGAACAGGGCTTTACGGCTGGCTTTCCTTTGACGCATGAAGAAGACTGCATGATTCTTCTATTCGTGTTAAGGCGATTTGGCTCGCATGGTGAAGCAAGACGCTGGCCTTTGGCTCTTGTTTGGGTCATGAGGAACGGACCCCAAGCCTCGAGTATGTCAAATAGCGGGTCTGTGAGGACAATCGACGCATGAAGCAGCTGCACAGGGTCTCTGAGCCTTGGTGTTGAATACCGCTCAGGAATTGCCTGACGTACGTTTGTCCCGCTTTGAGAGAGCGACTTGGCACCATTTTGCGCACATCTGCCACGCGCAAATAGAAGTGCCTCGATTCCAAGTTCCGCAAAGACCATCTCTGGACAAAGCGAAGTGCCAGAATAAAAGAGGGATTTTCTTTTATTTAGTCTCCCCTTGTCTGTATTTAAGTCTGTGTGTAGAGGCACCTCGATTTAGACTTTAGGATTCATTTACCTCATGTGTGATTATATCCTGATTATTGTTCTTTGTAAATATTTGTTTATTTTCATTAAATGTGTTCATTTTAAGGAACTGTATCTGTGTATTTGTCATGGGGTTCGAGTTTAAACTCCCCTTGTGCCATCCCGGTGCAGCGCTTAACTATTTTCCCACGCAGATTAGTCTCCGAGAGTCTCGGCTGTAGGCCTCCAAGGGAGATGTTCGACCGTCCGGGCTGGCAGTGTTAACTGCCCGTCACTATAAATTAGGTCGGGGGGATTAACCTGGGCTGCCAGTGCCGCCCGTTAAGCGTGTATCTGGTTGATGAGCTGTTTAGATTCTCTCAACCAAAACACCAAGGGCAATCCGATGGCTTGTGAGATGATTCTAAGTACACTAGTAACAATACAAGTCCGTCTAAAAAGTAACGGACTGACTTCACAGAAATTTTATTCCAAAAAATATATTGAAATCACAGCTTGTCCCCTTCAAAATAGTTTCCCTCCAGTCTCACACACTTGTCCATCCTCTTCTTCCATGCTTCAATGCACCCCCGGAATGCTTCTCTGGAATCCTCCGGAGCTCCGTCATCACGGCCCTTTTGATGGCCTCCACATCAGGAAATCGGGTCCCCTTGATCACCCCTTGAGCTTGGGGAATAGGAAAAAATCACAAGTGGCCAAGTCTGGTGAATACGGGGGTTGCTCCAGATGTGGCACGTTCCTCTCCGCCAGAAACTGTCGGATGCTCAGGGCACTGTGAGCAGGGGCGTTGTCATTGTGGAGCACCCAGGCGTTGTTCTCCCACAGGTCCCTCCTCTTGTCCCGGACTGATCTCATGAGGGCCGGAGGATTCCTTGTGCACGTATTGATTCACTGTTTGACCCTGTAGTAGAAACTCGAAGTGGACGATGCCCTTGATGTCAAAAAACGCGATGAGCATCACCTTGACCTTCGACTTCGACATCCTTGCTTTCTTTGGTCTTGGTGATGCCGGATAGCCTGGTATTGGCTTACTGGTTAGGGTGGCGGCTTGGGATCCTAGGTCCTGAGTTCAAGCCCCGTTGGGCCGCTGAATTAATACACCAGGAGGTTGACTCCACCTGTCATCCTTCCGACATCGGCAAAATGAGGACCAGTGCACTGGTAAAGGGACACTGCATCAGCGGCATAGCCGCGTCCCAACCAATGATGCAACCACAGCCACAGGCTGCACTCGATAGAGAGAGGTGATGCCGGAATTTTCCACTGACGACTCTGCCGTTTATTCTCGGGATCGTATTCAAATATCCACGATTCATCGCCAGTAATGACTCTCCCGATCAGGTCTGGATCGTCCCGAGGCCTTCAATAATGTCTTGACAGACAGTGACTCTTTGCTGTTTCTGGTCCTCGGACAATAGCTTGGAGACATCTTTGCGTACACCTTGCGCATTTCAAGATTTTAAGTGATGATGCTCCAGACAGTGTCCTTGTTGATGGAAAGTTCCTCAGCAATCATCTCACCGTGAGTCGACGATCTGTGCGCACCATCTGCTTCACACAATCGATGTTGTCCGCCGTTCTGCTCGTTGAAGGTCTCCAGACCGTGGATCGTCTTCAACCTCCTCCCGTCCCTCTTTGAACCTCTTGTGCCATTCAAATGCATGTGTACGTGACATCGTTTCTTCCCTGTAGACTTGCTGCAGAATTGCAAGGATTCGGAAGGTGTTTGCCAAGCTTGGCAAGAAACTTCAGATTGGCTCTCTGCTCACGACTCATAGCGCGACGACTCAGACGAGACAACGTGTAAAGCACGACCTGTAAAAAATTACACACTGAGCGCAGTCAACCATCACCAATCATATATATTGCTGAATATTGCAAAAGACTGTGACGCAACCCGTTCATTCAAGTTGTGTAGTGGAGCAGCACAGTCCCATTACTTTTTAGATAGACCTCGTAGATCCTCTTAGAGTAACAGATAGAGACCGATCTATTTTGGAGATACCCTCGCAATAAGTTCCAAAGAGTGTCACTTATTGTTTCAGCAGAGCATTTGAACTTTTCTGAATTGTGTAGCTGATTTATCAATTTCAATGTGCTTTATGTCTTGTGTAACACTATTACCAACATTTGTAATAACTACATTTATATCACCTCCTTCTCATCAACTAATTTCATGAACTTTGAGACTTGGCTTCGAAACCCAAAGACTCTTACTTTGCCTGATGATGCAAACATCACAAGATCATCACCAAAAATGATCACAGAGTTCTTTAATCAATGTCTGTCAAAACAAGATACACCCATTCAAATCTTTGTAAGTTTGAAGTAGTTCTAAAGAATTCCTAATACATGTTCTTGTCCACCTGCATACACTGAAAGCAGATTCAAAAGCACTGTCTTTATCTTCATCTTGCAATGATGACTTGGCAGCTAAAGCCACAGACTTGGGTGATATAAACTTTGACCAACAGTCTACATATCTCCCGTCTGCAGCGTGAAGCTCACTAACAGCTCCATCCAAACATATTCTTACTTTAGCTGCCCATTCAACATTTCTCTCTGTGCATGCTTCTCATTTTTTTTTAAGGTTTTAGATGAGGTCCGTCAAAAAAGTAACGGGACTGAGCCTGCTGTGTGCTCCACTCACACAACTTGAATGAACGGTTGTGTCACAGTCTTCGCAACATTCCAGCAATATATATGATTGGTGATGGTTGACTGCGCTCAGTTGTAATTTTTTACAGGTTGTGCTTTACACGTTGTCTAGTCTGAGTCATCGCGCTATGAGTCGTGAGCAGAGAGCCAATCTGAAGTTTCTTGCCAAGCTTGGCAAAACAACTTCCGAATTCTTGCATGCTGCAGCAAGTCGATGGGAAGAAACAATGTCACATGCACGTGCATTTGAATGGCACAGAGGTTCAAAGAGGGACGGGAGGAGGTTGAATATGATCCACGGTCTGGAAGACCTTCAACGAGCAGAACGGCGGACAACATCGAGTGTGTGATGCAGATGGTGCACGCAGGTCGTCGACTCACAGTACCGATGATTGCTGAGGAACTTTCCCTCAACAAGGACACTGTCTGGAGCATCATCACTGAAATATCGAAATGCGCAAGGTGTGCATAAAGATGGTCCCCAAGCTGTTGTCCGAGGACCAGAAACAGCAAGAGTCACTGTCTGTCAAGACATTATCGAGGCCTCGAGGACGATCCAGACCTGCTCGGAGAGTCATTACTGGCGATGAATCGTGGATATTCGAATACGATCCCGAGACCAAACAGCAGAGTCATCAGTGGAAAAGTCCAGCATCACCAAGACCAAAGAAAGCAAGGATGTCAAAGTCAAAGGTCAGGGTGATGCTCATCACGTTTTTTGACATCAAGGGCATCTCCACTTCGAGTTTCTACCACAGGGTCAAACAGTGAATCAATATGGTACAAGGAGATCCTCCGGCGCCTCATGAGATCAGTCCAGGACAAGAGGAGGGATCTGTGAGAGAACAACGCCTGGGTGCTCCACCATGACAACGCCCCTGCTCACAGTGCCCTGATCATCCGACAGTTTCTGGCGGAGAGAACGTGCCAATCTGGAGCAACGCCCGTATTCGCCAGACTTGGCCCCTTGTGATTTTTTCCTATTCCCCAAGCTCAAGGGGTGATCAAGGGGACCTGATTTCCTGATGTGGAGGCCATCAAAAGGGCCGTGCGACGGAGCTCCAGAGGATTCCAGAAGAAGCCTTCCGGGGGTGCATCAAGCATGGAAGAAGAGGATGGACAAGTGTGTGAGACTGGGGGAAACTATTTTGAAGGGGACAAGCTGTGATTTCAATATATTTTTTGGAACAAAATTTCTTAAAGTCAGTCCCGTTACTTTTTCGACGGACCTCGTATGCACAGAGTTTGGAGAGTAAGGCAGGATGCCAGACTGCATTAAAAGCACAAAATATATCCAGAAAGACTGTATCATTACAATATCTGGTATTGAGCGCCTCCATACATTGTTGGGTGAGCAGTGGCAGCATGTACAAGCTGGAGTGACCTGAACTGAAACCAAATTGTTGATCTAGAGATGAGGTTGTTGGAGAAAAGGAAGTTTTTATATCAACTGTGATGATGGATTCCATGACCTTGCTGATGATTGGAAGTAAGCTGATAGTCTGTAGTAAGGTGATCAGTTTTTGCCCTTTTTATGTAGTACAGTGATGTTGGCCGATTATCAAGCAGATGAAAGGTGACCTAGACAAGTGACAGGTGGCAAGGGCAGAAGAGGATGTGCAAGAGCAGCAGAGCAGGTTTTTTAGGACATGTGAGTTTAGCCGTCCGTTTCTTGTGCAGAATAGAGTTGAGGTTTGATAGAACCTTTTCGATCTCATCAGGTGCAAAAGACACAGGCCTGAAGCAGTTGAGTACAACAGAGAAGGATAGGTACTGACAGTGAGGATTGGGAACACAAGATTTGGAAGCAAACACAGAATTGAGCCATTCAGCCTTCTCACGAGAGGAGTCGGCTGTGATGCCACTTGAAGTGAGGGAGGGGATAGAAGGGGAGCAATTACCTGTGATAGACTCAACAAGGCAGAAGAGTTTTTAGAGGAGGGAGACAAGTTTGAATGTTCATTCTTGAGGTTGGACAGATTTGTTTTATCTGGCTCTCTTGAAAGTGGACACATACTTGTTGCAGACTTTTTGGAATGCACTGAGATTGCCTTTCTCGGAGGATCTCCTTGTACACGTATTGATTCACTGTTTGACCTGTGGTAGAAACTCAAAGTGACGATGCTCTTGATGTCAAAAAACCGATGAGAATCACCTTGACCTTTGATTAGCCTTCCAGGAAGAGAAGGCAAGTTGTTTTAGAGCAACTGCATCACCACAGAATTCAGTGTACCATGGGTGGGAAGATGGGTAGGATAATTGAAGACGAGACAGGATTAATCTGAGAGAGAGAGAGAGAGAGAGAGAGAGAGAGAGAGAGAGAGAGAGAGAGAGGAGAGAGAGAGAGGAGAAAGTTTCTGTGAAAAAATTCCCAGGCTGAGTTGACATCATGGGTAGTAGGACATCATGGAACATCATGGAACATCATGGAGACCAGTCCTGAAGAGAGATGCCGGCTGGTAGTCCCTGCCAAACTAGTTTATCATAAAACAGACAGAAATTAGGATGAATCCCAACATCCTTGAGGCATTCTCTGCTTATCGCGTCCACAACAGACAAACGGACCCAAGCCTAGATCTCCTGTAATCTATCTACCCCAGAGATGATAATAACATTACTCTTCCTGCCATTCCCATAGTGGATGTGCTCGTAAAATAAAATGTATAAAAATGCACAAACTTAGCAGGAAGGACTGCATTCAAATGGAGACAGTTTGATGATTTGACCTACCTGCTCACTATCTGTCCGCATACTAAAAATGTGCACTCTATATTTCACGAAAGTTAAATCAAAAAGCCCAGGGAAAGAACAAAATATATATATATATATATATGAAAACTGACATTGTACACGCACTGAGTCTCTTATAATGCTTATATTTTTAAACTGTACTTCCGACTGCGATATTACTGACTAATGAGCACTGTCAATTACAATCTGATCACTAATATATACTTTAAATTTCCAACTTCATTCCTACCTTGACAAGATTTTTGCAGCCTTTAATGAGGCAATAAATACATCCATTGCAAGTTAATATTACGTATTTGACCTGGTGATCGATCATCCCTTAAATTTCATTTTTACTTTATTTTGGCAATTCGTAGATTTGGGGTTTGAGTGTAATTTTTAATCACAGCTATGTTTAGTCACACATTTTAATTAAGAACATAAATGTGAGGAAGAAGTTGTGCCAGAAATAATTTTTAAAAATCTATCTGGGCAATTGGCAGTGGGATTCAAAACAGTGTTTCCCAAGGGAAAGTTTGAAGATGCACAAGTTGGTCATTTTGAAGATTTTGTCTTCGCATGCATTTTCACCCTGCATATTATTTACAAGCACATCGTCATAGAGACATCCGTTAAATTTTTTGCACCTTACATGCTATCAACCTTTTGACAGTTCGCTGCATTGTGCAGTTGAAAGGAGTTATATATTTAAATGAATCTGTCAAGATGACAATTATTAAACCACAATATCAGCTCATCTCATTTAATTTGGCCAAAAATGTATAAATCCCTTGTGTTGTCAAATTTGATCTTATTTCTTGAATGAGGCTCATTGTTCATGAAGATTCATTGGCTTGTGATGGAAGGTGAAGAACAGGATGTGTATAACGAGAAGGAAGGGTTAACCCTGACACTTGACTACTGCAACAAATTTACAATTCATTCCGAGATAACTGGCTCAATGATATATGTTGATGGAATATAT
Organism: Eptatretus atami; assembly: GCA_035128595.1. Taxonomy (NCBI): domain Eukaryota; kingdom Metazoa; phylum Chordata; class Myxini; order Myxiniformes; family Myxinidae; genus Eptatretus; species Eptatretus atami. The sequence goes on along the minus strand of CM068963.1, from coordinate 90,311,460 downwards.
ATATTTTTTTATATACATACATATGCAGGGGGCTGAAAAAGTAGGTATACAGTCCTGTATACCTTATACCTTTGTATACCTTTGATCATTACTGTATACCTATTTTGTAGCCCCCTGTATATGTAGCTCTTTCTAACCACTGACTCACTGAATGACTCACTGACATATTAAGGAAGCCGGTTGCGAAGCCGGTTAAACGTTGCCTGAGACTGGGTCTGCTCTTGCTTTTGTGCTCAAATTAGCGGAGTCGATCTAGTTTTTTTACTTTTGGTTGTGATGGTAATTTTACTTTTGGAAGCTCCTTCTTATTCTTTAAAAATATAAAATATATACTTTATATATACTCTACAGTAAAACATACTATCAGATCGTTCTCACCCAGAAGCAAGTGCAGACAAATGAAACATAGCTTAATGTCCCCTGATAATCATGGCTGGAAAGGTTCAGCTTTACAGAAAACAAATATGTCAGTTTTAGTTTGAAGAGATATCATTTGCACTTTCGGCAATCTGCTGATGATTTCGATTATAACGACAACTAACATCATTCTATCATTACAAAGGTAAGTATAGCTAGAAAAAACAACCTCAATATATTTATCATTATCTCCCTGATAGGAAATTCAACCAACAGAACCTAAAATGGAAGAAAAATATTAAAAAAGAGAAATTGCATTACTCCAGGTGGGCGTTTGTAGAAATTATTAGTACATAAAATTCGTTCCGGGGATATTTCATTTTCCGTTCATTATTAAAGTAGATTGTTTATCACTAAATTCTAAATCTGCTAAGACTGAGTTAATCAACACTGCACGCATGGGTGCATTTATGTTGACATAAAATTAATGTGGAATGTTGATGCATAAATCTCAATTTTGAAATTTAAGCACTGTCATCAGACAGTCTTCACAAAGTATAAAACATTTTGTTCCCTCGAGGTACATGACTGTCACCCAGCAATGTTTGCCTCTGTAGTGGTAAACAAATTGTGCTGTCTATTTTTATGCATAATGTAACAACCAATGAGGCTTAATCAGCATTTCCATGGAAATATAAAAGAGAGGAGGACGTAAAGGGTAACTGGCTGAGAGAAGGAAATAAATGACAAGTCGAAAAGCTCGATTATCACGTGGAGTAATCATATTAGACACAATCTATTTGCATGACCACATCGTGTTTCTATCAAAGTGCTTATTTTGGGCAATTTATCTCAGTTTTGACTTCGGCCATTGATGTACGACCTCCTGCATTTCAATTAATCATCCACCAAATTTATGTCTGACAGGATGGTGCGGAGGTAGCACATTTACCTTTGAGCTGTCTTGTCTGGGTTTGATCCCCGACCTGACAATAAACTCTCAGCTGGTATTTCATCGGCAGGGCGTTGCATCACAAAGTGTGCTGTTCCTTTGGTGGGTGTTTATCTGGGTGCCCTGTTCGCTAGCATTAGTAAGTGTAAAAAAAATCCTTCAGTAATTTTCTTGGAAAGTTGGCATGTTATCGTAAGGGCCCTAAACAAATCTCAAATTCCTGTCTCCTTCAGTTCAACATCAGATCTGTAGTATTACTCATAGATTCACCATTTTGAAGTTGTACACAAGTATGCGTGACTCTTACCTATGAATAACAATATTAATAATAACAACAACTAGAACAGCACTCGTAGAGCACATAGTCTCGCCTCGCGTGTTCATTTTGGACAAAAATACCATTGTTAACTGAACACGCAACTATTATGGCCCACTGCTATTAAGGCCCATAAACCGGTATCATCCATGCACCCTGCTATGTCACATAGTTTCTTGGCATGGGTGATGAACATCATAAATTAAATTCTTCACTCACATCCCCGGTCAAAGATCAGATTCATGAAGTTTCAGATTTTTCTGATAAAGATTTAAATTCAACCAATTAAGGCTGAAATACTACTTCACCGATGACATCATCGTTATCACCCTATATGCCCCATGGGGAGTTGATGACATCAGCCAAATTTCAATTTTTTCATTGAATGGTTTCAGAAAAAAAAGGGTCCAAATTTTGTCCTTAATCCAATATGGCTGCCATACCATGTGACCTATAATGTCAGAGATAGCAATATAATATTGTCTATGGGGAGTCCCTCCTATGTTTAGCGTTTTACATCGATCGGAGAAGCAGCTGCAGAGAAAACCATTTTTAAAGCGAAAATGTATAGACGCGGACACACACACACCGACAGACAGGCAGGCAGAGAGAGGCATTGCAACAGTCTCGTATCCCCTTCGAGGCAAGAATAATATTAATAACAATAATAATAAAAATAACAATAATAACGAGAAGAGCATTCGGAAGAGCGCATACCTCTGCTATGCAATGCCTGATCCACAAGAATATATCAGGCAAAATACATTTTTGAAAATATTGTTGTGGGCCGGGGGTCGGGTGAGAAGACCATGAGGGGAGGAAAGCTATCTCGGCTCCCACCTGACTCCCCAGAATTGTAGGCCATCGCACACGGATAATTCCGTGACGCGGTGGGTCGCTTAACCGACCATGGATGCCAATAACTCAACCGCGTGACCGAGAGTCCTCCGACTATGGGTTAATCGGGTTACCTAATTAATTACGTGATTTAATTAGCAGGGAACATGCCCTCGGTACGCCTTGTCCGAACTGGATCACTACCGGATCGGATCACTTTACCGGATTGGATGCAGCCGAGCGACACAGCCAAGGCGTACCGGCTAAAAGAAACGGATCGTTGGGAATAAAGTCCCGGCTAAGCTAGGATTCGGACCATGCTGGATCAATGAAAGAAACCACAAAACGAGCTGGGAACATTTCTGATAATTTATTACAATGGGTGAGGAAAGGTATGTGGCACGATCAAGATTTATTGGGGTGTGTTGTGCAGAGATAGGGGAGAGAGAGGACGGTGTGGTACAGCAAATAACAAGCAACTTATAAAAGCGGACACAGAGCAGACCTAACCCGAAAATAATAATAACGTTCTTCTGCAGGCTTACTTACATAGACAGGCGCCAGGACACACACACACATACACGCACCACCCAGACACATAAAACCCGATGAAGAGAAAGTATTGAAACAAGAAGGGAGAGAATTGAGGCTATGATCTCGGTACCTTTGTACTTGATTGCACGAACGCGCCACCAATATGTTTGGGGGGGGGGGATGCTCCGTGGTGCGGTACCGACAGCTGGCGCGTCGTCTCTGGCTTCAGCAGCATGTGTGGAGGCCATGGGCATGAAGAAGGGGTGGAGTCCAGAGTGCGTGGATGGAGTGGTAGGAGGACCAGGTAGGCGGGTGGGGTCAACGTTGTATGGGCGAAGACGAGGAGGCGGGGTCCAGGCAGCAGGATGCGGGTCATGGCGATGTCGGGCAGAGAGACAAGGGCGAGAGAGCGGCGGAGGGACCGCTCCGACCTTTATAGGACTCGCAGCGCAAGGCGGGGGGCCACCCCGAAGCGAAGCGTCATCACCTGAATTGGGCTCTCCGATTGGTCCCGACCCCTCACGCGGCCCGCTAACTTTGGCCGGAAACCGCAACACACCGTTTCCGGCAAGGTCATCCCAGACAGTGAAAATACTCCGATCCGACCCCACCACATGACATGAATCGCCCACACCGAACTTAGCGCGTGAATCGTCCCGCAAAAACCCCCGGGCCGTGCCCTGGTGACTGGCCGAGGGTCCCGCATGCCTGCTCGGGCGTCCGACCAGTGCTGATCAATGTGCTTGCTCCGTGTGCGCGACGAGACGTTGCTTCTCCTAGAGACGAGAAGACGTTCACCATGCATGGGGAATCCGCTGCTGCCCACGAGGGCCGAAGGTACCTTGTTATGATTAAATCCATGCATGTTTCACGCAGTACGTGCAGATCCGCCATGGCCCACGTGGTCAGTGCTCGCGTTCGCCCGTTTCTGCTAGCGTGTGCACGGAATGAACACCGATATGTGTCAGGTATTGAGGAAACACGATACAAAGTCGCGAGCGGTGCATTCATGCCCTGCTTTGTACGATAACAAAGTTGCGAGCGGCGTTCGTGTCTGCCTTCGAGCACATTCCATACAGTGCGCGCGGTTCGGCCATTACACACGTGGCCAGCGCTCACGTCCGCACGACTCTGCTACAGTGTGCGCGGGGCAAATACCAATGTTTCAGATATTTGGTTGAAAAGGAATGTGCCGCTTTTACGTCGCACACTCGCATCCCACCCAACGTGGTGTGGAGTCACCTTTCTCGGCCTCCGTATGCGTTTCGAGCAGCGTCTTAAGAGATATTCCTTCGTATGCCTTTCTTAATGCAACCGGCAATCTTCCCCAGATCATCGGAAGCTCGGGTTGATAATCCCGAACTGCCAAGTGCACTGTATGACTCGCCGCACACATTGGGTTGAGGGCTCCCGCTGAATTGGGCCTGCACTGTTAATGCTCGCGCGTCATCGTTTCCTCGCAGCGGTGCGCAGCGCTGGCCTCCGCGAGGTCCATCTCACAGCGAAGGGCACACGTGGCTCAAATTTACCTCAGGAATCATCAGAAAAGAAGAGTAGGAATGAAATGAAGAAGGAATGATGTACAAACCGAGCTATGAGATCATCGCAACGCACGCCCTGTTGTCCGCTAGACAAAAGACAAGGGACTATCTACACGTATAATAATGGAATAACTGTCTTGGGACCACTATCTGTTGGATGCATGCAGTTCCGAGAACCGCAACATATATATATGCTTTTTTAAAAAATCATTTTTGGCCCGTCGCTCAATGGTGAAGAATCACTGGAAAAAAAAAACAATACGCGTATCGATCCGGATTCGGATCTTCACCAAAATCGAATAAGTTTGTCCGAGTTACACACCAAACCTGTCCACCAATTTCATCAGAATCCGTCCACAAATTTTTGAAGATATCCTGCATTCAAACAAACAACAAACAAACAGACAGACAGGGGTGAAAACATTACTTCTTCCACACTCGGTAACGGAACTATAATAAAAATAACATGGAGTACATAAAAGTTAAGCTCGTGGAAGAGCTAGAACACTGAATGGATCAGGACACAACAGAAGAAAAGGAACAGTGGAGAGAGAGAGAGAGAGAGAGAGAGAGAGAGAGAGAGAGAGAGAGAGAGAGAGAGAAGAGAGAGAGAGAGAGAGATGAGAGATAGAGATAGAGATAGAGATAGAGATAGAGATAGAGATAGAGATAGAGAATAGAGATGAGATAGAGATAGAGATTAAAGGACTATAGAATTGACGTATATTTTAAAAAGTCAAGAAGAAGGAAAAAAAAATTTTTAAAAATCAGGGGATTAAAAGACATTTCAAGTGTTTAATGACCTGCTAATGATTTTGTCAAGGTCTGAAGAGAGGGAAGAGGTTGCAGCCTACCTCTCTGATGGATGAGGGATGTCACGGCAGAGGGTGGAGCCATCAACAAGTTTATGAATCAGATTTTCCAGAGAGTCAAACTGATCATTAATCAAAATCAGGCATAGAACTTGGCCCAGAACACTGCCTGGAGGTATTCCTGCCTTAACAGGGAGAGGAGATAATCGGAATATATTGAGACCCACATGTTGGCTACAAATTTATTATTAGTAAGTTATGTGTGGAGTTGGCCTTGGATGCCACAGGCAGAGAGTTTGGAGAGCAAGATGGAATGTCAAACTAGATGGAAAACACAAGAAATGTCCACAGAGATGGACGTGATCTCATGTCTGACATTGACAGGGCCTCCATTCATTGTTTGCAGAGATGAAGCAGCATGTCCAAGGTAGAGTAATCTGGTATGAAACCAAATTGGTGATATTAGATGAGGTTGTTTGGAGAAAAAGGAAGGATTTCCTATCAACTGTGATGATGGATTCCATGACGTTGCTGATGATTGGAAGTAAGCTAATTGGTCTGCAGTGAAGGGGATTAGTTTATGTTCCTTTTTATGTAATCCAGTGAAGGTAGTGATTTCCAAGCAGATGGAAGATGACCTCGGGCAAATGACAAGGTAAAAATAGCAGAGGGATGAGGTGCAAGAGCAGCAGAGCAGATTTTTTTAGCACATGTGAGCTGATGCTGTCCATTCCATTTGCAGAATCAGAGTCAAGAGTTGCCATAAACTTCTCCACCTTCTCAGGTGCAAATCCAGGAGTAGTGGGGTATGACTGGGAAGCATGGATACAGAGAGCAAAGGGTTGGGTACGCGCAATTTGGAAGAAAACCCAGAGTTGAGGCATTTGGCCTTCTCATGAGCGGAGACGCAGGCTGTGCTGCGATTTGAAGAGGGGGAAGGGATGGAAGGGGAGCATACTTCAGAGACGAACTTAACAAGGCACCACCAGGTTTTAGTGGAGGGAGACAAGTTTGAAAGTTCAATCTTGAGGTTGGACAGATGTTTTCTGACTCTCATGAGAGTGGATACACACTTGTTGGGGGCTTTTTGGAATGCAATGAGATTGCCTTCGGTCAGATTTGCCTTCCAGGAAGAGAAGGCAAGTTGTGTCAGAGCAACTGAAAGTAGCTCTTTTAAGGTCATGCCTAAATACATAGTTTATCAATTTATCCATGTTGAAAAAAATCAAGTGTTTATTAATAGATCTTGATCATCCATCTTATGAAGTTATGAGCTGAACAAGACACTTTATTTATCTTTACAAAGCATATGACATCATCTCCAAGCTCCTTAGTAAATCAATGAGCAATGTTTGAGTTTATGCTGTTCTGCTCTGCATGAAAAATTGACTTTCACAAGTTTTGTCGCAAGAAATAATTTTTCAATGATCTTTCAGAAGTACTAAAAATGTAAATACATGACTGCGTAAACTGCGGTGTTATTGATGAATTGTTTTTGAGAATAATTCTCTTGTCAGAAACATCTGCCTTGGAATATAAACAGCATCTTCCAAGATCACATCCTTTGTTGAAAGCGAAAGGCTTCCTGGGTATAAAAAGAACTCGAGCAGTATTTTTCCTTGCCTCGGTAATGCTGATTAGTGAAGCCTTGCAGGCTTCTGCCTTTTCCATGCTGCAACACTGCCAATAATGATCACCACTCATGGAGTGACAGTCACCCTGGCCAGCGCTCATTGTCTGCATTGCTCAAAATGATACATGTGTAGCCATGTCCCTTTTGACGGTCATGTCATGGTATGGCAAAATAACGGATTCCTTTGACATCTCCAGAGTAGTCATCATTTTTTATTGGCCAATGATAAATCGGGATGATACAGTGGAATTAATTGCACACAGGATCGGCTTCCTCCGTGAAACTGAATTCCAATTTTCACACAAGATTCCTTTTTCAGTTGTCTGCTATGCAGCAGCCCATCTCCATTTATCATTATTCCAGCTTCATATCAAATTTGACGTTCATGGTGATTATCCAACCAAGCAAAGTTCAGTGAGCCACTGCATATGACATTATATAGTCTCCTGGAACACTCCACCTTCAGTCGACATGAGTCACATCCACACCATGCTCAATTGTAATACCACACATTGCTGAGCTTAACAGGGGGAGATACTCAGTGCAAGACCTTACATAACATAATTGTACTCTGGAACAACAGAAGATGAGGCAAAAAAGCATTTTGTCCTAAGTTTGCCGGTACTTGTGTTTGCCATCTGAATGACACTCCTCGGTTATAAATTTGCACTATAAAAGACAAAGAAATGGTCATTAACAGACTATTCTGTGGCTAGCAGGATTTTTTACAGGTATACGCACTCACCTTTGAGATGTCTAATCCAACTAGGGTATGAATCTCCATCCAGCTAGAAAATGTCCCCCTGAAGTTTCAAAAGCAGGAAGATAGATCGATCAATGTGTGCAAGGTCCATCGGAAGGACCTGTGTGCTGGCGCTGGTTGTTGGTGGAGGTTAAAGATCCCATAGCGTAGTTTACATTGCATCATTGAGTCATTGCCAGTATCCTGTACAAATTCCAAAATTCCTGCTTTAACCGAGAAGGGGAAATGGATCAGTGGCACAGCTGCTCTTCCAGCAAGGATGCAAACCAACAGCTGCACATAAATTAATGAATGAATGAACAGACTATCCGAGACAGACACCTTTGTTGCTGCTTTGAAGTGTATGCCTGAAACATCAGCTTTACCTTGTTTCTCACTGTGATGTATTTGCACTTTCAACACTTGCTTGGGAAAATCACGATGTTTTTTTTTCAAGACCACGGCTCATGTAAGAGCTAGTTCACAGAGGATTTAACCAGGAGGGGGATACTGGAAGAATACATGCATCCTGGAGGTGCTGCGGAGGTTTGGAGGGTAGGTAAGCAAGGAGAGTTCGACCGCAAGAAAGGCAGTAATATAAAACAATAAATTGACCTGCCTGGAATGTGAGAACAATAAACTTGTACTTAGGCCTCATAAAGGGAGATTTCAAATATATTGAGAGCTTTAGATTTCACAGAATCCAGGAGAAGCAGATGCGATGCTCTGGTGCCAGGCAATAGGAGAGAGAAGCACTCCACTGAGCTGGGAACAAAGGCCTTAGAGGCTGTAAGTCGTTCATTTTTTTTTCAGACGTGGAATGACCAAACATTCCTAGTCTGTGGCTGGGTTTGGATCCCAGCTTTGATATATGGTTGGCCCAAAAAAGGTCATGGTTGATGGTGATGCATGCAAGTTCAAGAGACAGAACCTCTTCCAGTAGGTGATTATGGAAATGGGTTTGTTTGACAATACTTCGAGAGTGACAGTGTGAGATTGTACTATTTTCTCGGATTGAAGGACATGTTCTATTTATCAGACCAGCATCAAATCAATTCCAAATTAGCAGAGAGTGACACAGCTGCTGTCTAGCTAATATCAATGGGATTGGTGTTGCAGGACACTGTGAAATTGCCTACAAAAATCTCAAAAAAAGAGCACCAGACAGGACATTCATGTAGAATAAGTGAAAAGACTGGGCCCAAGGTACCACCATGGGGGCACTACAGACTCTTTTGGAGGAGAGGAGACTGTTCCATTCACAGCAATAGACTTACTGTGTGAGTTGAGGAGGTCATCGTTTTAGAAATGAAGGCAGCCTTGCCTTTTATGCCACAGGCAGAGAGCTTGGCAAGTGGAGCAGGATGCCAGATCATGTCGAATGCCTGAGTTATGCACATGGAAACAATGCTGACCTGTTTTCGAGATTTTGTTAATTGAATCACTGCTGGGAAAGGATCGGCAGCATGGTCAGTTTAGTGACCAAAGATGGAATTCAAACTGATGGTCAGAGATTCGGCTCCTTAAAAACATGAAAGACGACATCCACAGCAATGATGGACACCAAGACTTTGCTTTTAATTTTAACTAAGAGTACTGGTCAGTAGTTGATAGGATCAGTTTTTCCATACATTTTTTGATGGCAGTGAGGTTTGCTATGTTCCAGGTAGATGGGACGTGGCCAAAGGAGAAGGATAGGCTGAAGAGTGCAGATAGAGCAGAAGCAAGAGCAGCATAGAGCAGGGTTCGAGAGCAAGGACACTAATGGCATTTGATGAGAGAGGGAACCGATTCGAGCAACAAGCCTTTCTCATGGTCTACACTGGACAGAACATTCTCTTACCTTCTCGGGTTAGAAGGACACAGTCCAGTTGACAGTGTGTATAAGGGGGTGAGATGCCAACTGAGTGGGAGGGTGTGGTACATGAGATTTGGAGTCAAACACCAATTTGAAACATTCTACCTTAACTCCAGCAGAGTAGGGTGATGCTCTTTGAGGTAAAGGAGATGGGGAAGGAGGGCAAGCACAAACCAGGAACAACGAGTTGGGGCATGTGACAATGAGTTGATCTATGTTAAAATTTGTAGAGATACTGTTTGTACAGAGACAATGTCATTTGGTGGATGCTATACCAGAAAGACAAACATTATGTGGGAGCAAGAAATGTATATCCATCCAGAGGTATTCTAGAGGGATAGGATAGGTTCATGAGAACAATGGACAATGAAACATTGAGTTCTTCACCTCGACAGAAAGGCCACCTCTGAAATGGTGGATAAGGAACATGTCAAAACAAAAGAGAAAACAACTTGAGAAGATGCAGTCTCATTCCTAAAAGTCACAGTGAAACCTTATCAAGTCTCTCTTTGGTGTACTGCATATTCCCACTCCATCACGTCCCTCACCTCAAACAGCATTACTGCAGGCTCTGCTTGAGACGAGGTGGAGTGTCTAAGCTCGGTGTTTGCCACCAAATATTGTCTCCCGAATCTATCCTGCCGAGTTGCCATCTTGCCCCCTTGTACACACTGTCTACAGGACTTTATGTCCTTCTCACTTTAGATGGCAGAAAAGTCCTGTCAAGCCTCAATGTTGAGAAAGGCCTGTTGCTCTCATATTATAGAAAAGTCCCTTTATTTTTTATCACCTCTTCTCCAATCTCGTTCTCTCTGTTCTCTCGGCCCACTGACCCTTCCCAACTCCTCCAAAACACACAACAGTAAACCCTCATCCAACGTGGGTTTTCGCAATGCAGATTTGTTTTTACACTCGGGAAGAGGTGCGATGCTTATTTCCGGAACATACATAAAACTTGATTTTGCACGGGTTTGAGTGTAGCACTGTGACCATATCATGCACAAAGGTGATGTTTCACGCCATCTTCTACCACCCTCGATGTTTTCAGACTGCATAGAACTGCAGTGAGTAGGCTTGTGCCCAGGAGATTCATTTTAACTCAAGATTATTTAGCCGCATACTGTATCCTTAAATGCAGCATGGAACGGAAACGTCAAGCCTCTCCAAGTGGTAGTGGAGTGAAGAAATCCCATAAGGTAATGACATTAGTAGAGAAAATCGTGATTTTAGACAAGTTGCGTGGCGGGATGAGTTTAGCGTTGGTCAGCCATGAGTATCATGTGAACGAGTCTACCATATGCACCATTTGTTCAAAGCGCCGAATTCCTGGAGTTTAGACCAAAAAAGGCTTTTGCACCTAAGCAAGTGTTCAATGCTGATGAAACAGGGCTGTTCCTCAAGAAAATGGGTCACAGCTACAGTACATCTATAAGGAGCACAAGGCAGCACATGGTTCAAATCCTTCAAGGATCGTCTTGCACTTCCATTTTGTGGAAATGCATCCGGCGACATTAAATCAAACCTTTTGAGTTGCGACACGCCACGGCGACAATGCACCCCCGACCCCCACCCCGGCCTCAAGCACTTAACTCCCCAAACACATATATATATATTATATAAATTGTATTATGTAATGTATATATATATATTAATATATATGTATATACTAGCGATACCCGTGCACATGCACGGGATAGCAGTACAACATAGCTGGTAGCAGACGACAGACCGTACACGCGGGAATGACAAAAATACGCATTGTGCAAAATGCAAGTGGAACTATGGAACGCCAAGACTCCCAAACATTGTCGGCATATCCGCTAAGTGCCACAGCAATTTCATAGGATCGTGTGACGGCGAGCCGAGTTTTTAGTGTGCAAGCTTGGTATTATAACAGATATATATATATATATATATATATATAAATACATACATACATACATACATTATATATATTAATTATATATATATATTTATGTACGTATACAAATTGACCCCTCCCACACTCCTCTCACTGAAGAAGCTACATAAAGCAACCCAAAAAAGACCTACACAAGGTAAGCGCTATGCTGTTTCGAACCCTTCCTCGAGTTCCTCAACAACTATAAAGACGGTCACACATAGTACACACATGAGAATCCAATGCTACACACCCCATCAGCTACTGGACCGGTTTTATCACTTATTGGAGAATCACCAGTGATAGTGCATACAGCAATGTATGCAAATGAGTCTCCCAAGCATGTTCCATGTGCAAACGTCAAAAGCAGTCAATATATAAATAAAGAAAGACCACCCACATCTCTCACCTGTGAATGGAGGGAATAGCCAATTAGCTCTCACCTAATTGACTACGCCCATGTGGGCGTGTACATATACTGTATATATATATATATAATATATATATATATATGTAATAAAGACGTTCACACACACACACACACACACACACACACACACACACACACACACACACACACACACACACACCAGGGGCAAATCCAGGGGGGTTTCCTGGTTGCCCAGAACCCCCCCCCCTCCCAACAAAAAATATTTACCATTACAGTGGCAAACCCAGGGGTTCCCTGGTCACCCAGAATCCTTCTCCCACGAAAGTGTGCCACAAAAAAAAGCCAGAAGCCTCAAAAAACTGTATCAATACAGTACCTAATAAACAATAAACCACTAACAGCTCAGTAATTTATTTGGAAATTATTTGAAAATTTATAATTTTCTGTTATTGGAAACCCCCCTACCCAATTCCTGGATTTGCCCCTGGTGTGTGTGTGTGTGTGTGTGTGTGTGTGTGTGTGTGTGTGTGTGTGAACGTCTTTATCGTTGTTGAGGAACTCTGGTTCGAAACAGCCTTAGCACCTACCTTGGTACGTTCTTTGGGTTTGCTTTATGCAGCTACTTTGGCTGGAGGAGCATGGGAGGGGTCAATCATTTATATATAATCAATTGTTTATTTTATCCGAGCCACCTGGGTTTAGTTGATTAGGTGAGAGCTGATTGGCTATTCCCTCTGATTGGTGATTGCCGAGTGTGCTGTTTTCCAGGAACCTAACCCCCACATTGGACAAGGGTTTACTGTATTTGCCTTCTTCAAAACAACACTTTACTCATTAACCACCCAAAATTCAGGCTTCCTCTCACATTCACAATTTTATTCCTCACTTCTCCAGTCTGTGAACTATCTTCTGGAAACGGTTCTATCCCACTCTGCCTTCCAAGAGATTCAACCAAGTATTATACCAAAAATTTCATGTCATTCCCCATCATTACCCACAATCTTTTTACCTCCATTAACCTCACCAAGCTCAATCCTCTTACAGGTTCTCCTATTTTCCTGTTTATTCATTCCCTTGCTTTTTAAGCCTCCGCTGAAGAAGTCGCCGGAAGTATTATGTTTTCAGTTTGTCCGTCTGGATGTCCGTCTGTCCATCCATGATAGGTTTTCGTTTCCACGATAACTTCAGAATGGCTGAAGGGATCTCAGTCAAACTCGGAAGAAGTATGCATAATGATGTATCCATAAACCGATTATATAAATGGGTCAAGGGGTCAAAGGTCATGTCAGTTTAAAATGTGATATTTGAGAACAGCTGAAGGGATTTAAATCAAACTCGGTACATGTACGTATAACAATGTAATAATGTGGGCGGAGGCATTTCTGTCGACGTCGCAACATCGTAGAGTGCCGTTCTAGATCCATCATTCAGTGTTTTCATGACCCCCACTGTCATACCTATGCCCATTAATGACCCTCTGTCACCTTGCTCTTCCTGGGATTCGATGTTGTATCCAAAAAAGGGATAAAATCAGGCATCGGGTAAGATATCACTGTTAAATAATTTGAAACATAAAATGAGGAGATGGATTAAATGTTCAAATATTGTTTCCATATGGCAATATTTACCGAAATGGTAATACAAAAGGGAACCACAGTTATCTTCTGTAATAATGCAACAATATTTTTGGATTGTGCAGACCGACGGTTTGCTGTCGGCAAGCTTCATTCATGCCCAAACAGATTTTCTGCCTAAGTCATGTGTGTTGATTAGTTCAGCTGGTTTGGGTATGGCTGTTACATTTGTAATGGTGCCATGGTGCTTATATATATATTTTATGACTGGTGTAACTGCAGCTCAGTCCGACAGTAACTCATCACGGATGGTTACTGTATGAAGAGCGACTGTTTGGCGGTAAGTAATTTCCATTTAACATAGTTGTGGAGAGATCCCAGTATGTGCCCCGGTTTAGGATAGGTACACCGTATCCCTACTTGTCATTAGAGGCGACGAAAAGGGTTGGCATCAGGAAGGGCATCCGGCCATAAAACATTGCCTCAAAAAGGGAACCATGATGGAGAAGATTGTCATGGGACCCGCAAGGCTAACCCCCAACTCTAGTAGGGAAAATGGCCTTAAAATGCCTGTTGTATTGTAGAGAGAAAAGTATTGCTTTTCCTGAAAAGGAAAATGGCCCACTTCCCTTCTTACCTTTTTTGTTGAATAGCATTTATGCACATAAACATGATACAGGGCACTCGCATACAATGTGTGTGCATAGACCAAGTCGTATATGGAGAATGATTTGCCTAAGTAGGACATGGTTGATATCAAATATTTTTTTGATGTATTGTATTCAACTCGGTTAAGTTTTTCTCCTTGTTCTGTCAGCATAACCAGCGTGGTTACCTAATTGACTTGATAGAGACATTGTCCTGATTATTTATTCATTACCCCTGCCAACAAAGGTGGACAGATATTATGTTTTTTATATCTGTTTGTCTGTCTGTGTCTTTGAGCAGGATATTTCAAAATGTTATGGATGGATTTGGACGAAATTCGGTGGACAGGTCGGGTGTGTGATAAGGACTAATCGATTTGATTTGGGTGAAGATCCTGACACAAGAATTTTGAAGTGATTCTTCACCATTGATAGATGGGGCCAAACCGATATATAGCATGATACACGACATGGCCAAAAGTATGTGGACACCTGCTCATCCAACATCTCATTCCAAAATCATGGGCATTAATATGGAGTTGGTCCCCCCTTTGCTGCGATAACAATCTCCACTCTTCTGGGAAGGCTTTCCACTAGATGTTGGAACATTGCTGCAGGGATTTGCTTCCATTCAGCAACAAGAGCATTAGTGAAGTCGGGCACTGATGTTGTGCGATGAGGTCTGGCTCGCAGTCGGCGTTCCAATTCATCCCAAACGTGTTCAAGGGGGTTGAGGTCAGGGTCCTGTGCGGACCAGTCAAATTCTTCCACACCGATCTCGACAAACCATTTCTGTATGGACCTCACTTTGTGCACGGGGTCATTGTCATGCAGAAACAGGAAAGGGCCTTCCCCAAACTGTTGCCACAAAGTTGAAAGCACAGAATCGTCTAGAATGTCATTGTATGCTGTAGTGTTAAGATTTCTCTTCACCAGAACTAAAGGGCCAAACCCTAACCATGAAAAACAGCCACAGACCATTATGCTTCTTCCACCAAACTTTACAGTTGACACTAAACATTCGGGCAGGTGGTGTTCTCCTGGCATCCGCCAAAGCTGGTTTGTCCGTCAGACTGCCAGATGCTGAAGCGCGATTCATCACTCCAGAGAACGCGTTTCCACTGCTCCAGAGTCCAATGGCGGTGAGCTTTACACCACTCTAGCCAACGCTCCGCATTGCTCATGGTGATCTTCGGCTTGTGTGTGGCTGCTCAGCCATGGAAACCCATTTCATGAAGCTCTCGACAAACAGTGCTTGCGCTGACGTTGCTTCCAGAGTCAGTTTGGAACTCAGTAGTGAGTGTTGTAACCGACAGACGATTTTTCTGCACTACATGCTTCAGCACTTGGCGGTCCCATTCTGTGAGCTTATGTGGCCTACCACTTCACGGCTGAGCTGTTGTTGCTCCTAGACATTTCCACGTCACAATAACAGCACTTACAGTTGACCAGGGCAGCTCTAGCAGGGCAGAAATTTGATGAACTGATTTGTTGGAAAGGTGACATTCTGTGACGGTGCCACGTTGAAAGTCACTGACCTCTTCAGTACAGCCCATTCTACTGCCAATGTTTGTCTACGGAGATTGCATGGCTGTGTGCTTGATTTTATACACCTGTCAGCAATGCGTGTGGCTGAAATTGCCGAATCCACTAATTAGAAGGGGTGCCCGCACACTTTTGGCCATGTGGTGTATTTCAAAAGGATGTGCTTAAATTATGAAAAAAAACTTGGTGGATGAGTTGGGAAGGTGACAAGAACAAGCCTATTAGATTTCGGTTAAGGTCCGGATGCAGATCCGGCCTACAGTGTCCTGCAAAAGTATTCACCCCCCTCCAAAGTTTTCACACTTTGATGCCACCTGAACTTATTTCATGATGCTTTCAAATCAAACTTAATATATAGTCCTCACAAACTACTGAAAAGTGATAAAGATAAAATATGTATATAAAATGTGAAAAAGTTAAATTAACAGAGAAAATCAGATGATTCTCAGTTGCATAAGTATTCAAACCCATTGCCTAATTAACCCAAAATCACTTCAGGAGCAAATTATTTGTTTGAAAGGTGAGAAAATAAGTATAATAGGTTTCACCTGTATGTAATCAGTGCTTTAATTGAAAAATTAATCTCCTCCACTTATCTAAGGAGTTTTAATGTGCAACTCACATGGTCAAAAAACAAGGCAAACATAAAGACCAAGGGGATTTCCAATGAAGTCAGACAAAGTGTTGGAGAAGCATCGTTCAGGAGAGGGTTAAAAGAAGATTTCAAAGTCACTCATTATCCCTTTGAGTACGGTGAAATTTATTACCAATAAGTGGAAGACGTATCATACCAACCAGACTCTACCCAGATCAGGTCACCCATCCAAACTCAGCAGCCGGGAAAGCGGGAAACCGGTTTGGAATATCACTGTAAATCCAACAATGACTTTGAAAGCTCTGCGAGGCTCTATATCCGAGATGGGGGTCAGTGTTCATCTATTAACTCTATCCCATTCCCTTCACAAAGTTAGCCTCTATGGACAGGTAGCAAGAAAGAAGCCATTACTGTAAAAAACGCATCTAAAAGCTCATATGGAGATTGCGAAGAAGCATCTTAATAATACTGCAGGCATATGGAGAGAAACGTTTTGTGGTCAGATGAGACAAAAATTAAACTTGTTGGTCTTAAATAAAAGCGTTACATGTGGTGCAAGCCTAACACTGCACAACGCCCAGTCAACACCATCCCTACTGTCAAGCGTGATGGTGGCAGCATCATGTTATGGGGCTTATTTTCATCAGCAGGGACTGGAAGATTTTCAGGATAGAAGGGACAATGGGCGGTACAAAGTACAGGAGAATCCTTGATGAAAACATGCTTGAGTCAGCCATGAATCTGAAACTGGGAAAGAGATTCACATTTCAGCAGGACAATGATCCAAGTCACAAAGATAAACCCACACTGGAGTGGCTGAATAAGAAGAAAATTAATGTTCTTGAGTGGTCGAGTCAAAGTCCTGATTTGAACCCGATTGAACATTTATGGCGAGACTTGAAGGTTGCAGTCCATTGAAGATCCCCATCAAACTTGGCAGAACTAGAGCAATTTTTGGCAGCAAGCAGGACAAACATTTCACCATCTCACTGTGCAAAGCTGGTAGAGATCTACCCAAAAAGACTCGTAGCAGTCATTGCTGCAAAAGGTGATTCCACCAAGTACTGACCGAAGGGGATGAATACTTTTACAACCAGTGAGTTTTGATTTGCACATGTTTTTGTAGGTATTCCTGACATGTAACCTCCTTCAACTGTAACAGTGTTTAGTTTGATCTCTTCAGTTATGAATAAAAAAGTTCATTTTGAAAAATTGTTTCTACAAAAGTCGTAATTCATCTAAATGTGGCATTATTGGTAGGGGTGAATACTTTTGCAGCCACTGTATCAGCAGGATACAAAATGTAAACTGTTCGGCTTAGCAGACGTATGCACGCCCTGGTGTGTGTGTGTGGTTAACCTACCTGGTTAACCTACCTAAACATCATACCAAGTGTCGTTCTCGTTATTACAGTGACCAAAAACTCCATGAGGAACTGGTGCATAAATCAAATGCAGAACAAGGACATGAGGACAAATCAGTGTCCCTTCTACATGAATTGTGAGGAAATTATTGAAAAAATAGACAAATGAACACACTATATGCGATTGGAATTTGAGGTCACAGAATCATAAGCCAGGGGAGAAGATGAGAACATGAAAAGCTTTTGTGTTGGAAGTAAAACTTTTCGGAATGGGGGGAAAAAAGCAAGTGTGAAAGCCAGAAAAGATGAAAAGGAATGAAAAAAAAGGAAACAAAAAAAGAGAGTGAGAGAATAAAAAGGAATGAGGAAAGAGAGAACAAAAAAAAATCTGCTTTTTATTAATAATACCAGTAAATCTGCCCGTAGACTGTGACATCACAGGCTTTCCCTGTTTCAAATAGGCATGGCCACCAAAGGCAATACTTTTTACACTTCTGAGCCGACAGCACTGCAATAACATACAGTTTCTGCATCGTTATACTTTGTTGTATGCACAGAGTGAATTTTTACACGACAGGTCGGGACCGGATCAACCCTTTACAACTTGCGCAATAAAAAAGAGAAGCAACATTGCACAACAAAAGAGAAAAATAAATTCTGCTTTCAAATAATTGCCTCCGTGGAAATCTAACTTTTACCAAGGTCCTCGAGATACTCTTCAATAAAAACATGCAAATATTATATCTGACTTGTCTTTGGTATCATGACACCTGAATATTTCAGGCATGAAGTGCACATCCTTCCAAGTGCAAGAGAAGTGGAGTGGTTCCCATCATGTACAGCCCTTTTGGCTGCTGGTTGCATCATTGGTTAGGGGCACGGCTATGCTGCTGATGCAGTGCCCCTATTACCAGTACACTGGTGCTCATTTCGCTGACCTTGGAAGGATGACAGGCTGAGTCAACCCCCTGAGGTTAATTCAGCAGTCAACAGGGCTTGAAGTCAGGACCCGAGGATCCCAAACCAAGTAGGGTGGTAAATGTCCATATTTGCATCCCCAGGGTAATACTTTCACAAGCTTATGATATACCAGTCACTGATGAGCCGAAACATTATGACCACTGACAGGTGAAGTGAATAACATTGATTATCTTGTTACAATGGCACCTCTCAAGGGGTGGATCAATATTTGGCAGCAGTGAACAGTCAGTTCTTGAAGTTTATGTGTTGGATGCAGGAGAAATGGGCAGGAGTAAAGACCTGAGCGACTTTGCAAGGCCAAATTGTTATGGCCAGACGACTGGGTCAGAGCATCTCTGAAACGGCAAGGCTTGTGGGGTCTCCTGGTCAGCAATGGTGGGTACCTAACAACAGTGGTCCGAGGAGGGACAAACCACAAACCGACGACAGGGTGTTGGCGCCCAAGGCTCATCGATGCGCGAGGGCAAAGAGGCTATCCCGTCTGGTCCGAACGACAGAAGGTCTACTGTGGCACAGTCACAGAAAATTTTAATGGTGGTCATGGAGGAATGTGTCACAATCCACAGTGCATCGCACCCCTGCTGCGTATGGGGCTGCGTAGCCGCAGACTGGTCAGAGTGCTTATGATGACCCCTGTCAGGTCAGGTATGGGAGCATGCACCAGAGCAGCGCATCGCTGCATCCACTTTCCCCCAGTACTCCAGGAGGCCTCTGTCTGGCCATCCCCCAGGCAGATGCCTGGCCC
>CM068963.1:90257712-90291295 GCA_035128595.1 Eptatretus atami | reverse complement strand
CGGCAGGTCTGGTGGTGACCAAATACACCTTCCACTTCTTAATGATTGTCTTGCTGTGCTCCAGGGATATTCAGGGATATGTTGTGTGTGTATATATATATACTATATATATATATATATATATATATATATATATATATATATATATATCTATATATATATATATACACACATACACCGATGAGCCAAATCATTATGACCACCTGCCTAATATGCTGTTGGTCCTCTGTGTGCCGCCAAAACAGCGCCGACCCGCTGAGGCATGGACTCAAGAAGACCCCTGAAGTGTCTGTATCTGACACCAAAACATTAGCAGCAGATCCTTCAGTCTTATAAGTTACGAGGTGAAGCCGCGCGGATCGGACTTGTCAGTCCAACATCTCCATCCCACAGAATGCTCAATCTGATTGAGATCTGGAGAATTTGGACGCCAGGGCAACACCGTGAACACTTCAACATGTTCCTCAAACCATTCCAAACAATGTGTGCAGTTGCGGCATGGCGCATTATCCTGCTGAAAAAGGCCACTGCCATCAGGGAATACCATTGCCCATGAATGGGTGTACCTGGTCTGCAAGATGTTTAGGTAGGTGACACATGTCAATTGACGTCCACATGAATGGCCGGACCAAGGGTTTCCCAGCAGAACATTGCCAGAGCATCACACTCCCTCCACCGCTTGTCGTCATCCCACAGTGCATCCTGGTGCCATCACTTCCCCAGGTAAACGGCACAACGTACACGGCCATCCACGTGATCTAAAGAAAAACAGGACTCATCGGACCAGGCGACCTTCTTCCACTGCTCCAAGGTCCAGTTCCGATGCTCGTGTGCCCATTGTAGGCGCTTTTGAATGTGGACAGGGGTTGGAGCTGCTGGATTATGGGTTTCCTGGGTCAAAACTGAGATCCAGGTTTTCAATGACATCTTGATGCTGCTGTCCTGTCTGTGCCTGTTTGTGGTGAGGATGTTGAGGTTGTGGAGAGATTCACTTACCTTGCAGTGATATTCATGTCTCTGCTGGCTGTGAGTCAGAGGTCATCAGATGTCTGGCCGGGCCTGGGAGTCATGGATTCACTGGATCAGGGGTGTGGCGCTGCCGGTACCTGTGCGGGAGGACGAAAGTCCGAGTCTTCAGGTCCTTGGTGTTTCAGTCTTGCTCCATCGATGTGGCAACTTGGACTCTGACAAGGGATCTGAGATGGAGACTTAATTCCTTGGTATCGCTGGTCGGACTTTGTGTCCAACGAGTGGTTGCTGAGAGAGACTCAAATGGGATTTGTTACCTGCATAGACCGTGAGGTCAGCTGCGGCTGTATGGACATGTGGCTCGTTTTCCTGATGCTGATCCTGCTCACCAGATTCTCTCAGCGAGGGAGTCCCGTGAGTGGAGGAGGCCAATGGGAGGATCACATGCCTCATGGTTGCAGCAGGTTGATCGGCATCTCAAGGAGATGGGGATGGGCCAGGCATCTGCCTGGGGATGGCCAGACAGAGGCCTCCTGGAGTACTGGGGAAAGTGGATGCAGCGATGCGCTGCTCTGGTGCATGCTCCATACCTGACCTGACAGGGGTCATCATAAGCACTCTGACCAGTCTGCGGCTACGCAGCCCCATACGCAGCAGGGTGCGATGCACTGTGGATTGTGACACATTCCTCCCATGACCACCATTAAAATTTTCTGTGATGTGCCACAGTAGACCTTCTGTCGTTCGGACCAGACGGGATAGCCTTCTTGCCCTCGCGCATCGATGAGCCTTGGGCGCCCAACACCTTGTCGTCGTTTTGTGTTTGTCCCTCCTCGGACCACTGTTGTTAGGTACCCACCATTGCTGACCAGAACCCCACAAGCCTTGCGTTTCAGAGATCGCTGACCCAGTCGTCTGGCCATAACAATTTGGCCCTTGTCAAAGTCGCTCAGTCTTTACTCCTGCCCATTTCTCCTGCATCCAACACATAAACTTCAAGAACTGACTGTTCACTTGCTGCCAAATATATCCACCCCTTGAGAGGTGCCATTGTAACAAGATAATCAATGTTATTCACTTCACCTGTCAGTGGTCATAATGTTTCGGCTCATCAGTGACTGTATATCATAAGCTTGTGAAAGTATTACCCTGGGGATGCAAATATGGACATTTACCACCCTACTTGGTTTGGGATCCTCGGGTCCTGACTTCAAGCCCTGTTGACTGCTGAATTAACCTCAGGGGTTGACTCAGCTGTCATCCTTCCAAGGTCAGCGAAATGAGCACCAGTGTACTGGTAATAGGGACTGCATCAGCAGCATAGCCGTGCCCCAACCAATGATGCAACCAGCAGCCAAAAGGGCTGTACATGATGGGAACCACTCCACTTCTCTTGCACTTGGAAGGATGTGCACTTCATGCCTGAAATATTCAGGTGTCATGATACCAAAGACAAGTCAGAATTATATATTTGCATGTTTTTTATTGAAGAGTATCTCGAGGACCTTGGTAAAAGTTAGATTTCCACGGAGGCAATTATTTGAAAGCAGAATTTATTTTTCTCTTTTGTTGTGCAATGTTGCTTCTCTTTTTTATTGCGCAAGTTGTAAAGGGTTGATCCGGTCGAGACCTGTCGTGTAAAAATTCACTCTGTGCATACAACAAAGTATAACGATGCAGAAACTGTATGTTATTGCAGTGCTGTCGGCTCAGAAGTGTAAAAGTATATGCCTTTGGTGGCCATGCCTATTTGAAACAGGAAAGCCTGTGATGTCACAGTCTACGGGCAGATTTACTGGTATAATTAATAAAAGCAGATTTTTTTTGTTCTCTCTTTCCTCATTCCTTTTTATTCTCTCACTCTCTTTTTTTGTTCCTTTTTTTTTCATTCCTTTTCATCTTTCTGGCTTTCACACTTGCTTTTTCCCCCATTCCAAAAAGTTTACTTCCAACACAAAAGCTTTCATGTTCTCATCTTCTCCCCTGGCTTATGATTCTGTGACCTCAAATTCCAATCGCATATAGTGTGTTCATTTGTCTATTTTTTCAATAATTTCCTCACAATTCATGTAGAAGGGACACTGATTTGTCCTCATGTCCTTGTTCTGCATTTGATTTTATCACCAGTTCTCATGGAGTTTTTGGTCACTGTAATAAGAGAACGACACTTGGTATGATGTTTAGGTAGGTTAACCAGGTAGGTTAACCACACACAACACACCAGGGCGTGCATACGTCTGCTAAGCCGAACAGTTTACATTTTGTATCCTGCTGATACAGTGGCTGCAAAAGTATTCACCCCTACCAATAATGCCACATTGATGAATTACAACTTTTGTAGAAACAATTTTTCAAAATGAACTTTTTTATTCATAACTGAAGAGATCAAACTAAACACTGTTATAGTTGAAGGAGGTTACATGTCAGAAATACCTACAAAAACATGTGCAAATCAAAATCACTGGTTGTAAAAGTATTCATCCCTTCGGTCAGTACTTGGTGGAATCACCTTTTGCAGCAATGACTGCTACGAGTCTTTTTTGGGTAGATCTCTACCAGCTTTGCACAGTGAGATGGTGAAATGTTTGCCTTGCTTCAGCGTGAAAAATTGCTCTAGTTTCTGCCAAGTTTGATGGGGATCGTCGATGGACTGCAACTTCAAGTCTCGCCATAAATGTTCAAATGGGTTCGAATCAGGACTTTGACTCGACAACTCAAGAACATTAATTTTCTTCTTATTCAGCCACTCCAGTGTGGGTTTATCTTTGTGACTTGGATCATTGTCCTGCTGAAATGTGAATCTCTTTCCCAGTTCAGATTCATGGCTGACTCAAGCATGTTTTCATCAAGGATTCTCCTGTACTTTGTACGCCCATTGTCCCTTCTATCCTGAAAATCTTCCAGTCCCTGCTGATGAAAATAAGCCCCATAACATGATGCTGCCACCACCACGCTTGACAGTAGGGATGGTGTTGACTGGGCGGTTGTGCAGTGTTAGGCTTGCCCAGATGTAATGCTTTTATTTAAGACCACAAGTTTAATTTTTGTCTCATCTGACCACAAAACGTTTCTCTCCAATATGCCTGCAGTATTATTAAGATGCTTCTTCGCAATCTCCATATGAGCTTTTAGATGCGTTTTTTTACAGTAATGGCTTCTTTCTTGCTACCTGTCCATAGAGGCTAACTTTGTGAAGGGAATGGGATAGAGTTAATAGATAACACTGACCCCATCTCGGATATAGAGCCTCGCAGAGCTTTCAAAGTCTTGTTGGATTTACAGTGATATTCCAACCGGTTTCCCGCTTTCCCGGTGCTGAGTTTGGATGGGTGACCTGATCTGGGTAGAGTCTGGTTGGTATGATACGTCTTCCACTTATGGTAATAAATTTCACCGTACTCAAAGGGATAATGAGTGACTTTGAAAATCTTCTTTTAACCCTCTCCTGAACGATGCTTCTCCAACACTTTGTCTGACTTCATTGGAAATCCCCTTGGTCTTTATGTTTGCCTTGTTTTTTGACCATGTGAGTTGCACATTAAAACTCCTTAGATAAGTGGAGGAGATTAATTTTTCAGTTAAAGCACTGATTACATACAGGTGAAACCTATTATACTTATTTTTCACCTTTCAAACAAATAATTTGCTCCGAAGTGATTTTGGGTTAATTAGGCAATGGGTTTGAATACTTATGCAACTGAGAATCATCTGATTTTCTCTGTTAATTTAACTTTTTCACATTTTATATACATATTTTATCTTATTACTTTTCAGTAGTTTGTGAGGACTATATATTAAGTTTGATTTGAAGGCATCATGAAATAAGTTCAGGTGGCATCAAAGTGTAGAAACTTTGGAGGGGGTGAATACTTTGCAGGACACTGGTAGGCCGGATCTGCATCCGGACCTTAACCGAAATCTAATAGGCTGGTTCTTGTCACCTTCCCAACTCATCCACCAAGTTTTTTTCATAATTTAAGCACATCCTTTTGAAATACACCAATGGCCAAAAGTTGCGGGCACCCTTCTAATTAGTGGATATCGCAATTTCAGCCACACGCATTGCTGACAGGTGTATAAAATCAAGCACACAGCCATGCAATCTCCGTAGACAAACATTGGCAGTAGAATGGGCTGTACTGAAGAGGTCAGTGACTTTCAACGTGGCACCGTCACAGAATGTCACCTTTCCAACAAATCAGTTCATCAAATTTCTGCCCTGCTAGAGCTGCCCTGGTCAACTGTAAGTGCTGTTATGTGACGTGGAATGTCTAGGAGCAACAACAGCTCAGCCGTGAAGTGGTAGGCCACATAAGCTCACAGAATGGGACCGCCAAGTGCTGAAGCATGTAGTGCAGAAAAATCGTCTGTCGGTTACAAACACTACTACTGAGTTCCAAACTGACTCTGGAAGCAACGTCAGCGCAAGCACTGTTTGTCGAGAGCTTCATGAAATGGGTTTCCATGGCTGAGCAGCCACACACAAGCCGAAGATCACCATGAGCAATGCGGAGCGTTGGCTAGAGTGGTGTAAAGCTCACCGCCATTGGACTCTGGAGCAGTGGAAACGCGTTCTCTGGAGTGATGAATCGGGCTTCAGCATCTGGCAGTCTGACGGACAAACCAGCTTTGGCGGATGCCAGGAGAACACCACCTGCCCGAATGTTTAGTGTCAACTGTAAAGTTTGGTGGAAAGAAGATAATGGTCTGTGGCTGTTTTTCATGGTTAGGGTTTGGCCCTTTAGTTCTGGTGAAGAGAAATCTTAACACTACAGCATACAATGACATTCTAGACGATTCTGTGCTTTCAACTTTGTGGCAACAGTTTGGGGAAGGCCCTTTCCTGTTTCTGCATGACAATGACCCCGTGCACAAAGTGAGGTCCATACAGAAATGGTTTGTCGAGATCGGTGTGGAAGAATTTGACTGGTCCGCACAGGACCCTGACCTCAACCCCTTGAACACGTTTGGGATGAATTGGAAGCCGACTGCGAGCCAGACCTCATCGCCAAACATCATGCCCGACTTCACTAATGCTCTTGTTGCTGAATGGAAGCAAATCCCTGAAGCAATGTTCCAACATCTAGTGGAAAGCCTTCCCAGAAGAGTGGAGATTGTTTCGCAGCAAAGGGGGGACCAACTCCATATTAATGCCCATGATTTTGGAATGAGATGTTGGATGAGCAGGTGTCCACATACTTTTGGCCATGTCGTGTACATGCTATATATCGGTTTGGCCCCATCTATATCAATGGTGAAGAATCACTTCAAAATTCTGTGTCAGGATCTTCACCCATCAAAATCGATTAGTCCTTATCACACACCCGACCTGTCCACCGAATTTCGTCCAAATCCATCCATAACATTTTGAAATATCTGCTCAAAGACACAGACAGACAAAACAGATATAAAAACATAATATCTCTCCACCTTTGTTGGCAGGGTAAAGATATAATAATCAGGACAATGTCTCTATCAGGTCAATTAGGTAACCACGCTGGTTATGCTGCAGCAACAGAGAAAAACTTAACCGAGTTGAATACAATACATCAAAAAAATATTTGATATCAACCATGTCCTACTTGGCAAATCATTCTCCATATACGACTTGGTCTATGCACACACATTGTATGCGAGTGCCCGTGTATCATTGTTTATGTGCATAAATGCTATTCAACAAAAAAGGTAAGAAGGGAAGTGGGCCATTTTCCTTTTCAGGAAAAGCAATACTTTTCTCTCTACAATACAACAGGCATTTTAAGGCCATTTTCCCTACTAGAGTTGGGGGTTAGCCTTGCGGGTCCCATGACAATCTTCTCCATCATGGTTCCTTTTTGAGGCAATGTTTTATGGCCGGATGCCCTTCCTGATGCAAACCCTTTCGTCGCCTCTAATGACAGTAGGGATACGGTGTACCTATCCTAAACCGGGGCACATACTGGGATCTCTCCACACTATGTTAAATGGAAATTACTTACCGCCAAACAGTCGCTCTTCATACAGTAACCATCCGTGATGAGTTACTGTCGGACTGAGCTGCAGTTACACCAGTCATAAAATATATATATAAGCACCATGGCACCATTACAAATGTAACAGCCATACCCAAACCAGCTGAACTAATCAACACACATGACTTAGGCAGAAAATCTGTTTGGGCATGAATGAAGCTTGCCGACAGCAAACCGTCGGTCTGCACAATCCAAAAATATTGTTGCATTATTACAGAAGATAACTGTGGTCCCTTTTGTATTACCATTTCGGTAAATATTGCCATATGGAAACAATATTTGAACATTTAATCCATCTCCTCATTTTATGTTTCAAATTATTTAACAGTGATATCTTACCGATGCCTGATTTAATCCCTTTTTTGGATACAACATCGAATCCAGGAAGAGCAAGGTGACAGAGGGTCATTAATGGGCATAGGTATGACAGTGGGGTCATGAAAACACTGAATGATGGATCTAGAACGGCACTCTCGATGTTGCGACGTCGACAGAAATGCCTCCGCCCACATTATTACATTGTTATACGTACATGTACCGAGTTTGATTTAAATCCCTTCAGCTGTTCTCAAATATCACATTTTAAACTGACATGACCTTTGACCCCTTGACCCATTTATATAATTACGTTTTATGGATACATCATTATGCATACTTCTTCCGAGTTTGACTGAGATCCCTTCAGCCATTCTGAAGTTATCGTGGAAACGAAAACCTATCATGGATGGACAGACGGACATCCAGACGGACAAACTGAAAACATAATACTTCCGGCGACTTCTTCAGCGGAGGCTTAAAAAGCAAGGGAATGAATAAACAGGAAAATAGGAGAACTGTAAGAGGATTGAGCTTGGTGAGGTTAATGGAGGTAAAAAGATTGTGGGTAATGATGGAATGACATGAAATTTTTGGTTATAATATTGGTTGAATCTCTTGGAAGGCAGAGTGGGATAGAACCGTTTCCAGAAGATGGTTCACAGACTGGAGAAGTGAGGAATAAAATTGGGAATGTGAGAGAAGCCTGAATTTTGGGTGTTTAGGCCTAAGTCACATTTGGCACGCGCGGCGGCCGTAGGTTCTACAAAATCTACGGCCACTAGCATTATAGGGCGGCCGCAGTATTTCCACGGTACACACAAAGTTAGCAGTCACATATGTTTTCTATTTTTCGGGGAGCCGCACGGCGTATTTAGAAATTGTGGAGACCAAAAACGTGGGGTGCCGTACGGTCTTATGATTTGATGTCGCACGGTGAACTTAGGGCGTCCTGCGGCGGCCATTAATTTTCAAGGCAACGCAAGGTAGCCTCAGGTGCCCGCAAGGCGACCGCAAGGGGCCCTAAGGCGAACGTGCGGCCAGACGGACGGTAACGAGTGGGTATATATACCAGTTATTTTTTTACTGAATAAAAATATAACAGTTCGGAATATACCAGTATATATAACTGAATATACTAAAACTATAATATATATAAACTGAATATACCAGTTCGGAGTATAGGCAAACACCTATATCTCGATTCTAGCGTAGCGGCACGTGGACGCACGGTCCGATGCAGACTGCCACGGAGGCCGTACGTAGGACGCACGCGGGCATAGGGACCGTGCGTCGACCCTGCGTTCCCGCAGGTAGTCACACAGACCGCAGGCACGCTACGTTGAACACGGACGCCTTCAGGACTACCCTACGGCGAACAGTTGGAACTAGTTGGCGGCCGCGAATTTTTGGGGGGTTGGCAAAATTCATTTTCTCATTGATAAGCGCCTACGGCAGCCCGCACGAATAACGCAAGCCCCACCGTACGCCTAGTACAGTCGAACGTGGAACACCTTCTACGTCCACAGCTTGGCTTGTCGAATTGCTATGGCCAACGTAGAAATGAAAAAAGTTATAACTCCACGCTATAATTCCACGGCGAACCCATCGGCTGTAAAAGATAGCCATACGGCGTAGGGCCACCCTGAGGCCACGTCAGAAACTCTGCGGCGCCACACCGTTTCTGTCAATTCAGGGGGGGGGTACGGCCACCGTATCCTACCGTAGAGCAAATGTGTGCAGGCTTAAACGAGTAAAGTGTTGTTTTTGAAGAAGGCAAATACACGTAAACCCTTGTCCAATGTGGGGTTAGGTTCCTGAAAATAGCACCATCGCAATCACCAATCAGAGGGAATAGCCAATCAGCTCTCACCTAATCAACTCAAAACCCAGGATGGGGCTCGGATAAAAAATAAACAATTGATTATTAATAAATGCATCTACCCTCCCATGCTCCTCCAGCCAAAGTAGCTGCATAAAGCAACCCCAGAAGACTTACGCAAGGTAAGGTGCCATAGTGCTGTTTCGAACCAGAGGTTCCTCAACAACGAAAAGACGTTCACGACACACACACAACAACACACACACACACACACACACACACCAGGGGCAAATCCAGGAATTGGGTAGGGGGGTTTCCCAAATAACAGAAAATTATAAATTTCAAAATAATTTCCAAATAAATTACTGAGCTGTTAGTGGTTTATTGTTTATTAGGTACCGTATTGATACAGTTTTTTCTGAGGCTTCTGGCCTTTTTGTGGCACTCTTTCGTGGAGAAGGAGTGAGTTCTGGGTGACCAGGGAACCCCCTGGGTTTGCACTGTAAATGTAAATATTTTTTTGGTTGGGGGGGGGGGGGGTTTCCGGGCAACCAGGAAAATCCCCCTGGATTTGCCACTGCACCACGTGTGTGTGTGTGTGTGTGGTTGTTGTGTGTGTGTGTGTGTGTGGTGTGTGTGTGTGTAAGCAACGTCTTTATTACATATAATAACAGATACTAATATATATAATATACGTATATATATGTATATATATATTGTTACGGCTTGGGAAATTCGCAACATCATTCAGGTCCCGTAGGTGAGATATTCTGAATAACATGTATAGTTGCACACGACCAACGCCATTGTTTAGAGGAATGAAATAGTGATTCATCGGGCTGCCGATCCTTCGAGATAGCCGTTTTTTTCTGTCTCTTTCTTTAATTTGAACAACAACCACCAACCACAACGGCCGCTTCCAACAACCCGCCACCCCCACCATACCACGCAGCCACATCTTCGCCCCTCGCCGTTCAACAGGCTCCGTGCGGCTACGATCTCCGCAGAGCTAGCAGGAGGATGCGCACGTTTTCCGGCCTGTTTTTTCCCGTCTGGTTCTCCGCGCTGGAGGAGAGAAGTCGAGGGAGGGCAGCTCGCCGCGATGGCGGATGGCAGTGTGAGGCGGTCGGGGATGAGGAACGCCCTGTTCCAGAAACCCCATCGAAGGAGGGTGGAGCAAGAACGGGGCGGGGGAGGCGGGCGGGGCGCCGGGTATAAGAGTCGGAGAAGCAGGAGGCATTCTCTCTCTTGGTTCGTGTTTCTCAGTCGGCTCTCTCTCTCTCTCTTGGCTTGGTTCGCTCTCTCTCTCCTCAAGTTGGCTCTCAGTCCGTGTGTTCTTGGTTGGCTCTTTCTCTAGTCGGTGTCGGTCCGTGGCGGTCGAGGGGCAGCACGACTGGCACGGAGGAACGCCCGGAGAGGCCTCGCCGACCGCGCTCGAGCAGGGAGTCAACGGCCCCCCCAAAGTGGACCACGTCGGCGGGCGGTCGCAAAGGACTCTCGACACGAGCAGGAAGTCGCGGACTTCCATTTTCTTGTTGGTTTTGTTGAACGCTGTGTGGTGGCGCCGTGGTCCGAAAAGTAGAACCTGTGGTAAGTGTGCCGTGTGCCCGCGTAGTCGGTTTTTAAATCTTGCTTCGTATTACATTGCTTTATAGTGTGCAATTCTGTGATATAATGTGTGCGTCTTCGTGTTTGTGTAAATAAATGCTTACTTGTTGAATTGTTCCCCCGTTTCGCTGCGTCCTTGCCTTTGTTGGGCCTATTCCATCTTGCTTCAGCGTTAAAGGGTTGAGTGGGCGCGGGACGCCCCGAGAATTAATTGGAACCGTCAGGCCGACGATAACACCGCTCCGGTTTATTCTGTAGCACGGATACGGACCTGCTTGCGGTTCGTGTCGAGTCGGCCTGGGGAGGTACAACCTCGTAGTACCGTGCGGGTTTTTAGGTATAATCGACTTTCGGCGATTCACTCCATTCCGCGCGGGTAGAATGCGGACTGGGTTGTGGTTGAGGGCCGAAGGTCCACCCCGTGACTAGATCCCAGCGTAGTCCGAGAGGTCACGACTGAATTGTCCGTCCGGTGGCGACGTGCCGCGATTCGAGTACGTGGCGTTCGCCACTGCCGGCGGGCGCGAATTCGCAACAATATATATATTACTATATTATCTATATATATAGTATCAGTTATATATATATCAATTATATATATAATACTATATATGTACACGCCCACATGGGTAGTCATTAAGGTGGAGAGCTAATTGGCTATTCCCTCCATTCACAGGTGAGAGATGTGGGTGGTCTTCTTTATTTAGATATTGGACTGCTTTTGATGTTTGCACATGGAACTATGCTTGGGAGACTCATTTGCAATACATTGCTGTATGAACTAATCACTGGAAGATTCTCCAATAAGTGGATAATAACCGGTCTCAGTAGCGATGGGCGTGTAGCATTGGGATTCCTCATGTGTGTACTATGTGTGACGTCTTTATAGTTGTGAGAACTCGAGAAGGTTCGATAACAGCATAGCGCTTACCTTGTGTGTAGGTCTTTTTGGGTTGCTTTGATGTAGCTTTCTTCGGTGAGAGGAGTCCTGGGAGGGGTCAATTGTATACAGTGACATAAATTATGATACATAATATGTATTATAATTTTAGATTCGCTATATTGAGAATATCCTTATTGTCGGGTTTTCACAGCGTGTCTGTGTCGTGTGTGTGTGTGTGGTGGTGTGTGTGTGTGTGGTAGTGTGTGCTGTGGTGTATGTGTGTGGTGTGTTTGTGTGTCTGCAACGCGAGGCTCACAGCAACGAACCAGCGACCGATTTTGATGAAACTTTGCCAAAAGCCTGGGAAAATCAGTATTACTGGGAATAGCTGCGCGTTTGATGTTCGTGTTCTGGCACCGGTGTTCTACACGCCTTGCAGTCGCGGAAAAAACTGCGTACAGTATTTTCAATACTTGTCCTTCAGTTTTGAACTGTAAGAACGAGACTGGTCGAATTGAAACACTTCGGATATTAGAAAATTTAACTCGATGGCGCAGCCGATTTTGGCTGATTGAGTTTTATTTCTTCAAATGGATAAGTCCCTCAAAAATCGGGTATCTATTCACCGTCATTTATAGGTGTTGTATAACAGTGTTTGTAAGGAACTACACCGTTTTCCACTTCGATCTTCTCCTCGATCCAAAACATATGACCAAGTGAATAAGGATCCAAAATAAATGGAATCACCGCATTTCTTTGTGGATTTCTAATAATGATGTTTAGTTATTTACCCGAAAACGATTCGACGACCCAAACACACCCCTTCAATTATTTATTTATTGACCGAAAAATATTTCCACACCACACACCACCTCCGAATTATTTATTTTTACCGAAAACAATTTCCACGATCCACACAGCCAACCTTCTACTTATTTATTTATTTACTGAAAAACGATCCACGACCCACACCCACCTCCAATATTTATTTATTACCGGAAAACGATTCCCCACCCACACACCACCTCCATTATATTTATATTAACGAAAACGATTCCACGTCCGACACAGCCAACCTTGCATATTTATTTATTTACCGGAAAACGATTCCACGACCCACACACCACTCCAATTATGTTATTATTTAAAAGGGAGTGGCGTAGGAAAGTGGGCGTGGCTTAATGAAAAAATATTGTGTGGCTCAGGAGGTGTGTCTAAACCAAGAGCATTGAGAGAAGTTTATCGGTGTTCGTTCCCGGCGTGTGTTGTGTGTGTGTGTGTGTGTGTGTGTGTGTGTGTGTGGTTGTGTGTTGTGTGTGGTCCTGCAACGCGAGGTCACTCACAGTCACAAACCAGCAAACGACGATTATTTTCAATGGTAGTCCTTTCAAAAATAGGGTGTCACTTACCGTCATTTTTTTAAATGAGGAGTGCAGTTGGCAAAAATTACTCAATAGGAAAAATCTTGCCCAGGCAGAGGAACAATTGTAATGTGAAAGCCAATCACGTCTTTGCAATGAATCTTCGTGGTGGATCATCAGAATGAAAAGCATCGTATCCCAGCGCTTCGATCCGTAGCGAATCCCTCGCGCCTACCGGCTTGTAATAAATATATATAATATATATATATTTAAGTATATAATATATATATATATATGAATACATACATATATATATATATATATATGTTTGGGGAGTTAAGAGCTTGAGGCCCGGGGTGGGGGTCGGGGGGGGGTCATTGTCGCCGGTGGCGGTCGCAACTCAAAAGGTTTGTATTAATGGCCGGATGCATTTCAAAAATGGAAGTGCAAGACGATCCTTGAAGGATTGAACCCCATGTGCTGCCTGTGCTCCTTATAGATTGTACTCGTGACCCATTTCTTGAGGAACAGCCCTGTTTCATAAGCATTGAAAACACTGTGCCTATGGTGCAAAGCCCTTTTTTTAGTCTAGAACTCCGGATTCGGGCTTGAGCAAATGGTGCATATGGTAGACTCGTTCACATGAATACTCAATGGCTGACCAAACGCTAAACTCATCCCGCCACCAATTTCTAAAATCAGCGATTTCCTTACTAATGTCAATTACCTTATGGGATTTTCTTCACTCCATACCACTGGAGAGGCTTGACAATTTCCGTTCCATGCTGCATTTAAGGGTACAGTATGCGGCTAAATAACCTGAGATTAAAATGAATCTCCTGGGCACAAGCACTTACTCACTGCAAGTTCGAATGCAGGTCTGGAAAACCTAGAGGGTGGTGAAGATGGCATAAACATCACTTTGTGCATGATATGGTCACAGTGCTACACTCAAACCCGTGAAAATCAAGTTTTATTATGTTCGCGGAAATAAGCATTTGCACCTCTCCCGCGTGTAAAAACAAATCTCATTGCGAAACCCAGTTGGATGAGGGTTTACTGTTTGTGTTTTTGGAGAATTGGAAGGGTCATGGGCCGAGAGAACAGAGAGACCGAGATTGAGAAGAGGTGATAATAAAAGTAAAGGGACTTTTCTATAATGATGAAGAGCAACAGGCCTTTCTCAAGATGAGGTTTGACAGGACTTCTCTGCCATCTAAAGTGAGAAGGACAATAAAGTCCTGTAGACAGTGTGTACAAGGGGGCTAGATGGCAACTCCAGCAGATAGATTCGGGAGAGCAATATTTGGTGGCAAACACCGAGCTTAGACACCCACTTGTCTCAGCATAGGGTGAGCCTGCAGTAATGCTGTTTGAGTGAGGGACGTGATGGAAGTGGGAATATGCAGTACACCAAAGAGAGACTTGATAAAGTTCACTGTGACTTTTTAGAAAATGAGACTGCATCTTCTCGGTTGTTTTCTCTTTTGTTTTGAGCATGCCTTATCCACCATTTTTCAAGAGGTGCCTTGCTGTCGAGGTGCAGACTCATGTTTCCATTGTCCCATTTTCTCATGAACCCTATCCTATCCCTTCTAGAATACCTCACTGGATTATCATTCTTTCTCCCAATAATGTTTGTCTTTCTGGTATATGCACCATCCACCAAATGACATTGGTCTCTGTCAAACAGTAATCTTCTACAAATTTTTAACATAGATAAACTCATTGTCACATCCCCAACTCGTTGTTCCTGGTTTGTGCTTGCAACTCCTTCCCCATCTGCCTTTACCCCAAAGAGCATCACACCTACTTCTGCTGGAGTTAAGGCAGAATGTTTCAAATTGGTGTTTGCTCCAAATCTCATGTACCACACCCTCCCACGTCAGTTGGCATCTACAACCCCTTATACACACTGTCAACTGGACCTGTGTCTCTTCTAACCCGAGAAGGTAAGACCATGAGAAAGGCTGTTGCTCGAATCAGTCCTCTCTTCATCAAATGCCATAGTGCCCTTCTCTCGAACCCTGCTCTATGCTGCTCTTGCTTCTGCTCTATCTGCACTCTTAGCCTATCCCTCTTTGGCCACCCCATATACCTGGAACAAATAGCAAAGCCTCACTGCTATCAAAAAATGTATGGAAAAACTGATCCCTATCAACCTACTGACCAGTACTCTTGTTAAAAATTATAAGCAAGTCTTGGTTGTCCATCTTGCTGCGGATGTCGTCCTTTCAGTTTTCAACGAGCCGAAGTCTCTGACCATACGGTTATGAATTCATCTTTGGTCAACCTAACTGAACATGCTGCCGATCCTTTTCTCAACAGTGGATTAATTAACAAAATCTCTAAAAACAGGTCAGCATTGTTTTCCAAGATGCATAAACTTCAGGCATTCGATCATGATCTGCATCCTGCTACTCACTTGCAAGCTCTCTGCCTGTGGCGCATAAAAGGCAAGGCTCCTTCATTCTCTAAAACGAATGAGCCTCCTCAACTCACACAGTAAGTCTATTGCTGTGAATGGAACAGTCTCCTCTTCCTCCAAAAGAAGTCCTGTAGTGCCCCATGGTGTACTCTGGGCCCAGTCTTTTCACTTATTCTACATGAATTGTCCTGATCCTGGTGCTCCTTTTTTTAAGATTTTGTTGTGAGGCATTCACAGTGTCCTGCAACACCAATCCCATGTGATATTAGCAGACAGCAGCTGTGTCACCTCTGCTAATTTGGAATTGATTTGTGCTGGTCTGATTAGAATAGAAACATAGTCCTTCAATCCGGAAAATAGTAGCATCTCACACTGTCACTCTCCGAAGTATTGTCAACACCAAACCTATTTCCATAATCACCTACTGGAAGAGAGTTTGTCTCTTGAACTTGCTGCATCACCTATCAACATCATGCCTTTTTTGGGCCAACCATATATCAAAGCTGTAGGATCCAAACCAGCCATCAGGACAGAAATGTTGGTACATTACGTCTGAAAAAAATGAACGACTGACAGCCTCAAGGCTTTGTTCCAGCTCGTGGAGTGCTTCTCTCTCCTTTGCTGGCAACTCAGGCAGCGCATTCTGCCTTCTCCTGGATTCTTTGTGAATCTAAAGCTCTCAA
Organism: Eptatretus atami; assembly: GCA_035128595.1. Taxonomy (NCBI): domain Eukaryota; kingdom Metazoa; phylum Chordata; class Myxini; order Myxiniformes; family Myxinidae; genus Eptatretus; species Eptatretus atami. Next base: position 90,275,215 of record CM068963.1, on the reverse strand, counting down.
ATATATTGAAATCTCCCTTTAATGGGCCTAAGTACCAGTTGTATTGTTCTACATTCCAGGCAGGTCAATTTATTTTTATATTACTGCCTTCTTGCGGTCGAATCTCCTTGCATTACCTAAACCCTCCAAACTCCGCAGCACCTCCAGGATGCATGTATCTCTCATATCTCCCTACCTGGTTAAATATCCTCTGTGAACAGCCTCTACATGAGTCCGAATGGTCTTGAAAAAAAACATCGTGATTTTCCCACAAGGCTAGAGTCGTCTGAAAGTGCAAATTACACACAGTGAGAAAACAAGTAAGCTGATGTTTTCAGGCATCACACTCGAAAGAGCACAACAAGGTGTCCGTCTCGGATATCCTGTTTCATGTCATTCATTTATTTATGTGGCACTGTCTTGGTTTGAATCCTTGCTGGAAGGCACTGTCTAGCTGATCCATTTCCCTATACGGTTAAAGCAGATTCTTGAATTTGTACAGGATACTGGGCAATGACTCAATGATGGCAGATGTAAACTACGCTTGGAATCTTTAACCCACCAAACAACCAGCGCCACACCAGGTCCCTTCCGATGGACCTTGCACACATTGATCGATCTATCTTCCTGCTTTGAAACTTCAGGGGGAATTTCTAGCTGATGGGAGATTCATACCCTAGTTGGATAGACATCTCAAAAGGGTGAGTGCGTATACCTGTAAAAAATCCTCACGCCCAGAATAGTCTGTTTAATGACATTTCTTGTTCTTTTATAAGTGCAAAAGTTATAAACCGAGGAGTGTCATTCAGATGGCAACACAAGTACCGCAAACTAGGACAAAATCTTTTGCTCATCTTCTGTTGTTCAGAGTACAAATTATGTTATGTAAGGTCTGCACTGAGTATTCCCCCTTTAACTCAGCAATGTGTGGTAATACAATTGAGCATGTGTGGATTGTGACTCATGTCGACTGAAGGTGGAGTGTTCCAGGAGAACTATCTAATGTCATACTGCAGTGGCTCACTGAACTTTGGCTTGGTTGGATAATCACCATGAACGTCAAATTTGATATGAAAGCTGGAATAATGATAAATGGATGATGGGATGCTGCATAGCGACAACTGAAAAAGGAATCTTGTGTGAAAATTGGAATTCAGTTTTCACGGAGGAGCGACCTGTGTGCATTAATTCCACTGTATCATCCCGATTTATCATGGCCAATTAAAAAACCTGATGATACTCGGAGATGTCAAAGGAACCGTTAATCTTTTTTTTTTTTTTTTTTTTTTTTTTTTTTTTTTTTTTTTTTTTTTTTTTTTTTTTTTTTTTTTTGCCATACCAATGACATGACCGTCAAAAGGGACTGGCTTACACATGTATCATTTTGAGCATGCGCAATGAGGCGCTGGCCAGGTGACTGTCACTCCATGAGTGGTGATCATTATTGGCGTGTTGCAGCATGGAAAAGCAGAGCCTGCCGGCTTCACAATCAGCATTACCGGAGGCAAGAAAATACTGCCGAGTTCTTTTCTATACCCCAGGAAGCCTTTCGCTTTCAACAAAGGATGTATCTTGGAGATGCTGTTTATATTCCAGGCAGATGTTTGACAAGAGAATATTCTCAAAAACAATTCAACAATATACCCTTAGCGGCAGTATTACCGCAAGTCATGTTTTACATTTTAGTACTGTTGAAAGAATCATTGAAAAAATATTTCTTGCGACAAAACTTGTGAAAGTCATTTTCATGCAGAGCAGAACACAATAACTCAAAATACATTGCTCATTGATTTACTAAGGACTTGAGATGAATGTCATCATGCTTTGTAAAGATAAAGTTAAAGTGTCTTGTTCGAGCTCATAACTTCATGGACCCTGCCGAGATCAAGCCGTTCCTCCAGGCTGGATGACCAAGCAAGGTGGAGACTGATCAGAGAGGCCACCAAGAGGCTAATGAAAACTTTGAAAGAGCTACAGGCCTTTATGGCAAAGACTTCTCACTGCGTGCATGCGATAACAATATCCCAAGCACTCCACAATCCGCACTGTATGGTAGGGTGGCAAGAAGGAGGCCATTACTGAAAAATGACCACCTTGAGTCCCGTTTCAGGTATGGTCAAAACCGCTATGGAGATTCTGAAGCCACGTGCCAAAACTTTTTGCAGTCTGACAAAATTAAGATGGAACTTTTTGGCCTAAATGTAAAACGTTACATTTGGTGCAAACCCAACACAGCACATAGAGAGATAATGACCCCCGACCCCACCCCGCCGGCTCAAGCACTTAACTCCCCCAAACACATATATATATATTATATAAATGTGTACTATGTATGTATATATATATATAATATATATAGTATATACTAGCGATACCCGTGCACAGCACGGGATAGCAGTACAACATAGCTGGTAGCAGACGACAGACCGTACACCGGGAATGACAAAAATACGCATTGTGCAAAAAATGCAAGTGGAACTATGGAACGCCAAAGCTCCAAACATTGTCGGCGATATCCGCCTAAGTGCCACAGCAATTCATAGGGATCGCATGTGGTACGGCGAGCCGAGTTTTTAGTGTGCAAAAGCTTGGTATTATAACAAGAATATATATATATATTATATATATATATATACATACTACATACATACATTATATATATATAATTTATATATATAATTTATGTAACGTATAACAATTGACCCTCCCACACTCCTCTCAACTGAAGAAGCTACCATAAAGCAACAAAAAAGACCTACACACAAGGTAAGCGCTATGGCTGTTTCGAACCCCTTCATCGAGTTCTCAACAACTATAAAGACGGGTCACACATATACACACATGAGAATCCAATGCTACACCACCCCATTCAGCTACTGACCGGTTTTACACTTATTGGAGAATCACCAGTGATAGTGCATACAGCAATGTATGCAAAATGAGGTCTCAACCAACATGTTCCATGTGCAAACGGTCAAAAGCAGTCAATATATATAATAAAGAAAGACCACCCACATCTCTCACCTGTGAATGGAGGGAATAGCCAATTAGCTCTCACCTAATTGACTCGCCCATGTTGGGGCTGTACATATAACTGTATATTATATATATATAATAATATATACATATATATGTAATAAAGACGTTCATCACACCACACACAGACACACACACACACACACACACACACACACACACACACACACACACACACCAGGGGCAATCCCAGGGGGGTTTTTCCTGGTTGCCCAGAACCCCCCCCCCCCTCCCAACAAATAAATATTTTACCCATTACAGTGGCAAACCCAGGGGTTCCCTGGTCACCCAGAAATCCTTTCTCCACGAAAGTGTGCCACAAAAAAAGCCAGAAGCCTCAAAAAAACTGTATCAATACAGTACCTAATAAACAATAACCACAAAACAGCTCAGTAATTATTTGGAAAATTATTTGGAAAATTTATAATTTTCTGTTATTGGAAACCCCCCTCAGCCAATTCCTGGATTTGCCCTGGGTTGTGTGTGTGTTGTGTGTGTGTGTGTGTGGTGTGTGTGTGTTGTGTGGTGAACGTCTTTTATCCGTTGTTGAGGAACTCTGGTTCGAAACAGCGCTATGCACCTACCTATGCGTTACGTCTTTGGGTTGCTTTATGCAGCTACTTTGGCGGAGGAGCATGGGAGGGGTCAATTCATTTATATATAAATCAAATTGTTTATTTTATCCGAGCCACCTGGGTTTAGTTGATTGGTGAGAGCTGAATTGGCTATTCCTCTGATTGGTGATTCCGAGTGCTGCATGTTTTCCAGGAACCTAACCCCCACATTGGGACAATGGGTTTACTGTATGCCTTCTCAAAAACAACACTTACATCATTAACCACCCAAATTCAGGCTTCCTCTCACATTCCCAATTTTATTCCTCACTCTCCAGTCTGTGAACCATCTTCTGGAAACGGTTCTATCCCACTCTGCCTTCCAAGAGATTCAACCAAGTATTATACCAAAAATTTCATGTCATTCCCCATCATTACCCACAATCTTTTTACCTCCATTAACCTCACCAAGCTCAATCCTCTTACAGGTTCTCCTATTTTCCTGTTTATTCATTCCCTTGCTTTTTAGCCTCCGCTGAAGAAGTCGCCGGAAGTATTATGTTTTCAGTTTGTCCGTCTGGATGTCCGTCTGTCCATCCATGATAGGTTTTCGTTTCCACGATAACTTCAGAATGGCTGAAGGGATCTCAGTCAAACTCGGAAGAAGTATGCATAATGATGTATCCATAAACCGATAATTATAAATGGGTCAAGGGGTCAAAGGTCATGTCAGTTTAAAATGTGAATTTTGAGAACAGCTGAAGGTGTTAAATCAAACTCGGTACATGTACGTATAACAATGTAATAATGTGGGCGGAGGCATTTCTGTCGACGTCGCAACATCGAGAGTGCCGTTCTAGATCCATCATTCAGTGTTTTCATGACCCCACTGTCATACCTATGCCCATTAATGACCCTCTGTCACCTTGCTCTTCCTGGGATTCGATGTTGTATCCAAAAAGGGATAAAATCAGGCATCGGGTAAGATATCACTGTTAAATAATTTGAAACATAAAATGAGGAGATGGATTAAATGTCAAATATTGTTTCCTATATGGCAATATTTACCGAAATGGTAATACAAAAGGGAACACAGTTATCTTCTGTAATAATGCAACAATATTTTTGGATTGTGCAGACCGACGGTTTGCTGTCGGCAAGCTTCATTTCATGCCAAACAGATTTTTCTGCCTAAGTCATGTGTGTTGATTAGTTCAGCTGGTTTGGGTATGGCTGTTACATTTGTAATGGTGCCATGGTGCTTATATATATATTTTATGACTGGTGTAACTGCAGCTCAGTCCGACAGTAACTCATCACGGATGGTTACTGTATGAAGAGCGACTGTTTGGCGGTAAGTAATTTCCATTAACATAGTTGTGAGAGATCCCAGTATGTGCCCCGGTTTAGGATAGGTACACCGTATCCCTACTTGTCATTAGAGGCGACGAAAAGGGTTGGCATCAGGAAGGGCATCCGGCCATAAAACATTGCCTCAAAAAGGGAACCATGATGGAGAAATTGTCATGGGACCCGCAAGGCTAACCCCCAACTCTAGTAGGGAAAATGGCCTTAAAATGCCTGTTGTATTGTAGAGAGAAAAGTATTGCTTTTCCTGAAAAGGAAAATGGCCCACTTCCCTTCTTACCTTTTTTTTGTTGAATAGCATTTATGCACATAAACATGATACAGGGCACTCGCATACAATGTGTGTGCATAGACCAAGTCGTATATGGAGAATGATTTGCCAAGTAGGACATGGTTGATTCAAATATTTTTTTGATGTATTGTATTCAACTCGGTTAAGTTTTTCTCTTTGTTCTGTCAGCATAACCAGCGTGGTTACCTAATTGACTTGATAGAGACATTGTCCTGATTATTTATTCATTACTCCTGCCAACAAAGGTGGAAGATATTATGTTTTTTTATCTGTTTGTCTGTCTGTGTCTTTGAGCAGATATTTCAAAATGTTATGGATGGATTTGGACGAAATTCGGTGGACAGGTCGGGTGTGTGATAAGGACTAATCGATTTTGATTTGGTGAAGATCCTGACACAAGAATTTTGAAGTGATTTCTTCACCATTGAATAGATGGGGCCAAACCGATATATAGCATGATACACGACATGGCCAAAAGTATGTGGACACCTGCTCATCCAACATCTCATTCCAAATCATGGGCATTAATATGGAGTTGGTCCCCCCTTTGCTGCGATAACAATCTCCACTCTTCTGGGAAGGCTTTCCACTAGATGTTGGAACATTGCTGCAGGGATTTTGCTTCCATTCAGCAACAAGAGCATTAGTGAAGTCGGGCACTGATGTTGTGCGATGAGGTCTGGCTCGCAGTCGGCGTTCCAATTCATCCCAAACGTGTTCAAGGGGGTTGAGTCAGGGTCCTGTGCGGACCAGTCAAATTCTTCCACACCGATCTCGACAAACCATTTCTGTATGGACCTCACTTTGTGCACGGGGTCATTGTCATGCAGAAACAGAAAGGGCCTTCCCCAAACTGTTGCCACAAAGTTGAAAGCACAGAATCGTCTAGAATGTCATTGTATGCTGTAGTGTAAGATTTCTCTTCACCAGAACTAAAGGGCCAAACCCTAACCATGAAAAACAGCCACAGACCATTATCTTCTTCCACCAAACTTTACAGTTGACACTAAACATTCGGGCAGGTGGTGTTTCTCCTGGCATCCGCCAAAGCTGGTTTGTCCGTCAGACTGCCAGATGCTGAAGCGCGATTCATCACTCCAGAGAACGCGTTTCCACTGCTCCAGAGTCCAATGGGCGTGAGCTTTACACCACTCTAGCCAACGCTCCGCATTGCTCATGGTGATCTTCGGCTTGTGTGTGGCTGCAGCCATGGAAACCCATTTCATGAAGCTCTCGACAAACAGTGTTTGCGCTGACGTTGCTTTCCAGAGTCAGTTTGGAATCAGTAGTGAGTGTTGTAACCGACAGACGATTTTTCTGCACTACATGCTTCAGCACTTGGCGGTCCCATTCTGTGAGCTTATGTGGCCTACCACTTCACGGCTGAGCTGTTGTTGCTCCTAGACATTTCCACGTCAATAAACAGCACTTACAGTTGACCAGGGCAGCTCTAGCAGGGCAGAAATTTGATGAACTGATTTGTTGGAAAGGTGACATTCTGTGACGGTGCCACGTTGAAAGTCACTGACCTCTTCAGTACAGCCCATTCTACTGCCAATGTTTGTCTACGGAGATTGCATGGCTGTGTGCTTGATTTTATACACCTGTCAGCAATGCGTGTGGCTGAAATTGCCGAATCCACTAATTAGAAGGGGTGCCCGCAACTTTTGGCCATGTGGTGTATTTCAAAAGGATGTGCTTAAATTATGAAAAAAACTTGGTGATGAGTTGGGAAGGTGACAAGAACAAGCCTATTAGATTTCGGTTAAGGTCCGGATGCAGATCCGGCCTACAGTGTCCTGCAAAAGTATTCACCCCCCTCCAAAGTTTTCACACTTTGATGCCACCTGAACTTATTTCATGATGCTTTCAAATCAAACTTAATATATAGTCCTCACAAACTACTGAAAAGTAATAAGATAAAATATGTATATAAAATGTGAAAAAGTTAAATTAACAGAGAAAATCAGATGATTCTCAGTTGCATAAGTATTCAAACCCATTGCCTAATTAACCCAAAATCACTTCAGAGCAAATTATTTGTTGAAAGGTGAAAAATAAGTATAATAGGTTTCACTGTATGTAATCAGTGCTTTAATTGAAAAATTAATCTCCTCCACTTATCTAAGGAGTTTTAATGTGCAACTCACATGGTCAAAAAACAAGGCAAACATAAAGACCAAGGGATTTCCAATGAAGTCAGACAAAGTGTTGGAGAAGCATCGTTCAGGAGAGGGTTAAAAGAAGATTTCAAAGTCACTCATTATCCTTTGAGTACGGTGAAATTTATTACCAATAAGTGGAAGACGTATCATACCAACCAGACTCTACCCAGATCAGGTCACCCATCCAAACTCAGCAGCCGGGAAAGCGGGAAACCGGTTTGGAATATCACTGTAAATCCAAACAAGACTTTGAAAGCTCTGCGAGGCTCTATATCCGAGATGGGGGTCAGTGTTCATCTATTAACTCTATCCCATTCCCTTCACAAGTTAGCCTCTATGGACAGGTAGCAAGAAAGAAGCCATTACTGTAAAAAAACGCATCTAAAAGCTCATATGGAGATTGCGAAGAAGCATCTTAATAATACTGCAGGCATATGGAGAGAACGTTTTGTGGTCAGATGAGACAAAAATAAACTTGTTGGTCTTAAATAAAAGCGTTACATGTGGGCAAGCTAACACTGCACAACGCCCAGTCAACACCATCCCTACTGTCAAGCGTGTGGTGGCAGCATCATGTTATGGGGCTTATTTTCATCAGCAGGGACTGGAAGATTTTCAGGATAGAAGGGACAATGGGCGGTACAAAGTACAGGAGAATCCTTGATGAAAACATGCTTGAGTCAGCCATGAATCTGAAACTGGGAAAGAGATTCACATTTCAGCAGGACAATGATCCAAGTCACAAAGATAAACCCACACTGGAGTGGCTGAATAAGAAGAAAATTAATGTTCTTGAGTTGGTCGAGTCAAAGTCCTGATTGAACCCATTTGAACATTTATGGCGAGACTTGAAGGTTGCAGTCCATGAGATCCCCATCAAACTTGGCAGAACTAGAGCAATTTTTGCAGCAAGATGGCAAACATTTCACCATCTCACTGTGCAAAGCTGGTAGAGATCTACCCAAAAAAGACTCGTAGCAGTCATTGCTGCAAAAGGTGATTCCACCAAGTACTGACCGAAGGGGATGAATACTTTTACAACCAGTGAGTTTTTGATTTGCACATGTTTTTGTAGGTATTCTGACATGTAACTCCTTCAACTTAACAGTGTTTAGTTTGATCTCTTCAGTTATGAATAAAAAAGTTCATTTTGAAAAATTGTTTCTACAAAAGTGTAATTCATCTAATGTGGCATTATTGGTAGGGGTGAATACTTTTGCAGCCACTGTATCAGCAGGATACAAAATGTAAACTGTTCGGCTTAGCAGACGTATGCACGCCCTGGTGTGTGTGTGTGGTTAACCTACCTGGTTAACCTACCTAAACATCATACCAAGTGTCGTCTCTTATTACAGTGACCAAAAACTCCATGAGGAACTGGTGCATAAATCAAATGCAGAACAAGGACATGAGGACAAATCAGTGTCCCTTCTACATGAATTGTGAGGAAATTATTGAAAAAATAGACAAATGAACACACTATATGCGATTGGAATTTGAGGTCACAGAATCATAAGCCAGGGGAGAAGATGAGAACATGAAAGCTTTTGTGTTGGAAGTAAAACTTTTGGAATGGGGGAAAAAAGCAAGTGTGAAAGCCAGAAAAGATGAAAAGGAATGAAAAAAAAGGAAAAAAAAAAGAGAGTGAGAGAATAAAAAGGAATGAGGAAAGAGAGACAAAAAAAATCTGCTTTTATTAATAATACCAGTAAATCTGCCCGTAGACTGTGAACATCACAGGCTTTCCCTGTTTCAAATAGGCATGGCCACCAAAGGCAATACTTTTTACACTTCTCTGAGCGACAGCACTGCAATAACATACAGTTTCTGCATCGTTATACTTTGTTGTATGCACAGAGTGAATTTTTACACGACAGGTCGGACCGGATCAACCCTTTACAACTTGCCAATAAAAAAGAGAAGCAACATTGCACAACAAAAGAAGAAAAAATAAATTCTGCTTTCAAATAATTGCCTCCGTGGAAATCTAACTTTTACCAAGGTCTCGAGATACTCTTCAATAAAAAACATGCAAATATTAATATCTGACTTGTCTTTGGTATCATGACACCTGAATATTTCAGGCATGAAGTGCACATCCTTCCAAGTGCAAGAGAAGTGGAGTGGTTCCCATCATGTACAGCCCTTTTGGCTGCTGGTTGCATCATTGGTTAGGGGCACGGCTATGCTGCTGATGCAGTCCCCTATTACCAGTACACTGGTGCTCATTTCGCTGACCTTGGAAGGATGACAGCTGAGTCAACCCCTGAGGTTAATTCAGCAGTCAACAGGGCTTGAAGTCAGGACCCGAGGATCCCAAACCAAGTAGGGTGGTAAATGTCCATATTTGCATCCCCAGGGTAATACTTTCACAAGCTTATGATATACCAGTCACTGATGAGCCGAAACATTATGACCACTGACAGGTGAAGTGAATAACATTGATTATCTTGTTCAATGGCACCTCTCAAGGGGTGGGATTAATTTGCAGCAAGTGAACAGTCAGTTCTTGAAGTTTATGTGTTGGATGCAGGAGAAATGGGCAGGAGTAAAGACCTGAGCGACTTTGCAAGGGCCAAATTGTTATGCCAGACGACTGGGTCAGAGCATCTCTGAAACGGCAAGGCTTGTGGGGTCTCCTGGTCAGCAATGGTGGGTACCTAACAACAGTGGTCCGAGGAGGGACAAACCACAAACCGACGACAGGGTGTTGGGGCCGCAAGGCTCATCGATGCGCGAGGGCAAGAAGGCTATCCCGTCTGGTCCGAACCGACAGAAGGTCTACTGTGGCACAAGTCACAGAAAATTTTAATGGTGGTCATGGGAGAATGTGTCACAATCCACAGTGCATCGCACCCTGCTTGCGTATGGGGCGCGTAGCCGCAGACTGGTCAGAGTGCTTAGATGACCCCTGTCAGGTCAGGTATGGAGCATGCACCAGAGCAGCGCATCGCTGCATCCACTTTCCCCCAGTACTCCAGGAGGCCTCTGTCTGGCCATCCCCAGGCAGATGCCTGGCCCATCCCCATCTCCTTGAGATGCCGATCAACCTGCTGCAACCATGAGGCATGTGATCCTCCATTGGCCTCCTCCACTCACGGACTCCCTCGCTGAGAGAATCTGGTGAGCAGGATCAGCATCAGGAAAACGAGCCACATGTCCATACAGCCGCAGCTGACCTCACGGTCTATGCAGGTAACAAATCCCATTTGAGTCTCTCTCAGCAACCACTCGTTGGACACAAAGTCCGACCAGCGATAGCCAAGGAATTAAGTCTCCATCTCAGATCCCTTGTCAGAGTCCAAGTGCACATCGATGGAGCAAGACTGAAAACCAAAGGACCTGAAGACTCGGACTTTCGTCCTCCCGCACAGGTACCGGCAGCACCCACCCCCATGATCCAGTGAATCCATGACTCCCCAGGCCCGGCCCAGACATCTGATGACCTCTGACTCACAGCCAGCAGAGACATGAATATCACTGCCAAGTAAGTGAATCTCTCCACAACCTCAACATCCTCACCACAAACAGGCACAGACAGGACAGCAGCATCCAGATGTCATTGAAAACCTGGATCTCAGTTTTGACCCAGGAAACCCATAATCCAGCAGCTCCAACCCCTGTCCACATTCAAAAGCGCCTACAATGGGCACACGAGCATCGAACTGGACCTTGGAGCAGTGGAAGAAGGTCGCCTGTCCGATGAGTCCTGTTTTCTTTTAGATCACGTGGATGGCCGTGTACGTGTGCGCCGTTTACCTGGGGAAGTGATGGCACCAGGATGCACTGTGGATGACGACAAGCCGGTGGAGGGAGTGTGATGCTCTGGCAATGTTCTGCTGGGAAACCCTTGGTCCGGCCATTCATGTGGACGTCAATTTGACATGTGTCACCTACCTAAACATCATTGCAGACCAGGTAACACCCATTCATGGCAATGGTATTCCCTGATGGCAGTGGCCTTTTTCAGCAGGATAATGCGCCATGCCGCACTGCACACATTGTTCGGGAATGGTTTGAGGAACATGTTGAAGTGTTCACGGTGTTGCCCTGGCGTCCAAATTCTCCAGATCTCAATCAGGATTGAGCATCTGTGGGATGGATGTGTGACTGACAAGTCCGATCCGCGGCGGCTTCACCTCGTAACTTAAAGACTTGAAGGATCTGCTGCTAATGTTTTGGTGTCAGATACCACGACACTTCAGGGGTCTTTTGAGTCCATGCCTCAGCGGGTCGGCGGCTGTTTTGGCGGCACACAGAGACCAACAGCATATTAGGCAGGTGGTCATAATGATTTGGCTCATCGGTGTATGTGTATATATATATATATATATATATATATATATATATATATATATATATATATATATATATATATATATATATATATATACACACACACACATATCCCTTGAATATCCCTTGGAGCACAGCAAGACAATCATTAAGAAGTGGAAGGTGTATGGTACCACCAAGACCCTGCCGAGATCAAGCCGTTCCTCCAGGCTGGATGACCAAGCAAGGTGGAGACTGATCAGAGAGGCCACCAAGAGGCTAATGAAAACTTTGAAAGAGCTACAGGCCTTTATGGCAAAGACTTCTCACTGCGTGCATGCGATAACAATATCCCAAGCACTCCACAATCCGCACTGTATGGTAGGGTGGCAAGAAGGAGGCCATTACTGAAAAATGCCACCTTGAGTCCCGTTTCAGGTATGGTTACAAAACCGCTATGGAGATTCTGAAGCCACGTGCCAAAACTTTTTGCAGTCTGACAAAATTAAGATGGAAACTTTTTGGCCTAAATGTAAAACGTTACATTTGGTGCAAACCCAACACAGCACATCTAGTCCATGAGGCCGACCACTTTGTCGGTACCAAATTAGTGCCCGGTTGTGTTGTATCATTGGAAAGCTTATGACCTGCAATGTTGTGGAAATGCTGATAGCAAGCAAAACAGAGTAGCTGAAGCGTTTAATTAGCCAAATTCAAAATGACCGACGCTGAATTCCTGTTGTTTTCAATATTTGAGAAAATTTTAATCCACATGGCAGAATATGCATATGTAGCTGCATATTCATTACTATGATGTTATATACACTACTTGAAATAGATAAAGTAAATTGAAACTCTTTCAAAATGTAAAATCCACATTCCGCAAATACAAAAAGTGTCACAACTTTGGAAAATAGTCCACATAAAGGAGTGATTTTGTTTTCTACATATATGTTTTCATATATTATGAGGATTCCATTAAAACCATACTTGATGTAATCAAACCCTTCCTTGTCATGAGCAAAACAAGTGGAAATACATCAAAATGAAAAAGCGATATTAGTGTCTTGTGTTATGTTTAAGAATATTGTATAGGTGTTAGTATTCAGTGGCTGATCCATCTATTGATGAAATTTGATACTCAATAGGCCTACCAGGACTCGCCATCACTTGTCTGGTAATCTATACAGGGAATTCCTTACAGTTTGGATATAAGTGATGATTCACTCCATCGTTTTTGAGTTGTGGCCTTATCCTGAACATTTTAAAAAATATTGTACTGGTGGTAGATAGAAATAGATTATTGTTTTTCTAACATATCTAATCATATTATAGCATATATTCAAAATCGTCCATTCCTTAGTCTGTCTGTAGGCTTGAAATGCAAAAATCTGTACTGTTGCAATGCACTTTTTGCTTCATGTAGTAATTTGAGACTGCACTCATGCAATAAGTTGCGTTTGTTTTCATTATACAAATGATTGTTGTTGCTTTATTTCAGGTATCCCAATCAAGCATAAGTAATAATAGCCATGCAATCCTCTAACAGTGGTGAAGGGCCTCACAGACCGCTTTTCAAATAGATTCGCGCCCCAAGCAAAAGATCTAAACCTTTTTGTGTTATCCATTTATCCAGAGGAAGATTCCCAAGCTCTCGCTCACTTCACCAAAAGATGTTCATCATGGCAGACATTGCTAAATGCTGCATGTGTACGTCAGCATGCCCCATTGCTGGAGAAAGCTCATAATCTATCAGAAGGACAGGTGCCTGACATAGTTTACCATAGACAGTGTCGGTCACGCTTTACATTGAAACGCGACCTTCAGCTCTTAGAAAACATCGAGAAAGGCGTGATGATGGTGAAACCACAGTATTTTGGTAAGCAGTAACATCTTCCCAGGTCAAAGCTTCAACAGCAAGGGTTTACAAAACAAAAATGCATATTCTGTGAAAGAGAAAAGTATAAAAAAACATCAAGAAGCAAGAGAATCAATTTACAGTGCACAGGCTGCGATGCGATAAGAGAATACGGGAGTGCGCAATGTAAAAGAGCGACCCGAAGATCTTAGCAGTTGCGTCAAGAGACTTAGTTGCCGCTGAGGCACATTACACCACTCATGTTACCGCATGTACACTAATAAAGGCGGGTGAAACTGCAACAACTGATGTGTCTCCTTGATGCCGAAGAAGACTGCCTGTACAACGAGGCTGAAAGAACATGCGAACGAATCGCTCTACAACATTTATCCGTGATGATTTATTCACGAATCCCGTGTATTAAAGATGATTGATCTCACAGCAATCGTCGTTGAGGTGATGTCAAACACAGGGATCACCATGACCAAAAGAATCCACCAGAAGCATATTCGACGAAATATTGACAAGGATTTGCAGATACTTTACATTTCTGTAAAGATGATAAGGGAAAACACTCGTATTCCCTCAACACTCTCATGATCTACGAACTTGTGAAAGAAAACCAGAAGCTCAAGGACAATAGAAAACCCTTAACGCAGTAAAATCTGGTGATTCTTCTGTCGTTATCCAAGCTGCCAAATAATTCGATCTTCCAAAAAGAGATCCGGCAGGATCACGTGTGGCCTTTCACGCCCGCTTTGGTGAACTGGAGTGGCTTCCGATACCAGAACTTCTGCAAATCTTCATAACGTGTGTCCTTTCAGTGAACAAGCTATCACAGTGCCTCGCAGAAAATTCAACTGTTAGTGGATTCATGATGGCAAGATCTGGTCTACAGTGTCACCTGTGGTCGTGTGAAACCACCGAAGCACATCTTGCTATCAAATGCAGTGAAAACACTGACAGGAAACTCGGAAATCATCCAATAATGAAACAAACTAGGCATGGAGTTTCATATACTGTTCTCGAGAAAACGACACTGCCTTGAGCCTTCAGAAAATAGCCTCATCCTCAGATGATTCTGTCCCACTTCCTGATTGTGTTAACCCCTACAATATTTCCCTCTCATTTTGGGACAATATAGATTTCCTCGAGGAAACTGCAACAGGAGCAGGAACAAGCCACAGGTCAATGGCATCATTGTCCAACAAAAGGTGTAATGGTCCTAAAGCTGGATACGGCACGACCTGTATAGAAAAGAAATAGCACACGTTCCATCAAATATGAAGAACAACAGCTTCCAATTTATAACACTGGAAAGAGAAGGACCTGGAAGCAAAACAGTTGCTGAAGAATACCGACGCTCTTCCTCAAAAATCCATCCACAGAAAGAACTTGATCTGGATTCTTCTACCGGCAAATGCACCCGGAAAACCAAATTATTCCAGGATGGACAGGAATCAACATCATTATGAGACAGGATCAGACAGTTCATCAGCACAACATAGGCTATCTACCCAATCAATTTTCCAGCAACCAGCATGGCGACAGCAGCTGAGATTTTGAACAGGTCAATGAAGTAAAAGAAAGCCTACATCTTCAAGAGGTTGACTGGTATTCGACCAGGCCCTTTATTCCAAAGTGGCAGAATGTTATGTGGAAACACAGATGTCAATATCCGCGGAGAATTCTTCGCCTCGGCTCTTTTCATATGGTCTGCAACTTTCTGGAATACTTGGAAAACGTTTTGAGGTGCAGGCCTGCGTGACTTTGCATTGAGCAGGAATAGTGGCAGAGGGGTCTGTAACGAGTGTCATGGCAGGCAGACAGTACAACAGGTCTCTCCAAACGCAAACAAATACATATATGAGGCCCTTTTCAGATTGCTATGGCGGGATTTCTGCTATGGCTGAAGGAACAACAACCTACACAGAATAACAAGATCGATCAGTTATTGGAATTACTGAGTGATCTTCTGGACACTTCTCGTCAAAGTTCCAAATATGAAGAGACGCTGAACCATGAATTGTTCTTGCAGATGCTGGAACACTTTGAGAAAATTTGTGAACATCTACGGCACCCAATGGACCTCTTTCAGCGTATGGATGTCATACTTTGACATGGTTGGGGGAGTATTGCTGGCCCTAATTCGCTCTTCCAGAGAAGGTGATTGGAATTTGCACATGGCTGCAGTTTCGTGCACGATGTCTGGTGCTTCGCCTATGACTGACAGAATTATGCCCGTACCTTCCAGTATACTACGCTGAAATGTCCCAGCTCAGAAATGACCATCCAGAAGTGCTTCAACAACTTCCATGAAGGAGAGTTTTCTGTCCAACTAGGAGAAAAGAACCCCTTTGCTAAGATACCCTGGACCAGACAATTGAAGACAGCCAATCGTGACACAAAAGTTGCGGGAGGAGTGCGCAAGTATAGTCTCAAACCTGGTGCAGTGAGTCGGTTCTTCCTGACAGCAGAATACCGGTCATCCTTCTTGCCATTCTCCGAGACGTGTTAGTCACAGGCAAATCTGATCATGGACATGTAGAGTTACAGAACAGCAGAATTAAAAAGATGAACTGGCTGTCAATGCTGTGTAGAAACCCTGCAAAAATGGGTTAATCCCTTTGAAGAAAATCACAAGAACTAGTCAGTCTGTCTACAGCTGCTGATGCAACAAGGCAGATTGCCACACAGTGAAAGGAGCGTGGCCAACAGTGGAGTCTTTCGTCTTCTCTTCAAGCTCGATTGGAACGTTTTATTTGTGCCATGTATGATGCTTACATCTGGAGATGCTTCAGTCAACGAGTTTCGGTAGCAAACTATTTTGTGCAAAGAAAGGTGAGAAAGGTCCTACAGTTACCGCATGTGGCAGATTTGTCTTGAAACATGCACGGCGAGCAAATTATCAAACCTCAATTTGGAGACAGAGTTGATGACGATCCAAGATGCCCAATCCTGCAGGCTATGGCTGGAATTCGTTGCGATGGTGATGAAGAACACTTAGCCGTAGACTGGATGGATGGTGCACCGGCCCCCGACGCTGTTCTGAAGATGGCTGTCCTGCAAATTCGGAAGTCCTGTCGAGTTCCTCAATGTCCCTGTGCTGCATAATGGATTGAAGTGTTCTGACATTTGTAAGTTTGAGCCCCATGTGAAAACCAACCAATGAACGACGGTAACAGACAGCGAAATGGAGTTGACAGCGAAGACGATTATGAAACTGAAAGCTATTAGTTCAAATATTCCAAGATTGTGTACTTTCATTATTGTGTTTGAATAAAATATAATGTGTTTTGTCTTATAACATGCCTTATATTTTATTTCTGTGTTGCTGTTACAGCTGCGACATTTGAAATCTGGACCAAATGATCAACTGATGCCGAAAGCCATAATTAAATATTTTCTATGATAAGAATTTGTTTCCTATATATGTAAGGTGTCATTTATTGACAAGGTTCAAATTATATTAAGATGTATTCAAGGTACTGTTATTATAGTGCCTGAGTTGAAGTTTCTATGTCGTTCTACATGTTGGAAGACACATTTTTCTAAGTGAAGAAAAAACTTTGTTTCGCATCAAGGGTCCGCAGTATTTCATGTCGGTGTCTGTGAGTGTTTTTATTTTCTTCTTATGTTTATCACGACTATAAACTGTACTCCATGAGCTTTCTTTGATATATGAATTATACACATTAAAGTATAATTAACAGTAAAAACGTCCCAACTCAAATCCATGGTGTATAAAATTATCGAAAATCTTCCGATTTTGTGCAAGAGGGGGTCGCGTATAAACAGTGCCTTACACGATATAAGCTACCGATATTTCCTTGCTATCAAGTGATTTTGATACCCCAGGGGACCCATCTTTACAAAAATTGACTAGAACAGGGCACTTTGTTTGGTACCAATGACCAAAATTTGGGCTCGCCTCATGGACTAATCACCAAAGAACACTATCCCGACTTGTGAAGCA
>CM068963.1:90228075-90244657 GCA_035128595.1 Eptatretus atami | reverse complement strand
ACTTTCAATCCCTTCATCTAAGCTTTGACAGAGTAGACAGCCAGCCGCAAAGAACAAGCCTGACAAAAAGTTGCTTCCAGGTTTTCAGCGCAAAGATATTCAATCTAAGGAGGTCTAAGGATAAAGCTGCTTGCCGATAATAATCCAGTCAAAATGCAATATTTGAGAGTGCCAGTGAGTTCACACAGATGCCAAATTAACAGAGTTGAGACTCTATCAAAAGTGACAGCATGTACTTTGGGTGAAAATGAAATATACAAGGTGATACAAGGAAAATAATACAATAAAGAAAAATCAGAAGCAAGGAAAAATAAACAGTTATCCCCACAATGTCTTCAATCCATCAGCATTCCTGCAATGTACTGCTTTATGCAAAATAACGGAAGATGTCATCACACAAATGCCTCAGAGCAAATGAGATTATTCATTTATTGAGGAATGTTTCAGTAAATCCAAAAAAATAACACTATGCTCATGGGAAATCGACCTTCCTGCATGCATTTCATTTGGAGGGATGTCTGTTATAAACAAAGGTCTGACATGGACTCCTCTTGATTTTTTTTTCTTCCACTCTGCCCAAAGTTATCTCTTTCGTTAAGAGTGGCCACAGAACCCTTGGATACAACCGAAGATGTAAAACTAACAATTTGGATCTGGAGATAGGGTTGGATCGAGAGTTCAGCATCCAAGAAAAGTTGTATCAATAGTCTACTTGATCGATTTGATGACATTAGTTGAGTAATAACACGTGCCCATGGATGTTCCCTTACGGGGTTGACCCCCTCCCACAGCATTTGAAATATTTGACAAAATGAGGTGAATTTCCTGATTTTTGTGTTCGAATGTTTCAAGTAACTTGGCATTTTCATTTTTGAAACCATATATTTTTAAGATTAAAATATTTTCCAAATATCCAAACAATCTGTTTGTTTTTTTTGTCATTGTTATGTCGTGACAAAAGATTCATTTGGACCGTCAGTGAGTTGATTTCTTCTGTTGTCCAATGACAGCCAAGAGGGTTTGGAGTACGAGTTGTCTGCTTTCTTATTACATATATTGATTACGTTCCTTGTGTTTTTAAAACTCGATGCATCCGACCATAATTCACGGAACGGTGTTTGTGTGTGTGCGTTTGTTTGTTTGTATGTCGCGCCGACTCCTCCTACAATTCTGGGCTGATTACATCCAGACTTGCAACATTGGATCGGCATGACCTCAATTGATGTCTGGAGGTGTTTTTATCTTTACCGGTGGTCTTGGTGGGGAATGGGGGGTAGCGTCGCCTCCAGGTGGGGGAGGGTATTACAAGTCTCCACCATTTACAGTGCAGTCGTCCTGTCCTCACGTTGTTCAGTGCAGTGGTGTTTTGAATTCTAAGCAACAGGTATGTCTTTGCTTCATGCAAGTAACCCGGATTTTTTTTTTGCCGATACACCATCCAAATATATGTATACGTCAGGAGAATGTGTTGCATGCTCGGAACAAGATCGCCCCTTGGGCGGGTACTCTGCTAGTATGTATATGTCACACATTATTTTGTGCATATAACTTGTTCAACATGTCATGTATAATATTGTTACGGCTGTGGAAATTCGCAACCACCATTCAGGTTCCCGTAGGTGAGGTATTTCTGAAGTACATGTATAGTTAGCCCCAAACCCGTTGTTAGAGGGAATTAATGTGATTCATTCGGGCTGCGACACTTTGAGTCAGTCGTTTTTCTTTCTTTCTATTTTGAACCAACCACGTCTCAACCACAACCACGCCATCCCCACCACAGCGCCGACGCGCGCTCGCCGCCTCCGCCATCTGCGCAACTGCATCTTCGCCATCCCATTCTTTCCCGCGCGAGGAGTGTGACAGAAGCGGGGTGGGGCAGCTGGCGCCGATTGGTGGACGCGTGTTGACGCGGCCAGGAGGAGGAACGCCCCTCTTCGACACCTTTCTGAAGGGGGGGAGCGAAGAACGGGGCGGAGCAACAGGGCGGAGCTCCGTATATAAAGGACGCCGACGGAGAGGCTCAAAAAGAGGCTGTTCACGAGCGCTGACTTCCCTGTGCCGGTGGGGCGACGAACTGCGTCTACACGTGCAAAAAGCTGATGTGGGAGCGATTTACTGGCGTTAATAAAGAAGCTGACCTATGATGAAGACTTCAACGTTGAGAATGAGCTTCCTGATGTTCCTGATCTGCAAAAAGCTCTCGGTCTTTTTCCCCTTGTTCGTGGAGCTGGTGGAGCGGAGCTGTGAGGAGTCGTCGAGTCAGCAGTAAGGGACGGCGAAGGAGACGGAGCTCGGAGTTGAGGTCGTGGAGAGAGACTCGACGGCCCACCAGGGAAGTCACCCTTTTCTTTTCTTTGGGGTTTTTGGGCAAATGACTGTGGGAGGCGCCTGTCTTGTAAAGTAGAACTGTTAAGTGTTGCCGTGTGTGCGCGTTAGTCGGTAGTATCTCTGCGTCACTGTTTCTTTTCTTCTATTTGATATATGTGCATTTCTGACTGTTTGGCTGTAAATACGTGCATATGTGTGCTATCCGTGTGTTGTGTGAAATAAATGTGCTTTGTGTTGAATTGTTCCCCGTTTCGCTGCGTCCTTTCCTTTGTTGGGTCTCCATCTTGCTTCACGTAAAGGGTTCGAGTGGCTTAATACGCCGGTAATTAATTGGAACCGTCGAGGCCGACGATAACACCTCCGGTTATCCGATAGCACGAACGGACCGCTTAAGCGGTTCGTGTCCGAAGTCGACCTGCGGCGAGGTGCGATCGCCCGGTTTACCATCCGCGTGGGTACTTAGGTAGGTCGAGTTTGGCGAACAACCCTATCCCACGCGGTGGCCGATTGGCACGACGTGGTGAGCCGAAAGGCCCACCGTGACTGGCTCCCGGCGTTAGTCCGAGAGGGTCACGCAGAATTGTCGCTCGGTGGGCGACGTGCCGCGATTCGAGACACGTGGCCGTTCGCACGCCGGCGGGCGCGAATTCGCAACACTGGTGTCAGAGAGCGGGAAACGAACTCTCGGTCTCCAGCTAAATTCACGGGGATCGGTTCAGGGTGAGAGGAGCGACCCCCGATTCCCTCAAATTACGAGCGATTAAAATTAACCCGTTACGTGAATAGATGGCGTCTCAAGGCGAGCGAGTGCCGGGGGTAGAAATGTGTATGTGTTTGAATGTAGAATCCATGGCCCAGGATGAGATCCCCGAGCAGGACATTGGTGTGCAGGAACAGTTTCCCCCCAAACGACCCAGAGCCCGAAGGTTCGGCGGCGGCCGCGGTGTATGACACTCCCTTCCCCCTCCACCAAAACCCCCGATCCTGGCCGAATCGGCTCAGCCGAGTGCAACCGACATGGCCCAGCTATTCGCCATGCTGGCAAAATGAATGCGGATATAAACAAAATGGATGGAAACGCACTCGAAATGAAAACGAAATAAAGGGATGAACGGGAAATGGATGGAAATACGCAACAACACAAACGAAATGAAACGAATATGGAAACAATGCGCAAGGAATGAAGGAAGAAATGAAAGAAATGCGGGGTGAGATGCAGCAAATGGGCCGAAGCCTGCAGGCGGGCATGAAGGCAACAACAGCGGAGTGCGTAATGGCGACGCCACGTGTGGGCGAACGAGCTGGGAGGGGGTGCAACGGTTGTCAGGCCGCAGTGGAGGCGGGTGAGGACAAAGTAATTCGGGGGACGTGTTGGGCGAGAAGTGTGAAGGTGACGGAGAGAGCAACAGTGACGGTGCCGAGAGGGAAAAACTAATTGGGGTGACGGAGAATGCACGAGGGAGATAACAAAGGAAGAGACTGAAATAATAGTGGAGATGAGTAAGGGTGAAGAGGTGACTGAGTTGGCAGAGACACGGGAGATAGAGGGTGAATTGGACGGGGTTAAAGACGCACCACCACCACGGAGGTAGTGGAGGACCATGAGGGGGAGCTGGTGACTGTGTTGTGACCCGGTGCAGCGGGATGGCTCTGCAGGAACGAGGGGAGGGAGTATGCCCCTTGAGGCGACTCACGACCAGGTGGTTCGGTCGTGCTTAGCGAGTTCGGGGGGATGAGTGAGGCGAAAGGGTGCACACGAAGCTTGGGGGGTATAGAGCCCGGAACCCTTGTGGTGGCACGAATCCCCAGCGTGTTGGTCCCGGCGTGTGTGGTGTCGAGGTGTGTGTACACTAGCGTGGCGAAATGCTGCTGCAACGCACGCATAGCGCGGGTGCAAGGGCGTGTGTGAGAGCGACCGGGTGGGTGACAAAGACCCCGTGTGTGGAAGAAACCCGTGTGTGAGTGGGTGGTCACGAGTGTGCCGGAGTGCGTGCCTCCCAGCACGCCGTGTGTGAAAGGGGCACCGCAGGTGGAAGAGACCACGTGCGCGCAGGAAACGGCACGCGTGTGCGAACTGCCGCGGGCGAGTGCCCCGCGTGTGTGAGTGGTATGGTTTGTGTGAGGGAAATGGCACGAGTGAGTGAGCGGCCGAGTGTGAGAGAGACCGTGTGTGTGGAGGAGTGGTATGTGAGGAGATGGCGGTCAGCATGCGGGAGCATGCAGCCGCCGTCTCCCGGGGTGAGTGTAATGGAGTGGTGTATGAGCGTCGTGACACGCAGTGTGCGTGGTGGAATGGCGACGGAGACGGCGACAGAGAGACACAGGCCGAATAGCGGCTGTTGTTGTGGACCGTGCCGGTTCACACAGCAGCGAGCGCGAGGTCCGTGCTGTGCAACGCACGAGGCCGCACGTGCTCCTTGCGGGAGTGAAGCCCGGTCCGGAAACGCCAGCGGTGGATTTGCCGATCCCGCGGACGGACAAAGTTTAGGCAGACTATGGATTCGGACCGGACGGGTTCTCCACGCGAGCTTGTGTTAAGCTCCAACGCAGAGCACATGTGTTCGCGTGGGGGGCCCCTCGGAGTGCGAGGTTTGCTTTTGTGGTGCGCACGGTGACGTCATGGCTGCACGTGGGGTTGGAATCCGGCAGGAGGGTATCCCTGCCGGATGGTACCGTCCAAGAGGGACGAGGTACGCGTGCAGTTGCATGACGTCACGGGCAGGTGCAAAGTGCGCGAGCTGTGAGTTGGCGCGCTGGTGCTGCGCAAATTTGATAGAAAATAAAAAAAATTAACAAAAGCAGGCCTCGCTTTCGGGTGAACAGGATCCCGGGTAAGGGGTGGAAGCCCCCTTGACCTGGGCACAGGATGGAACTAGTTAGGGGATGGTGTGTTGATAGTTAGACCGGCTTCATGGGGCAGGTAGCTCATGGGCCCGTGGAATGGATTAGGTAGAGGATTGCAGGCAGATTTAGGTGGGGAAATGATTTAGGATTTGAGGACAGTAACAGACTGTGGATGTGTAGGGGGGACGTAGCTTAGCTACGTAGTGTTAAATGGAACGTGCTATAGTGTAAGGGATGTGGGAGCACGAGTTAGTTAGGGGAGGTAGTTAGAAGGATGGCGGATTCACGATGGTGAGTTGTGAGGAGTGGAGACATGTGAGTGAGTGAGGCAGCGGGTTGTGTGTATGGAGCGAATGTGGAATGCATGGTGCGATGAGTGATTGGGGGAGGAGTGACTCCCGCCCAAGGGACCCCGGGGTCAGAGTAGAGTGAGTTAGCTGGGTTAGTCAAATTGACAAAATGGAGGTCGTTTTGTTGTTGGTGTGAATGTAGGCTCGATACCCATTTGGAGGGGTGCAGGAACCCTGTTGACGGGCTGGGAGCGTGGCTGCGAAAGGTGAGTATCGCTGAGTGGGTACCCCGGGCACCGGGATAGTCGGCCGTGGTAGGCCAAGGGCCCATGGGGGGCCGGTATGGCGTGGGTGCGCCCGCATGATGCGGGGGCCGGGGTGCCGTTAGCCACGTGGGCAGTGTTGTGAGCACGGGTGACCTCGGAAAGGGGCCCGGGAAGCCAGCCTGCACCGTGAGCGTTTCAGGGGAGTCGCCAGGGAGGGCACTCCGGTGTTTAGGGAGCTGGTAGGCTCGGAGGCAGTGTGAGTGCCGGGGGTGCCATTGTTAGAGAATCGGCGAGGGTCGTGCTGCCAAGGGAGCCACGCGTCCCAGCCATGAGACCGTGTGAGGGCACGGAAGGAAATTGGGGGCGAGGCCCGAAATTGTGAGGACACCAACACAGGCGACAGGAATCTGGGTTGATAGAACAATAGTTTAAGCGAGAGGCGCTTGTTCAAAGCCCCGGGGTAGTTTAAAGGTAAATGGATAGGGTATAGGAAGTGTACCCCTCCGCACCATCCATCCCTTCGCTCACGTTGTGGGCCACCGGCTTAGAGATCGCTGAGATCTGGGGAGGCCATCCTGAGGCTTGAGTTGGGCCTCGGCACAGGACGCTAGCCCTCCCTCATTCCCCTCCGGGAACGGAACCTAGGGGTTGGAGTAGGCTAGGACGCTAGGTTAGCCGAACAAGGACAGTAAAGGGGTTAGGGGACGATTTATAGTGAGGAATAAAAATAAAAACAAACAAAAAATAAGTTGGGGCTAAATTGGGTTTTTACAAATTAAGGGAGTGGGTATTGACAGTGACAGCAAAGGCGATAGGTGGGAGGGAGACAGGTAGGTGTCCGAGCCCGCCTTCTAGTGGCCAGCACCACGCACTCCCTCCACCAACCTCCACTGATAGGCAAAGGCCGGCCAACTTTGTCTGCAGCTGCTGTGCTGCAAGGCCTGTGCCGGTCGATTGTCTGCCGGCCGTTTTCTTCAAGGCTGTGCCGGCCAGTTCATCTGCCGGCTGTGTTTGCCTGCACAGGCCTTGTTCTGCAGGCTGTGTTTGCCTGCTGCCTTTGCCATGCCATGCCCACTGCCCATCTGCACCAGCCCCGTTCAATTTGCTTTGCCCCCCCCCCCCCTGTTCATTTCCATGCACGCCAGGATCCGCAAGGCAACAGTTTTGCAAGCTGCGAGAACTGTCCTGTTGGCAGCTACACACCTGGCGGCCCGTGCGCCAGTTTTCGTTTGACTTTTTCTCGCAGAGTCCATTGATCCTGGGCCATGGTGTAGTGAAATTGTTAGGTTAAGTTGATAAGTTGTGTACTGTAAATATGAGTGCGCCCCCGCATGTATGTCTAGCGCCGGCAATTTTATTTAAGTCGTCCGTATGAGTGGGTTTGTTTAGTTAGTTACTCAGCCCTCGGTTATTTATTTTGGGGACACGAATACATGAATGTCGCACTCAGGGATCCGTAGGTAAAACGTACTAGGGGAGAACTACCATGATGGCACACGAGAATTTGACGAATCGGGACGAGGCTGTAAAAAGGGGAGGTAGTGTTACGGCTGTGGAAATTCGCAACCACCATTCAGGTCCCGTAGGTGAGGTATTTCTGAAGTACATGTATAGTTAGCCCCAAACCCGTTGTTTAGAGGAAATAATGTGATTATTCGGGCTGCGACACTTTGAGTCAGTCGTTTTTCTTTCTTTCTTTATTTTTGAACCAACCACGTCTCAACCACAACCACGCCATCCCACCACAGCGCCGACCGCGCTGCGGCCGCGCCGCCTCCGCCATCTGGCGACTGCATCTTCGCCATCCGCCATTTCTTCCCGCGCGAGGAGTGTGACAGAAGCGGGTGGGGCAGCTGGCGCCGATTGGTGGACGCGCGCTGTGACGCGGCCAGGGAGGAGTAACGCCCCTCTTCGAGACCTTTCTCGAAGGGTGGTGGAGCAAAGAACGGGGCGGAGCAACAGGGCGGAGTCCTGGTATAAAGGACGCCGGCGGACAGAGGCTCAAAAAGAGGCTGTTCACGAGCGCTGACTTCCCTGTGCCGGTGGGGCCGACGAACTGCGTTTACACGGCCGGTGCAAAAAGCTCATGTGGGAGCGATTTTACTGGCGATAATAAAGAAGCTGACCTATGATGAAGACTTCAACGTTGAGAATGAGCTTCTGATGTTCCTGATCTGCAAAAAGCTCTTGGTCTTTTTCCCCCTTGTTCGTGGAGCTGGTGGAGCGGAGCTGTGAGGAGTCGTCGAGTCGGAGTAAGGGACGGCGAAGGAGACGGAGCTCGGAGTTGAGGTCGTGGGAGGAGGACTCGACGGCCCACCAGGGAAGTCACCCTTTTCTTTTCTTTGGGTGTTTTGGGCAAATGACTGTGGAGGCGCCTGTCTTGTAAAGTAGAACTGTTAAGTGTTGCCGTGTGTGCGCGTTAGTCGGTAGTATCTCTGCGTCACTGTTTCTTTTCTTCTATTTGATATATGTGCATTTCTGACTGTTTGCTGTAAATACGTGCATATGTGTGCTATCCGTGTGTTGTGTGAAAAAATGTGCTTTGTGTTGAATTGTTCCCGTTTTCGCTGCGTCCTTTCCTTTTTTGGGTCTCCATCTTGCTTCACGTAAAGGGTTCGAGTGGGCTTAATACGCCCGGTAATTAATTGGAACCGTCGAGGCCGACGATAACACCGCTCGGTTATCCCGATAGCACGGAACGGAACCGCTTAAGCGGTTCGTGTCCGAAGTCGACCTGCGGCGAGGTGCGATCGCCCGGTTTACCATCCGCGTGGGTACTTAGGTAGGTCGAGTTTGGCGAACAACCCTATCCCACGCGGTGGCCGATTGGCACGATCGTGGTGAGGCCGAAAGGCCCACCCGTGACTGGCTCCCCGCGTTAGTCCGAGAGGGTCACGACAGAATTGTCCGTCCGGTGGCGACGTGCCGCGATTCGAGACACGTGGCCGTTCGCACGCCGGCGGGCGCGAATTCGCAACAAATATATATATATATATATATATATAATTATATATATATATATATATAAATGATGTATATGATTATATATATATATACTATATAATATACATATATATATATATATATATATGTATACCTGACCTGACCTGATATATATATATATAGTATATTGGCCTTTTGTCAGGTCAGGTTAGATTGTGACCTGCTACAGGTACCATGTAAACTGTACTAACCTGTTCCATTGTCGGGTTGTCGGCGACTAAACCGTCTCCCCCACCAGGTTTCTGGTGAGGAGGGTGTTTGGATATGGACACCCAGCAGGATTAAAAACAAAACCTGTCAAAGGCGGAGGAGCTCCTTGTGAGCCAACGGCAATCCATATCTAGTGCCCAACTGTGTCTGTGGCGTCCTCCTGCAGTTGGGTTACTTTTTTATTAGGAGGTTGGTGGCAGGATTTGCACTCCGGCCACCGTTAACCCTTCATTCCGCAAAACACAAAAACGCAAAAAAATCTGAAAACCCACTCCGTGGGAGTACCTCCTGTGCAGCTTCCCTTTGCAGGGCAGCTCACCGGATGACGGGATTAGGGCAAAGCCTTCGGGACCCCCATCTTGATGATAGAGGGGAAACCATGGGTAACATCCCCGGGTCAGATTGCGGGAGAGTGTGTCGGAGTGGTGCTGAGGTGTCGTCCACCAGACGGCGGTCTCCTTGGGTTAACCTGAGGCGGTCCCTTCGGGTGGGTGCCTGGAATGTCCTATCCCTAAGAGAGGATGATCACCTGTCTCTGTTATCATCTGAGCTCAAGCGTTTGGACATCGGGATTGCGTTCTCTCTGAGGTACGGAGACCGGATTGCGGCGAGATAATGGTGGGTGGTTACACCTACTATTGGTCTGGTCGCTCTGATGGTTACCATACCAAGGAGTTGCTGTAGCTGTGTCCAATAAGCTGACCCAATGATAATTGAGGTAACACCGGTCAACGAGCGTATTATGAGATTAAGGATTCGTCACTCCTTAGGTGTCATTTCCCTGGTCTCTGTTTATGCTCCGACTGAGGCGAGTGACCTCACCGTGAAGGTGCATTCTATGCCACGCTCGAGTCTGTGGTTGATCAGTGCCCCAGACGAGATACACTTCTAATCTTGGGGGATTTCAATGCATCGACTGGAACTGATCGGATGGTTATGAGGTGTGTGTTGGTCCCCATGGGTCAGAACTATGAACCAGAATAGCACTAAGTTCCTTGACTTTGCAAGAAGTCATGGACTTAGGGTGGCTGGTTCATGGTTTCAGCGCCCACAAGCTCATCGCTGGACTTGGTATTCCAACGCTGGCGGTGTGGCAAAAGGAGATTGACCATGTCCTCAGTGACGGTCGTTGGAGATGATCCAGAACTGCAGGTCTACCGGAGTGCTCAGTTCCTCAATACTGACACAGGCTTGTGGTAGCAACTCTAAAGCTGCACCTTAAATCCTGGAGAATGGTACCATCCCAGCCTAGGCTGGATGTTGGCAAGCTCAGGGATGAGAGAGTAGCTGAGGAGTTTGCGAACAGGCTGAGTGGACACTTGGGGGTCTGGGTGCTTTGGGGGGTCCTGAAGAGTTGTGGAGTGCCTTCAAGACCACCGTCCTTGATGTTGCCGGTGATGTCTTGGAACTCACCGCAGGGCAAAGAAGAATTTTGTCTCTAAGGACACTGGATACCATTGACCAGAGTCGCAGGGCCAGGCTGAATGGCAGAGCTGAGCTGTTCAGGAGCTGAGGCGTAAAACTGTACGTGCACTAGGGTGGACAAGGAGCGCTATGTGCGAGGAATCTGTGAGGGGGTAGAGCATCACCGTTGGACAGGTGATTCTCGACCCGCTTACAGGGGAATCGCGCATTGCGTTCATCCAACGCCCATCCCTCGGAGCACTGCAGTTAGAGCAGAGAGTGGTAGGCGCTTGACAGAGGAGTCTGAAGTGAAGGCCGCTGGCCGGTTACTTTGAGGCGGTTGTACCAGGCTGATCCCCCAGCTGTCGAGTTGGACGTCAAGGGTGTTACAATCCCTGTTGCTGACCTCCAATCAACTGTGGTCCACCTTCGCTTGTGGAAACATGGGCTGCGTGACCAGTTGAACGCGGGCAAAGCTCCAGGGATCTGTGGCATCCATGCTGAACTTCTCAAGGCTGGTGGAAATGCTGCACTCGTGTCGTTGCAGCAGTTTTGTGCTCTGCCTGGAACACAGGCATCATCCCAACTGATTGGAAGAGGGGCCTTGTTGTTCCTCTCTGGAAAGGGAAGGGTGATCGCCAAGACTGCAACAACTACCGAGGGGTGACGCTGCTCTCAGTGCCGGGCAAGGTCTTTGCACGGATAATTCTTGATAGGGTTCGCCACCATCTGCTTGAGCACCAGCGTCCAGAGCAGTCAGGCTTTACACCAAAGAGGTCAACGATTGACCGTATCCTTGCTCTTTTGTCCTCACCGAACGCAGACGAGAGTTTCGGCAGGGCTGCTTGCAGCCTATGTTGATCTCTGTAAAGCGTTCGATTCAGTGAATCGGGATGTCCTCTGGAGGATTCTTGGTCTTCGTGGGGTGCACACCAAAACTGATCGATCTGATGTCTGAACTCTACTCTGGTACTGAGAGTGCTGTGACGTGTGGTGGTACCATCTCTGACTTATTTCCAGTTGTTACTGGAGTTTCGTCAGGGGTGTGTACTGCCCCCACACTTTTCAGCACTTGTATGGACTGGATTTTAGGGAGGGTGTCGGAGATCAAGCTGCGGTGCATCGTTTGGGAATGTCAAGATCTCGGACCTTGATTTGCAGATGATGCAGTCATCTTTGCGGAGACTTTAGATATCCTTTTGGGGGCCCTCGAGGTGCTGAATGAGGGTCGGAGCCGCTGGATTACGGGTTTCTTGGGTCAAAACTAAGATCCAGGCTTTCGGTGACATCTTGGATGCTGCTGTCCTGTCTGTGTCTGTTTGTGGTGAGGATGTTTGAGGTCGTGGAGAGATTCACTTACCTTGGCAGTGATATTAATGTCTCTGCTGGCTGTGAGTCAGAGGTCAATAGACGTCTGGGTCGGGCTGGGGAGTCATGGATTCACTGGATCATGGGGTGTGGCGCTGCCGGTACCTGTGCGGGAGGACGAAAGTCCGAGTCTTCAGGTCCTTGGTACTTCCAGTCTTGCTCTATGGATGCGAGACTTGGACTCTGACCAAGGATCTGAGACGGAGACTTAATTCTTTGGTACCAGGTCTCTTCGGAGAATCCTTGGCTATCGCTGGTCGGATTTTTGTCCAACGAGCGGTTGCTGAGAGAGACTCAGATGAGATTTGTGTTACCTGCATAGTCCGTGAGCGTCAGTTGCGGCTGTATGGACATGTGGCTCGTTTTCCTGACGCTGATCCTGCTCACCAGATTCTCTCAGCGAGGGAGTCTCATGAGTGGAGGAGGCTAGTGGGCCGACCACGTGCCTCGTGGTTGCAGCAGGTTGACCATCATTCCAAGGAGATGGGGATGGGCCTGGCATCTGCCTGGGGGATGGCCAGACGGAGGCCCCTGAGTACCGGCGGAAAGTGGACGCAGCGACGCGCTGTTCTGGCCACATGCTCCCATACCTGACCTGACCTGATATTATATATAGTATATTGGCCTGTCTGCTTGTCTGTCGTGTTATAACTGAGACGTAATAACAGTTTCAATAAATCCAACGACAGTGGATTCAGGAAACTCCCAGGAAGGTTTGTGATGAAAAAAAAAGTGTTTCTTTCAATTATTTGTGGGGGGGGGGGGTGAGGAGGAGGTACATGGCACATGTGGCAGAACTGCAAATGCCAACTTGTGATGCTGGTTGTCCCCACACTCCAGGAATCCTTTTTGTTTTTGCTGTATTGATTAGCCATCACAGCAAATTGGTGTTCTGTCAGCGAAGCGACTGGTCTTATATTCTCATATATATATATATATATATATATATATTATATTATATATATATATATATATATATATATAATATATATATTCATAATTCATATATACATATACTAATTGTTTCAAGAAACTTGGGCATTTTTTAATATATATAGTATATATAATCACATTCAATATGTAATTTATATATATATTATATATTATATATATATATATATATATATATATATTATATAACTGTGCGTAGTGGCGTGCGCCTGTAATCCGGCTACTCGAGGCTTGGGTTGGAGGATCGCTTGAGGACGGGTGTCTTTCGCTGGGCCGCGCTATGAGAGGGTGTAGGGCAGCCCGGAATCATGGCGAACCCAATCCTTATTCCTGTTTCGTAGAGGGACCAGGTTGCGTCAAGAAGGGCATCCGGCGTAAAAACTCGTGCCAAATCAGTATGCGGATCATCATGGATGATCCGCTGTGGCCCCTAACGGGGCAGCTGAAGAGAACAATATATATATATATATATAATTTATATATATATATATATATAATATATATAAAACACACATACATACATACTTGCATGGATCGGCTCCTCCACTCGCCTCTCCACACATCGTTGCAGAGATTGACATAACAGATTTGCTGTGTTGGCATGATTGCACCAATCATAATGCAAACATTTTTTTCTACAAATTTATTTTGTAATATTGGTGATATTAATTATTTGAAATTTATTTGTGATATAAGAAGGTCCAAGTGGTCGAAATGGTCAAGTGTCTAAACCCCTGTTCTTCATTGCACAGCCTGCGAGCCACTGGCAGCCTGTGGTGCCCTGACATGCGGCCGATAACACACAAATGTGAAAACACCCCATCATAATCCACCATTAATGCTATCAAATTGACCCACTGGTTTCAAATGAGTGTTCCAAGGTGAAGCATAAAAGTAACATAACTACATCAGTGGATGGTTGCAGTATAAATACAATTACGCTTGCAGCCCAGTTAACCACAACAAAAAAGAGTATGTGGAGGCAGCGCCTAATAGCAGCCATTATGGAGTCCTCCGAGTGGTGTGGCGGCTCTCACACCGGTGCCTTATCGGCAAAAGTGGCCCCCCTCTAAATAATCGTGAAGATCACTGGTCTAAGCTTTTTAATCCATCTGAAGGGTGTAAGGGGGTCAAAATGGTGTTGAGGTCTAAGGGGTCTAAAGGGTCTTCCAGGACTTTTGTGCCTTCAGAGTCTTCAGGGTCTTTTGTGTCTTTGGTGACTTTTGGGTCTTTTGGGTCTTCATGGTTTTTTTGTGTCTTTGGTGACTTTTGGGTCTTTTGGGTCTTCATGGTTTTTTTGTGTCTTTGGTGACTTTTGGGTCTTCAGGACACCTGGTGTTGTCCTAATGATTAGGGTGGTGGGCTTGGGATCCTCGGGTCCTAAGTTCTATCCTGCTTGGCCATTGAATTAATACCAGGTGGGTTTGACTCAGCTTGTCATCCTTCCGAGGTCAGCAAAATGAGGACCAGCTTGCTGGGATGATTGAGCCATTTGAGTATCCTGTGTTGGAGTGGATTGTGTGGATTGTGTCCATTAGCCCAGGAGACTGCTTTGGCAGTACCGATGCTCTGTACAGAGTATGGTCCCAATGGATGGATGAATGGATGAGGTGTTGGGTCCTCGGGATATTTTGGGTCTTAAGGGGTCTTAAGGGTCGATGCGAATTAACATTCAAACAGGACGTGATTAATAGGTATATAGCCTTCACGGCTTCCCGGACTGACTCACGGCTTCACTGCGCTTTTCGTTTTTATATACGTATGCAGATTATTAAAAACACTCCACCACATAAATGCCATGTTATTTAGAACACCTTACCTCCTCACCTCCACATCATTCAAAACAACTCCCTCTGTGCAATTCAAAACACCTCACCACACGTCGCGACAGACAGGCTTGTTTTAACTGAAGCTAAGTCCGTTAGTTTCCGTGTTGTCATGATTTACACCAAGCAGAATTGAAATATTTATTTTGCAAATTTAATTTTAATATTCATGATCAATTACATTTTTATAAGCAATTTAAGTTGAAGATTTTAGTTAAAAAAAGATTTTTTTTCAAAAAAAGAAATTCTTCAGACATACACACGGGAGAGGAAGGTGAAGCCTGGAAGTTTGGTACCATTTCATAAAAGTTTGAGGGAGTAGTTCAGTAACAACACAACACAACACGTGACAGATGCTCACACATATTATATATATATTAATATATATACATATATTATCTAATATACTCTCATCTTGTATTATATGTAATGTATGTATGTATGTTCCCGAAATACAGCCAAACGGTACACGATAGCGCAAAAATTTTCACCCCACCTTACTCACCATTCTCCTGTGTGTGTGCAGTATCAAGTTTCGTTCAAATCGGGCAACGAAAAAAATTATTAAAAAATCAATTCTCGATTCAGTCAAGTACTCTTCAGAGTGTTTGATCAATGCAAACAACACTCAGCCGGTATAGTTCGCTGGAGCTATCTTCTGTTTTTCTTCTTTGAAATGATCTTTTTTCCATCAACCCGCTGTAATAACGGAAACCAACGGGCGTCATCGGGTCATCTGCATATATTATAAATATATATTTGTATTTACAACATATATATATATATATATAATATATATAATATATATATATAATATACTATATAATATATATTTATATATTTTTCTTTTTTGGGAATATGTTATCAATTATATTATATTTCACTATATATATAATGTATTCATCCATTGGGACCATACTTTATGCAGAGCGTTGGTGCTGCCTTAGCAGTCTCCTTGGCTATTGGGCACAATCCTGGACAGGTCGCCACTTCGACACAGGATACCAGCATGCCGGCACTCATTTTGCCAACCTCGGAAGGATGACAGGCAGAAGTCAAACCCCACCTGGTTATTCATTCAACAGCTGAGTGGGATTGAAATTCAGGACCCCAGATCGCAAGCCCCACCCTAACCATGAAGCAACACCAGGCATGCAGGATATATATATATATATACCTATATATACATATATACATATACATATATATTATATATATAATATATATATATATTATAATATATATATATATATATCACGTAATGATTTGATCATTACACAGAGGCACAGATGTGCCACGGATGGTGTGCGCCTGCGGATGACACAAAAGTTTGGGATTTGGTCGGGGTTCCAGCACACAGTGACCTGATTCTATTTGTAATTTCATTGGGAGATCTTCAAGGTTGATGAATTTGTGCTAACAGGCAAGATAACCAAGTTGGCATCCCTTTCACAAGTACCTTGCAAACCCATGTGAAGTTTATGCCATTACATTGGTAGTTTGATCTTAATTTGCCATTGATGAAACTAAGACTCGTCACTTTACAGGTGAGTATGTTACCCCTGTGCTCTCCTGTCAGTCTTCAAACATATTGTGCAATATTACCACATGATCATATACTGGTGTCCTGCACAGTAATTTGATGGAATTATTATTGCTATTTGCTCTCTATCATTGGTGAACAATTTGCCTTGTCCTGTGTAGGTGTTTGATGGTGCTGTCATTATCCTCTCCTTTGCCCCTATGGTGGCATCGACTGTGGCCAATGGGCCTAATAGTCCCTGGGATGGCCTCAGCCTCATCGTCTCACTCCGCATCTGGCGCTTCAAGCAGATTATTGACGGTGAGCCCTTTTCTGTACAGCAGTAATTCTATGAAACAAAAACCCTCAAAATTTCCAATCTCATACCATGTGTGTGTGTGACAAAAAAGTTCAGTTTTGTCAGGTTGGTTGATTGGCATTATGTTTATTATTTGTTATTTGTTTATAACAACCATATTCAGGGAATGATTGTCTGAATGTGGTTGCTGTTTTTGTGTATCTAGCTTTAATGCACTTGAAATCCCACCATTTTCAACTATATTGTGGTCT
>CM068963.1:90215575-90223075 GCA_035128595.1 Eptatretus atami | reverse complement strand
CGGTCTGTAACCGCAGGATCCCCTCAGGCCTATCAATAAAAATTCTCTGACATGTACTTCCTTTGTCGATGTACGTTACCTGCTAAGAAACAGGCCCCCATCAGGGATGGGGCGAACGCTCTCCGCTTACCTTCTAGTCTGCGATGCTCAAGCGTTCCCGTCCCTCCGGACCATGGACTGCCTCCAGGGATTTAGTACATCCGATCCACGGCACCAATTTGTTGTGGAATTTGTTGTCTTAACCGACTCGTGTAAATACTATTTCTCAATTTGCAATACACAAATAATCCACTGTCCACAGGAAAGTACATTTGATCAAAGAACATTTATTGCGCGTTACCACGGATCCAAAACACTGAGATGTAAACATCCACAATGATTTGCACTAAACTAAGCTTACATTTCCTTTATATATATAATATAATATATATATATATATATATATATCTATTATAATATGCTTTGGAGGAGTGGAGGGTTGGGAGAACAGAAGAGAGAGAGAGAAGAGAGAGAGAGAGAGAGAGAGAGAGAGAGAGAGAGAGAGAGAGAGAGAGAGAATGATGACCTACAGCTGGCCTTGGTGAGATTGGTTTCACATGAGAAAGGCATTTTACTGGTCAAACAAAATACTAAAAGCAGACAGGGAAGGGTGGAGGAGAGGTGGGAGATAAAACATTAGGTTATAGGTCCTTGTATGAATGTGATTTTATACTTTTTTGAATACAAAGAAATGAATATAAAGGAATTGAGTACATAAAGAGGTAGTGAGTACATTGGTAAAAACCAGTGATACAGTAAATGAAAAGGCAACTTGTTTAAAAAGGAATATTCCCATTACCTCCTTCACCTTCGGTGGTGGAGGTCATAAAGAAGGCCACCCACATCTCTCACCTGTGAATGGAAGGAATATCCAATCAGCTCTCACCTCATCAACTAAACCCAGGTGGCTGGATTATACAAATATATTGACTCCTCCCATGCTCTTCCAGCCAGAGAAGATGCGTAAAGCAATCAAGAAGACCTCCCCAAGGTAAGGCCTTTGCTGTTTCAAACCCTTCCCAGAGGTCCTCCACAGCTATAATGATGACATATTGTCCAAAGCTTTTCATGCTGTACTTCTCAGGTTGATTCACAGCAAAGAACCAGGAAGTGAGTATTCATTGATAGGCATGTCTATGTAAGATTGACACTGATTGGTTCATCAGTTATGACATCATGACAATCTGAGCCCCAATTGTTAGCCTACATTCATCAGTCCCCAAAGCCGATGACTCACCATTTGCATGCATACCTTGGACAGGGTCGGAGCAACAGCTTTGATGTTTCCTTGTTCAAACAGAATGAGAGAATTCCTGTTCCTTTTGACGACATAACACAGGGTCCATGGAAAGAATGAAGGTTGCGTCCAACATATTCGTGTCGATATGAAACACTCTGACCTCGACTCAATATCTTAAACATATCTGCATTGTCTGGCTGCACAGACGGGGTTGAGCAACTAAGTGCCGTGCAATGACAGAAGAACAAGAAATGGCTGACGGTCCTTGAACATTCCTACATGCTCGCACTGGTGTTGTCCTAACTCTCAAGTTATTCTCGAATCGCCAGGAGACATGCTGTTTGATACGATCAGCCAACTTTGGTTGTTACGGCCCACATACCGAGCTTCACATTGGCACTTAAACTCATAGATAACAGTGCTGATTTGGAGGTGGGCAGAACATCTTTGTTGACTGATGTAAGCAAACGGAGAGAGGTAAACATAACTTGAGGTTGTACAGCCAGGTACATGTTTTATTGTTCTTCAAGCCTTCTATTGATCATCCTGTCCACCGGCATCCTGACATAATGTCATTTGTCAGGACCAACCTTGCGATCTTTTGTCGTATTTAGAAACTTGTGACATACCTCTTAATTATATACTCTGGGTAACCATTCTCACTGAGTATATTCATGATTTTCTCCATTTGGCAGGAAGATTACAAGGTGAGCAAATCCTCCAAGCCTGTTCACAGGATGTTGATCAAGGCAATTTTGTATCGAGTGGAGCTGTAGGAATCCTAATGAGTACACTGCCCAGTGAAAGTCGGCATCTGATAGATGGATGTAGTGAAACCATGTCAGATCCTTCGACAAAACGTCCAAAAATGGTAAAGTGTTTGAAGATTCCAGCTCGCAGGTAAACTTTAGTGCTGGATGGAGAGTATTAAGCCATATCAGAAGTTATCACATGCCACCTGAGACTCAAACCAAGCAAAAATATAATCAACATACTGATGTATAGAATGGGAGAATCCACATTGAATCCACATGTCGATTTCCCATCCTAACTATCGGCATGTTAAGATATTTTTGCTTTGTTGTGCATTTTTGGTAACCCGTAGCCTGGGAGCCACTCCAATGCTGCTGTACAACCGTTTGTATTCCACAGCGCAGTCTTCCAGTTGCTTTAATTCGGAGACAATGAGTTTAATCTTTGTTCCTCCTTTTAAGTGGATCAGAGATTAGCTCTCATATGTAGTTGCATCTTCCAATGTATCCTGCATTTTTTTTGTTATAGTGTACACGAGTCGCTCCAACAGCACTGTTGCACGTCCCTTGTCTGCCGGTAATAATGCCACATCATCCATCTTACATCGTTCTTGTAAATCCCATAGCTGTACCTGGTCCAAATTGAAATTGCTGCGAGGAATGCGGGAGGCTGAAGTAAAACAGCAGCCACCCGTGATCTGACTTGTTCTTAATCATGCCTCAAGGTCCGTGATCACAGACTCCAGGAGGACTCAAAAGACCCAAAGACCCAAAATAATCCAAAGACCCAAAAGACCTTGAGGATCAAAAGACCCAAAGTCCACGAGCACCAAAAAGGACCAAAATACCCTGAGGACCCAAAGACTCAGAGGACCGGAAGACCCAAAAGACCCAAATACCCAAGGAACCAAAAGATCCAAAAGTACCCAAGGACCTAAAGACTCAGATGACCAAAAGTCCCCGAGGAGGCAAAATACTCCGAGGAGCCAAAATACGCAAGGACCAAAACACCCAGATGACCCAAAAGTCCCCAAGGACCAAAAGAAAGGGTGTATCTAAAGGTCAATTCTAAATGGAAATGCTTAAAGCAATTTTTAAAGGGTTCTCATGGGTAATTCTAATGGGTGATTCGAAAGGGTAATTTTAATATTTCTAATGATTCAAAAGGGTAATTCTAAGTGGTTCTAAAGGAAACTTCTAAAGTCTAAAGGTTCTCAAGGCAATTAAAAGGGTAATTCTAAAGCGTAATTCTAGAGGGTTCTAAAGGGTAATTCAGGGGGGTTCTAAAGGGTATTTCTAAAGTGTTCTAACGGGTAATTCTGAACGGTTCTAAAGGGTAATTTTAAAGGGTTTCCTTCATTTCTAGGCTTTGCCTATTTCATATTAAAAATGCCAAACTGCACGCTTTCTTCGACACGGGTGCAATTTTTATTTATATATTATTTATTTTTTAATGTTTTTTGAAGGTGGAAAAATAGGACGCTCAAATTGATGATTAAATTGATAAAAGAAATCGTATAAACTACTAGTTCACATGTATACTTTACTATATCAACTTGGACGCTTTGAGCAACATGTATTTTCATTACCTACGCCACTGAATATGAGCAGAGGTTATGTTTTCACCCCTGTTTGTCTGTCTGTCTCTGTCTGTGAGCAGGATATCTCAAAAATTATTGACACAGTTCAGACGAAACATGGTGGACAGTTTGATTGTGTGACAAGGCCAAATTGATTCGATTTTGGTAATCAGATCCGGATCCAGATAAAATAACTTTTTTATTTTTAGTGATTATTCTCCTTTGAGAGATATGATCAGAATGATATATAGCATATATTTGAAAAGGTTATGGATGGGTTATGACAAAATTAGTTGGAAGAGTTGGTTAGGTGTAAGAACAAGTCGATTAGATTTTGGTTCAGGTCCAGATACCGATCTAGCTTATCAGTCGGATACAAAAGCAAAACTCTTCATCCTGGCGGAGGTATTCTAGTTTCTATAATGGAATACAGGTGAGAGTCTCAGACTCAACAAACACTGACCTTAACCTGTTAGCCTTCATTCTAGTTGGAATCTCCATCATTGTACTTGTGCTTCCAAGCTCAAGAGCTGTGCAACTAATGGTCAGATTGGCTTCATACGACGAATTGCTATGAGCTGCTAGAATTCTCATTTCCATCCAGATCAGCCTTTTTGGGAAGAGATGCTTTCGTATGATTGACTCAGACTGTATCATTTTAATATAAACAACAAGGCTCCAAAATGGCATGTAATGTCAGGCAAACGTTGGAGCAATGTTACAAAATTAAAAAATAACCACTTTACTGTGAAACATTCCATACAAAGTTCTTCACTCTTTCTGTCTCCTATATGATGAAAGAGATGAGCATTTGGTTGCACATCTTCGGCATGCCATCAGGCTTTCCAGGTTGACTCTTTAACGTGCCTTTCTAATCAGCCGTTGATGAATAATTCTTTGACTTTTTTGCCTGCCCCGAAATAATTAGTCTCTGCTTTCGATAGTGAGGACAATAGCAGTTGACATTTAAAAGCCCCTTTCGGGAAAGGGGTGTTTATTTTCGGTTTGCTGTTCGGCTACGTGTTCAGACTCATAAGTTGGTGTATTTTTCAGCTTTCACTGTAGCTGCTGGCGGTAAAAGCTGGAACGACTCGTGTCCCACAGATTTCCACCATGAGAAAACCTCATGTGATATCTTTTCAGAAAAGTCTGCATGGAGCCATGGAAGTTCAAACTTTGAATCATGGGAATGAATGTCCAGAGTGGCTCTTACAGGAAGCCTCTTTTTTTTTTTTTTTTTATACCAGAGATTGCCATCAAAATAAACATCAGCAGTTGTTTTCTTGCACACCACCTGTCCATTCAAATATATTATGCTTTGGGATCACAACTCTGAACTTGTGGGAGGCCCCCTCTCTCCCCAAAGTCATCAGATGTTTTCAAGTTATTTATATATGATTAATTTCATGCATTTCCTTTTCTTTCTTTATTTTTATATTTTTTTCTCTTCATCCATCCTTCCATTTGATGTCACTTAAAATTTGCAACCTCAACTGTCTATATCTGGCATCTGAAGAAAGTTAAATATATGATTTGACATTAATATCCTCAATCCTACTCCCCCCCACCTACTTTCCCTTTCCAGCCCCGGTCGTGTTTTATTTTTTATACCTCATAATCGATTTCGAGAGTATTTTTATTTCAGCAAGTATTTTTCTCGGTTTTCTTTGCAAAGCATTGTGTGATTGTGATTGGGCTCAACCCTCATCCACACCGAGAATCCTGAGCAATATTTGTGGTTGTGCATTTCTGAAAAGCAATTTTCTTGTCGATTTTTATAGCTGTTGGATTATGTGAATTACAGAAGATGCAAACTCTTGATTTAAATTTTACTTTTTATGGTTATTGATCGGTGACCTGGTGTAGTTACTGTGCTGATAGATTTAACTCGTTTCCTTTATTCTCTTTTGAACTGTTTGTTCTTTTGTGCATTGCTTGGTGATATTTCTAAATTCTAAGCTTTCACCCAGCTTGGTGATCTTTTCACAGCATCAGCTTTCTCTCTGATAAATAATACACTGCCCAAGGGACAGCATTTTATTTTCGTCCCTTTTTTGAACACAATATTGATGTGATCTCATATTTTCTGTAACTTTCTAAAAGATAACAAGATGAATAGAAAACTAACACAAGCCAAGGAATGAGAATTTTCAGATTTAGGGAATGGGTGTTAAGGCTCATTGGGCTTCAACGGTGGGAATTTCTTTTTTTTAACCAAAATTTTCAATGAGGGAACACACACACACACAACACACACACACACACACACACACCCACACACACATACACCTCTTGTCAGTCCTCATGTACGAGTATATGCTGCAATTTCAGCATTCTGATCCGATGATGATTGTGGGAGGAGATGTATTACTGAAAACCTCTCCATTGATGGTCCTGAGATGACTTGCGTGAGTCCATTCCTGGAGCTGCAGCTGTGTCGACATATGTCGCAAAAGTAACCTGAAGGTGAGGGGTGGTCGCACAAAATAACTGACAATATAGTATATTATTCCAAGGAACCTTTAAATAGAAGGTTCATCTCGTGGCTGTTGAGACGCTTCACATTCAATCATTTAATGACTGGCATTTGCTCGTGATGTTTGTGAGCAACTTGAACGAAATATTTGATACCGATAAGATGATGGTCCATCTAGATTTCTAGAAATAATCTGCATTATGTAGAGCTTTACAGGTGTCAACTTCATGGTGATCCCTTGCTCAAACAATCACATAATCAATTAGATGCCATTATTTACAATCTCATGATGATCCTCACTCAAACAAGCACAATCGATCATTATATTATTATTTATCGATCCCATTATTATTTATAATAGGATGCATCAAAGT
This sequence comes from Eptatretus atami, assembly GCA_035128595.1. NCBI lineage: Eukaryota > Metazoa > Chordata > Myxini > Myxiniformes > Myxinidae > Eptatretus > Eptatretus atami. Next base: position 90,216,614 of record CM068963.1, on the reverse strand, counting down.
CGTCTTGTATTTGCTCTATGGTTGAAATATGGCGTTTGTGATGACAAGACCTTTTTGCACACGTGCATACACTGATACTTCAGGTAGTAGTGCAGGAGCCTTGAGCAATGGGCTGTTGCATTTCTTTCATATATTATGAGTATATGTGGAAAGATTACAGGCTCAGACCAAGAATCAAACCCAGGTCCTCTGGTGATCCATACCAGTGCTCTGCCATTTGAGTTATCTGGGCAACCCACGAGCTGAGCATGCAATTCTTCCACATATAGAAATGCCACTCTCTGTTCCCCGCTGTTTCCGGGGCACTCACTGGCAGCCATAGGAGCAGCGAGGACCTGTCCCCAAGAGGTCTTCCCCCATGGGGACAATTCCATGTCACTATTAATCACTACATTGGGTGTAGTAATGCAATTATGAATGAACAGGAAACAACATTTTAAGTGTATGTGAAAAAAGTACAGGAATGGGAATCAAACCCAGGTCCTCTGGCAAATCATACCAGTGCTCTGCTTCTGAGGTATCTGGGTGACCCACTGGTTGAGCATGCTTAAAGCTTAAAACACTCCTCCATTTGACCGAGAGCACCAGCTGTGACCAAAAAATGATCGGTCGTATCGAATAAAACCGGACATGTGCCGAGGCTCATGGTCGATTGGCCTGAAGAAGCCAGCCGTGAAGCTGGTGAAACGTTGCCTGAGACCCAGGTCCGATTAAGACTTTAGAGGCCCTAAGCACTGAAAAGATTATGGTACCCCCATAGCCATATATATGTAATCCAAAATAAAAACAATACTAAACCGTAAAATGAATTTTATTTTTCGAAATGAAACAAAACTTACAGTAAGGTTTATTTACAGTAAACGCTACGGCATCAGTATTACATTGCATTAAAAAAAAAATGTGATATTAGTTGAGAATACAGAGACGACTCTAAATCCTATAAAAGGGACAGCCATTCAGTAATAACACATGCAAATTGGATACCAATAAACAGAGTAGCTCATTCAAAAAGATCAACATAATATATAGTGAAAAAAAA
>CM068963.1:90190069-90206799 GCA_035128595.1 Eptatretus atami | reverse complement strand
TCGACCCTGTCCCGACACTCCTCCATCCAGTCCATGTACGCTCCCCAATGTACGTGCCTCGAGGCCTTTTGTCTTTTCCCTTTTCCTCCAGAACTTTCCTCAGGTGATTCAAACAATCCCGATCAAAAGTACCATTCTCAAGAAAAGGCAATTTACTGTTCATAGTCCAAACGCACCAATTTGCAACGTCTCTCACAGAATCAGGTCCGTATTTATCGAACATATATCTCGCGCATGTCCCTCTGCGTGGCCTGGGGCAGGTTGCTTCGGTAATACCCAATCTCATCCTCTTTCCACTAGCATTTGCATCCTGCAAGTCATTATCAGGTCACAAATACCATGAAATATGCACTTCAATATCGCGATAATACAACAAATGCTGGCCAGCACTGTGATAAAGTAACTATATAGTACTGTTAGTTCGAACCACTAACCTCACACAAAATCACACTTTATCACAAGCGAGCTGGGCCTCGAACCCTCTCTTTGCGGAGGTGGGACTCCAACCCCCTCCCTTTTGGCCAGAGTGGATTGGCCTTGTTCCCCTCTGCCTGCTGTACCGAGTACAGCACAGTGAGCCGAGTACCGAACTCGCTCAAGGTACGGCGGAGACTCAAACTCCCGTGAAGAGATCCCTGATCTCTGTTCAGCCCCAAAGGCTTAAGCGGTCTGTAAGCCGCAGGATCCCCTCAGGCCTATCAATAAAAATTCTCTGACATGTACTTTCCTTTGTCGATGTACGTTACCTGCTAAGAACAGGCCCGCCATCAGGGATGGGGCGAACGCTCTCCGCTTACCTTCTAGTCTGCGATGCTCAAGCGTTCTCCGTCCCTCCGGACCATGGACTGCCTCCAGGGATTTAGTACATCCGAGTCCACGGCACCAATTTGTTGTGGAATTTGTTGTCTTAACCGACTCGGTGTAAATACTATTTCTCAATTTGCAATACACAAATAATCCACTGTCCACAAGGAAAAGTACATTTGATCAAGAATTATGCGCGTACCACGGATCCAAACACTGAGATGTAAACATCCACAATGATTTGCACTAAACTAAGCTTACATTTCTATATATATATATATATATATATATATATATATATATATCTTTATAAGCTTGGTAGGAGTGGAGGGTCTGGGAGAACAGAGAGAGAGAGAGAGAGAGAGAGAGAGAGAGAGAGAGAGAGAGAGAGAAGAGAGAAGAGAGAGCAGAGAGAATGATGACCTACAGCTGGCCTTGGTGAGATTGGTTTCACATGGAAAGGCATTTTACTGGTCAAACAAAATAACTAAAAGCAGACAGGGAAGGGGAGTGGAGGAGAGGTGGGAGATAAAACATTAGGTTATAGGTCCTTGTATGAATGTGATTTTATACTTTTTTGAATACAAAGAAATGAATATAAGGAATTGAGTACATAAAGAGGTAGTGAGTACATTGGTAAAAACCAGTGAGTACAGTAAATGAAAAGGCAACTTGTTTAAAAAGGAATATTCCCCATTACCTCCTTCACCTTCGGTGGTGGAGGTCATAAAGAAAGGCCCACCCACATCTCTCACCTGTGAATGGAAGGAATATCCAATCAGCTCTCACCTCATCAACTAAACCCAGGTGGCTAGGATTATACAAATATATTGACTCCTCCCATGCTCTTCCAGCCAGAGAAGATGCGTAAAGCAATCAAGAAGACCTCCCCAAGGTAAGCGCTTTGCTGTTTCAAACCCTTCCCAGAGGTCCTCCACAGCTATAATGATGACATATTGTCCAAAGCTTTTCATGCTGTACTTCTCAAGGTTGATTCACAGCAAGAGAACCAGGAAGTGAGTATTCATTGATAGGCATGTCTATGTAAGATTGACACTGATTGGTTCATCAGTTATGACATCAATGACAATCTGAGCCCCAATTGTTAGCCTACATTCATCAGTCCCCAAAGCCGATGACTCACCATTTGCATGCATACCTTGGACAGTGGTCGGAGCAACAGCTTTGATGTTTCCTTGTTCAAACAGAATGAGAGAATTCCTTGTTCCTTTTGACGACATAACACAGGGTCCATGGAAAGAATGAAGGTTGCGTCCAACATACGATTGTCGTATGTCCAATTGTCGATATGAAACACTCTGACCTCGACTCAATATCTTAAACATATCTGCATTGTCCTGGTCTGTACAGACGGGGTTGACAACTAAGTGCCGTGCAATGACAGAAGAACAAGAAATGGCTGACGGTCCTTGAACATTCCTACATGCTCGCACTGGTTGTGTCCTAACTCTCAAGCTATTTTCTCGAATCGCCAGTGAGACATGCTGTTTGATACGATCAGCCAACCTTTGGGTTGTACGGCCCACATACCGAGCTTCACATTGGCACTTAAACTCATAGATAACAGTGCTGATTTGTGAGGTGGGCAGAACATCTTTGTTGACTGATGTAAGCAAACGGAGAGAGGTAAACATAACTTGAGGTTGTACAGCCAGGTACATGTTTGATTTGTTCTTCAAGCCTTCTTATGATCATCCTGTCCACGGCATCCTGACATAAATGTCATTTGTCAGGACCAACCTTGCGATCTTTTGTCGTATTTAGAAACTTGTGCACATACCTCTTAATTATATACTCTGGGTAACCATTCTCACTGAGTATATTCATGATTTTCTCCATTTGGCAGGAAGATTACAAGGTGAGCAAATCCTCCAAGCCCTGTTCACTAGGATGTTGATCAAGGCAATTTTGTATCGAGTGGAGCTGTAGGAATCCTAATGAGTACACTGCCCAGTGAAAGTCGGCATCTGATAGATGGATGTAGTGAAACCATGTGCAGATCCTTCGACCAAAACGTCCAAAAATGGTAAAGTGTTTGAAGATTCCAGCTCGCAGGTAAACTTAAGTGCTGGATGGAGAGTATTAAGCCGTATCAAGAAGTTATCACATGCCACCTGAGACTCAAACAAAGCAAAAATATAATCAACATACTGATGGTATAGAATGGGAGAATCCACATTGAATCCACATGTCGATTCTCCCATCCTATACTATCGGCATGTTAATGATATTTTTGCTTTGTTGTGCATTTTTGGTAACCCGTAGGCCCTGGGAGCCACTCCAATGCTGCTGTACAACCGTTTGTATTCCACAGCCGGCAGTCTTCCAGTTGCTTTAATTCTGGAGAGCAATGAGTTTAATCTTTGTTCCTCCTTTTAAGTTGGATCAGAGATTAGCCTCTCATATGTAGTTGCATCTTCCAATGTATCCTGCATTTTTTTTTTGTTATAGTGTACACGAGTCGCTCCAACAGCACTGTTGCACGTCCCTTGTCTGCCGGTAATAATGCCACATCATCCATCTTACATCGTTCTTGTAAATCCCATAGCTGTACCTGGTCCAAATTGAAATTGCTGCGAGGAATGCGGGAGGCTGAAGTAAAACAGCAGCCACCCGTGATCTGACCTTGTTCTTAATCATGTCCTCAAGGTCCGTGATCACAGACTCCAGGAGGACTCAAAAGACCCCAAAGACCCAAAATAATCCAAAGACCCAAAAGACCTTGAGGATCCAAAAGACCCAAAAGTCCACGAGCACCAAAAAGGACCAAAATACCCTGAGGACCCAAAAGACTCAGAGGACCGGAAGACCCAAAAGACCCCAAATACCCCAAGGAACCAAAAGATCCAAAAGTACCCAAGGACCTAAAAGACTCAGATGACCAAAAGTCCCCGAGGAGGCAAAATACTCCGAGGAGCCAAAATACCGCAAGGACCCAAAACACCCAGATGACCCAAAAGTCCCCAAGGACCCAAAAGAAAGGGTGTATCTAAAGGTCAATTCTAAATGGAAATGCTTAAAGCAATTTTTAAAGGGTTCTCATGGGTAATTCTAATGGGTGATTCGAAAGGGTAATTTTAATGGGTGATTCTAATGGGTGATTCAAAAGGGTAATTCTAAGTGGTTCTAAAGGAAACTTCTAAAGTCTAAAGGGTTCTCAATGGCAATTAAAAGGGTAATTCTAAAGCGTAATTCTAGAGGGTTCTAAAGGGTAATTCAGGGGGGTTCTAAAGGGTATTTCTAAAGTGTTCTAACGGGTAATTCTGAACGGTTCTAAAGGGTAATTTTAAAGGGTTTCCTTCATTTCTAGGCTTTGCCTATTTCATATTAAAAATGCCAAACTGAACCGCTTTCTTCGACACGGGTGCAATTTTTATTTATATATTTATTTATTTTTTAATGTTTTTTGAAGGTGGAAAAATAGGACGCTCAAATTGATGATTAAATTGATAAAAGAAATCGTTATAACTACTAGTTCACATGTATACTTTACTATATCAACTTGGACGCTTTGAGCAACATGTATTTTCATTACCTACGCCACTGAATATGAGCAGAGGTTATGTTTTCACCCCTGTTTGTCTGTCTGTCTCTGTCTGTGAGCAGGATATCTCAAAAAGTTATTGACACAGATTCAGACGAAACATGGTGGACAGTTTGATTGTGTGACAAGGCCAAATTGATTCGATTTTGGTGATCAGATCCGGATCCAGATAAAATAACTTTTTTATTTTTTAGTGATTATTCTCCTTTGAGAGATATGATCAGAATGATATATAGCATTATATTTGAAAAGGTTATGGATGGGTTATGACAAAATTAGTTGGAAGAGTTGGTTAGGTGATAAGAACAAGTCGATTAGATTTTGGTTCAGGTCCAGATACCGATCTAGCTTATCAGTCGGATACAAAATGCAAACTCTTCATCCTGGCGGAGGTATTCTAGTTTCTATAATGGAATACAGGTGAGAGTCTCAGACTCAACAAACACTGACCTTAACCTGTTAGCCTTCATTCTAGTTGGAATCTCCATCATTGTACTTGTGCTTCCAAGCTCAAGAGCTGTGCAACTAATGGTCAGATTGGCTTCATACGACGAATTGCTATGAGCTGCTAGAATTCTCATTTCCATCCAGATCAGCCCTTTTTGGGAAGAGATGCTTTCGTATGATTGACTCAGACTGTATCATTTTAATATAAACAACAAGGCTCCAAAATGGCATGTAATGTCAGGCAAACGTTGGAGCAATGTTACAAACATTAAAAAATAACCACTTTACTGTGAAACATTCCATACAAAGTTCTTCACTCTTTCTGTCTCCTATATGATGAAAGAGATGAGCATTTGGTTGCACATCTTCGGCATGCCATCAGGCTTTCCAGGTTGACTCTTTAACGTGCCTTTCTAATCAGCCGTTGATGAATAATTCTTTGACTTTTTTGCCTGCCCCGAAATAATTAGTCTCTGCTTTCGATAGTGAGGACAATAGCAGTTGACATTTAAAAGCCCCTTTCGGGAAAGGGGTGTTTATTTTCGGTTTGCTGTTCGGCTACGTGTTCAGACTCATAAGTTGGTGTATTTTTCAGCTTTCACTGTAGCTGCTGGCGGTAAAAGCTGGAACGACTCGTGTCCCACAGATTTCCACCATGAGAAAACCTCAATGTGATATCTTTTCAGAAAAGTCTGCATGGAGCCATGGAAGTTTCAAACTTTGAAATCATGGGAATGAATGTCCAGAGTGGCTCTTACAGGAAGCCTCTTTTTTTTATTTTTTTTTATACCAGAGATTGCCATCAAAATAAACATCAGCAGTTGTTTTCTTGCACACCACCTGTCCATTCAAATATATTATGCTTTGGGATCACAACTCTGAACTTGTGGGAGGCCCCCCTCTCCCCCAAAGTCATCAGATGTTTTCAAGTTTATTATATATGATTAATTTCATGCATTTCCTTTTTCTTTCTTTATTTTTATATTTTTTTCTCTTTCATCCATCCTTCCATTTGATGTCACTTAAAATTTGCAACCTCAACTGTCTATATCTGGCATCTGAGAAAAGTTAAATATATGATTTGACATTAATATCCTCAATCCTACTCCCCCCCACCTACTTTCCCCTTTCCCAGCCCCGGTCGTGTTTTATTTTCTTATACCTCATAATCGATTTCGAGAGTATTTTTATTTCAGCAAGTATTTTTCTCGGTTTTCTTTGCAAAGCATTGTGTGATTGTGATTGGGCTCAACCCTCATCCACACCGAGAATCCTGAGCAATATTTGTGGTTGTGCATTTCTGAAAAGCAATTTTCTTGTCGATTTTTATAGCTGTTGGATTATGTGAATTACAGAAGATGCAAACTCTTGATTTAAATTTTACTTTTTATGGTTATTGATCGGTGACCTGGTGTAGTTACTGTGCTGATAGATTTAACTCGTTTCCTTTATTCTCTTTTGAACTGTTTGTTCTTTTGTGCATTGCTTGGTGATATTTCTAAATTCTAAGCTTTCACCCAGCTTGGTGATCTTTTCACAGCATCAGCTTTCTCTCTGATAAATAATACACTGCCCAAGGGACAGCATTTTATTTTCGTCCCTTTTTTGAACACAATATTGATGTGATCTCATATTTTCTGTAACTTTCTAAAAGATAACAAGATGAATAGAAAACTAACACAAGCCAAGGAATGAGAATTTTCAGATTTAGGGAATGGGTGTTAAGGCTCATTGGGCTTCAACGGTGGGAATTTCTTTTTTTTAACCAAAATTTTCAATGAGGGAACACACACACACACACACACACACACACACACACACACACACACACACACATACACCTCTTGTCAGTCCTTCATGTACGAGTATATGCTGCATATTCAGCATTCTGATCCGATGATGATTGTGGGAGGAGATGTAGTTACTGAAAACCTCTCCATTGATGGGTCCTGAGATGACTTGCGTGAGTCCATTCCTGGAGCTGCAGCTGTGTCGACATATGTCGCAAAAGTAACCTGAAGGTGAGGGGTGGTCGCACCAAAATAACCTGACAATATAGTATATATTTCCAAAGGAACCTTTAAATAGAAGGTTCATCTCGTGGCTGTTGAGACGCTTCACATTCAATCATTTAATGACTGGCATTTGCTCGTGATGTTTGTGAGCAACTTGAACGAAATATTTGATACCGATAAGATGATGGTCCATCTAGATTTCTAGAAATAATCTGCATTATGTAGAGCTTTACAGGTGTCAACTTCATGGTGATCCCTTGCTCAAACAATCACATAATCAATTAGATGCCATTATTTACAATCTCATGATGATCCCTCACTCAAACAAGCACAATCGATCATTATTATTATTATTTATCGATCCCATTATTATTTATAATAGGATGCATCAAAGTCGTCTTGTATTTGCTCTATGGTTGAAATATGGCGTTTGTGATGACAAGACCTTTTTGCACACGTGCATACACTGATACTTCAGGTAGTAGTGCAGCAGCCTTGAGCAATGGGCTGTTGCATTTCTTTCATATATTATGAGTATATGTGGAAAGATTACAGGCTCAGACCAAGAATCAAACCCAGGTCCTCTGGTGATCCATACCAGTGCTCTGCCATTTGAGTTATCTGGGCAACCCACGAGCTGAGCATGCAATTCTTCCACATATAGAAATGCCACTCTCTGTTCCCCGCTGTTTCCGGGGCACTCACTGGCAGCCATAGGAGCAGCGAGGACCTGTCCCCAAGAGGGTCTTCCCCCCATGGGGGGACAATTCCATGTGCACTATTAATCACTACATTGGGTGTAGTAATGCAATTATGAATGAACAGGAAACAAACATTTTAAGTGTATGTGAAAAAAGTACAGGAATGGGAATCAAACCCAGGTCCTCTGGCAAATCATACCAGTGCTCTGCTATCTGAGCTATCTGGGTGACCCACTGGTTGAGCATGCTTAAAGCTTAAAACACTCCTCCATTTGACCGAGAGCACCAGCATGTGACCAAAAATGATCGGTCGTATCGAAATAAAAACCGGACATGTGCCGAGGCTCATGGTCGATTGGCCTGAAGAAGCCAGCCGTGAAGCTGGTGAAACGTTGCCTGAGACCCAGGTCCGGATTAAGACCTTTAGAGGCCCTAAGCACTGAAAAGATTATGGTACCCCCATAGCCCATATATATGTAATCCAAAATAAAAACAATACTAAACCGTAAAATGAAATTTTATTTTTCGAAATGAAACAAAACTTACAGTAAGGTTTATTTACAGTAAACGCTACGGCATCAGTATTACATTGCATTAAAAAAAAAATGTGATATTAGATTGAGAATACAGAGACGACTCTAAATCCTATAAAAGGACAGCCATTCAGTATAACTACATGCAAATTGGATACCAATAAACATAGAGTAGCTCATTACAAAAGATCAACATAATATATAGTGAAAAAAACTTACCCTAGCAAACACAGTGCACACACTTTCATTTTCATTTCTTAAAGAAATTGATATGAGGGAAAAATGCAAATACAAAAATTTACTCTTTTTAAAAATTTATTGTGGGGCCCCCTTTTTGTGGGCCCTGGTTCAGCTGCAACATTTGCACCATGGTCCATTGTAAATGGTCATGACCATTTGCACCATTGTAAATGTCCATTTGCACCATGGTCCGAAATAATGGGGAAGCACGGTTCGTATGTGTAAGCATACCCCACTCGTGTGTATATATACATATATATTCAATAATTTCATAGACAATAATGGTTAATGATACTAAACTACTCCACCAATTCTGAAGGATTACAAACTGTCTAAATTTACAAAATTAGCCACTTGGGCTTGGACAGAAGAGCCTGAATAAGTACAAGGAACTTAATTGCGAGAGTAGACCATTAAGCTCATCAAGCATGTGTAAAAAAAGTCTGTGGGTTGTAGATGAAATGTCGACTGAGCTCGGTCTGTTCTATCCCATTTTTTTTTACAAAATCGTTGGGGTTATACATGGTGCAAGTCTTTGTTTGGTTTTGCTTTTTTGTTTTTGTTCTTACTTTTAAAAATAATGGATGTTAGCAGTCTTCATCTAATGTTAAAAAAAAAATGTTCATGTATGTATTGATTGATTCATCTTTGGACATGCAATTCCATTAAGCTGTTGCCTTGAAACCTTTAATCACAGATTGGATTGAGTATTATGAAATAATTATATGAATACAGTATGTCAGTATTAGCATTAAAATAGTAATTGTTTGTCATCTCTTTGCCACAAATGAAGTGGTTTATGTTCTCGTAATTTCATCACAAAGACCTTGACCCACACGGCAATTCACCATGGCAACCAGAGCTGCCTTTCAAATATGAGATGTTTGGATACAATACACCACGCAGAGAGCCAATGTCAATTGATAGGTCGAGGAAAAAAACACAAGGCAAAGCCCAAAGGCGGTTATGGGTCAAACAACCCTAGGTTGCCTCATATTGTGTTACATCATCTTATTGTTATACCGATTACCAAGCCAACACCTGTGTGCAAGATTTTATGACCAATTTTTCGTACTGCATGAAGTTTTGCCTCGCTCCATGCTACTGCAGTGATTGTTCCACTGAAAATAGCCTTGTGACTGTGTAATCAAGGTCACCATGTTGTCATGCTCAACTGCACATCTCTGTCGAACATTATTAGATTGCGTGTTGCATTCGACCGTCGGTCTGTCTTGAGATGTATTGTTTTAGGGTTCACTGAGCTCCTTTTTCGTGCACACCAACCCTTTAAATCCCAGCACCCTTTACTCTATAACACTTGACAGGTTAGGAAACTTAAGTGCTGGCACCAGATTAACATTCAAAATGTCATATGCCCTCATCAAAGGACCTTTCTTTGTTAAAAAATATATATATTTTAAAAAAAAACAAAATTTATTGGTGGTGCAATCAATTTTTTTTTTCATGAAATTTTATTGCACATTCACACTGCCCTACCAAAAATCATGGAACACACGATTTTTTTTTGCCAATGCGTAACAGGGCCAGGGTTGCGGTCATTTAATATCATGTCGGGGCGTCCTGTGGCATAATTACAGCTTGCACCCTTACTTTTAACATTTGGTGCCAGGATTTGAGAGGTTAGAAGTGATAATGTGTGATATTCCTTGCACAGTGCATTCCATAGTTATTTTCCATTTATTGTAATCTTCTTCATGTGATATCAAGGTGGTGCCGAATGTATCCTTATTCATGTTTTTCAGCATATGTTTTGAAGAGCAAGTAGTGATACTTTTCAGCTTAAACAAACAAAAAAAACATTTGCTTTTAGTTTGGTTGTTGTTGTTAAGTTGTTTGAAGGCCAAATATATATTTTTAAACTCTGCTGTCACATCGCTGGAGAGTTGATTAAAAATTTCTATGACAAGCAGTATGACCACCATGCATGCTGAAATTTTCTGCTGTGATTGTCAGGAAGCAACTATAACGCACCTGTCTTCAACATTGTAAAAGTTAATTAAAATATAGGGTGTGCCCTACTTGGTGTTGTGTTCTGGCATGTAGCTCTTGAAACTGTAAGCCAACTTAAAAATCCCATAGACTGTCTTTGTCATTCATATAATATGATTAGAAGAAGTGTATTGATATCTCCTCATGCCTCAATTATACCATTATTCTGTGTGTCAAATCTGTGTGTCATGGTACTTCACAAGCCTGAGACATGTGTAAGTACAACAATTCATTTTGAGATTGGAGATGGCCAGATGGTGGAGGAAAATGGACACAGAAAGCCAAGTGAAAGGTGTTAGCAAAGAAAATGGTTGCCAACCTGTCTGTGATGGGAAAAGTGCAGCTCTTGTACCTAGCCGTCTTGAATTGAGATGCCAAAGTTTTCCAGTAATCTGCATTTAGAAGGTCAAGATGGGATGCCCAAGTCTCGGCCCTTTGAGGAGAGCCCTATTTCAATTTGTTCTCCAAAAAGGTTATTTTTCACGAGATGATTATCGAGAGATGAAAGTACAAAGAATGGACTTCCTTGACAGCATATACATCTTCTCAATGTGGTTTTGAAGACATCTTGAACATTTTCTGGCTGGCATGGGTTGTATGTAACAGTGAGGGCAAGGAAGTCAAGAGACTACAATCTTGCCAGAAGTTGGTTGTAAAACGAAACAGGATTTGTTTACCAAGTGGTCCTTTCAGAAACTTGGGAACAGTACTGTATATGGCTTTTCTTTGTTGAAAGTTTTATGTTTCCAGAATACCTTTCATTCTGGTGAAAACTTACTTAAAGGTGATCCATTCAATGGTTTGTTGTTGTTTTTACAATGCACAATGATGCTCCATAAGTCGGCTTGGCAGTTCGTATGGAGATGAATGATGCAGAGTTGAATTCAGTCAATTAATCAATCAACTTCTTACCAAGTGCTTTTCATTTTGGAGTATCATAATCTACATGAAAATTGTGGACGGTGTGTAAAATAACTATGTCCTAATAATGTCAGAGAAGTCATAATTAGAAAGCAAGAAGTTGATTGGACCTTGGATGGGAAACTTCAGCCTCACTGATGAGAGTTGCATGTTTTGTGCACGTGAAAACGATTCCACCAGCAAGGTGAGGAGAGGGCCCTGAATGCCATTGCTAGAAAGCCGAGCAAGGAAATTGCCAGGTATCAGAGCATTAAGAAGATGTCGGTTATATCTCATGAGACAACTGAGTTGTTTTTTTTTCATTACTGGAGATGCAGTGCCAACACCTGTTGTTTTTAAAGGTGAAGTCAACCAAATATTGAGTGATCAGGCTCAACGTTAAGTTTAAGGAATCTGATACAAAAGGTTTGACAAAAAACTTCAAAGCTGCATTTTCAAGTTGATCAGATTATAAAAACACATTTCTGTTTTAACTCGGTGGAATGTGCGTGACACAACCAGAAGTTAGAATCAATTGTGGTATGGCCCTCAACCTTCTCCCAGAGAACCTTGCCTGGGTGTTCTGTTTTTTTTTTACGTTAGCTTAACGATGTTTCTTGACAAATCAGCACTAATCACATATAAAAACTCTCCTGATGACAAATGGTTAACTTCCGTGGATGTCTTCCAGTAATACGAGAATACTTCAGAGACATTCAAATATGTTGAGGTTTGTCGTTTACTTCACTGTGCTTGTTCACCATTTAGTGGGTCGGTGTTTCCATGCTTCCTTGTGCGATAAGACGAACATTTACTCCATTTCAAAATTGAGTTCAATGTAGCCTCGAGAAAATAGGCCTTTTGCATAAACTACAGAGGACTTGGCAGTTAAGCAAATCAGGATTTTAAGCACCTGAGTGCCATTGTCATTTTGTCAAGTTTCAGGTGTGATGTCAAAGTCAGCGAGCCAAATGGTAAAGGGATAGGTTGATTACGAGAGATTGCCCTGTCTTATGCTGTTTCCATTACAAGTACATTTTTTTTTCTATGTGAGGGGACAGAGGGGAAATGGTATACGAGAGGCAGCCCTGATCAGATGCCACCAGGTATTATCACAGTTTGTTTCTATCCCAAATTTGTTTCTGCAATCTCAGAAGGATGACTCTACATTTTATTCACATTCCATTCCACAACTTTGTTTTTGTTAATGATGTGATGCAGGATCTTGCAAAGTTGATTTGTGAGCCCACTTTTGTGGATATATGAGACACAGAGCTCGTAATTTTAAAATACCCTTTTACAATTCTTAAAAATGTTTCCCAGCAGTATCATTAATTTTGTTCGGTGAAAAGGAAAAATTTTGTTGTAAACTTTTTTTATCTTTTATGCGTAAGTCTTTTACGTCACATTTCCACAAACCAATGAGAGTTAAGTATATTTTCCTTTTCTCTTCATTGCGCTGCTACAAAAGAAAATGTAAACTAGAACAGCCACTCAGTAGAGCGCATACATCGCCAAGCTGATTAGTTTACGTTTTGTATCCCACTGATAGGCCAGATCTGGATTCGGACCTGAATTAAAATTTAATCGGCTTGTTCTTGTCACCAATCCAACTCATCCACCAAGTTTCGTCCGAATCCATCCATAACTTTTTGAGATATCGTACTATATATTGTTTTAGCCCGATCACTCAATGGTGAAAAAATCACTTTAAAATTCTCGGATCTGGATCTGGATTTGGATCTTCACCAAAATCGAATCAATTCTTCCTTGTTACGTACCCAATCTGCTGACCAAGTTTTGTCCGAATCCGTTCACAACTTTTTGAGATGCCCTGCTATATGTTGTTTTAGCCCTGTCACTCAATGGGGGAAAATCACTTAATAAATTTGCAGATCCAGATCCGGATTCGAATCTTCACCAAAGTCTAATCATTTCATTCATGTCACATTTTTAGGTAGTAGATTGTAGACAGCAACCGCCCCGGGTGGTACTACCGTTCTGACTTAGGAGTGTTAAAGTGGTGCCCGGAACCATCTTGTACTCTTCGTGTCAGGATTGCTGGTCTTACTTTCTGTCTCACTCAAACTATAGCTACCAGGCCAGCTTTAATCTCTCTTTTCTGCAAACAAACATCATATACTTTTCATCATACATTTTTCGTACTCACTCATTTTCCCTCCTCACTTTATTCTCTCTTTTCTTACTTCTCGATGCAGGTCTTTTATTTAAAGCTTGGCCTCGATGAGGACTATTTAGTCCGTGCCTGTAGCCTTCAACATAAAAAAACAACATACCCAAGCTGTCCCCCAAATTTTGTCCAAATGCGTCCACCTTTGGTGGGCGGAAGTTAAAAGCCAGGTTCAAGACAAGTACCTTTTAAGAACACCATGGCAATTATGCATGTATTTTCTAAACGCACCATGATATGTAATTCTACACCTTTGCATTTTAATATCGTTTACAAATCAGAAAATAAATATTGTGGCTTGAGCTGTGTTTTAGCAGACTCAGTGGAACAGTGGTTAGAGCATCTGCTTTGAGTCAAGGCAGTTGGCGGTTCAATTCCAACCCTTGTTGAGTCATACCAAAAACTTTGCAGGGTTTGATGGCCATAATGGCCTCCTCCTGGCCTCCTCCTGCATCAAAGTTCCTTGTAAGGAAACTCACATTTATTAGACCAGCCTCGGTGGAATAATGGTCGTATCCACTCTGAGTCTGGGTGGCCAGTGGTTCAAACATCGTCCAAGTCAATACCAAAGACTTTAAAAATGATACATGCTGCTTCCTTGCTTGATGCTCAATAAAAGGATAAAGCATGGACAAACCCCATAGGTTGACAACCTTTAGGAGGAGGAAATGTCTCCTCAATTGCCTCGTAAGTTTGGAGGGGAAAGTGATGTCATAAAGACAATATCCCTTGGTACCCAGAATTCCTCAGGAAGTTCTATCACTTCCTCCAAGCTCAGCTGTTCATTGTCTGAATTCAAGTCTCGTGTTGTTGCCTTTGTTTGTCTCATGTACCTATTGTGTGCACATGATTTGTGTTGCAACTCCTCCATGAGCATTATAGACCCTGTAAAGAATAGAATACCAGTTGGTGTGCAGGTTTAAGTTTTTGATATTGCCGATAGTGGAAATTGCTACAATGTAGCAAAAAGTTAAATGAAGTGAGCCCTCCCACAATGATAATAACGAATTAGAAAACGTTTTTACTCCTAGAACATTGCATAATGCAGATAAAAAATAATTCCAAATGTAACATTAGCTATTTCTGGATGGGAGTTAAATGAGACCAGTTTCAGTTATTTATGTAGGAATTTCCAATCACCAATCAGTGATCCCATTAGTGAGGCCTAGAGGTTTTAGGTTTTTGAGCAGCTCATCATAGAGGACACTCATTTGGCATTAACCAGCGATCAAGATCAGGTGACTGTGCTTGGCCACAGGAAGCAAGCTCCAACCGTCTTGGACTGGCTGACATTCTCTCTAAATGTCAGCACAGAACTTGCCTTGCCTTAATAACGGTTTACATAGCAACGGTGTATGCTTCACTTAAACATGCATTGTCCTTGGGTCATCGCACATTGCCTTTAATGACATGAGGAAGTATCTGACGTGCGTTTAAAACCATTCAATTTTCTTTACAGCGCTGACCCCAATTTTGATTCCTTTATGCTGATTTTCTTGGACCATTCATTTTTGTCGAATGCTTAAAGAAATTGATATATAGTTTCAGTGCATTTGTTGTTTCTTCACTTGTAAATAATTTAATGATGTTGACTTGTTTTGTTTTACTGGGCATGCACTGCGTGTAGTATGTGTGGAAAAAAAAAAAGGGGGAGCTGGGGGTCAAATATTCTTGACAGTGTCAGGGTTTGAATTAATCATGGATAGGTCGGTCACCACTCTGTCACAGGGAGCACAAATTTCTACTGACCATCCATGGGAGTCGGACCCACACCAATGGGGGCATTGCGACAAGGCTTTACCCAGTGAATCATCAACTGTGGGAGAAGGGTAAAATGAGGATTGAATGAGAAAATATAATGAGTGAGTAATTATAGAGGAGAAAAGGGTAGATATTGTTGCGGACAATGGGGGAAGAACAAAGGATGGAGATTAGGAAAAAGGGGAAGAGAAGAGGGGTAGAATTGTATAAAAAAGGACTTGCGTGCGGGGTTCGAAATTCGATCACTGTGTGTGTGTGTGTGTGTGTGTGTGTAATATGTCACTTTCATGTAGCTTCTTCTTCATCTTATTGCTCATCTTCCAAGCAATAGGAATGACATTCCGATCATATTAAACGAATTATTGCTGGTGTTTTTTTTTTTTTTTTTAATGCAATTACACACTATATTCGTGATAATTTTCTCTCTGATTGTGTATGATATGTTGATCATTGAATTATGTACAAGGGTAAAAGGTTATATTTTTACGTACGTCTTCGCAGTACATCTTCAACTGTACTCTTTCTGTCTTGATGGCTTCATCAACAGGATATATCATGGTTAATATAAGTAGAAAATATACAGAACGCGTAAGCAATCAGTCTGGCTGCAGCTACATGGCAAATCCAGTTTGACTGGATAAGTCTTTTAGTTAATCAAGTGGTGACCCCACCTTTGGATCCGATATACGTTTTCTTCTTTCCATTATCTATTAATGTCCTTGTAATAAATGTAAAAGTACAATGATTCCAAAATTGTCGTTACCCTTCATTTAATCCTATATATTCCAAAAGGCAGTTTACAGTGATTACCATGTTGATTTCCAAGAAAAATAATTCGACATCAGACAAGACAGAGAAATTATTTGGCAATCCTTGTTTATTAACAGCAAATTTGGAATGCATTAGTCTAAATATCCTGACACACTTATCTGAAAATGCATATTAATGTAAGTGTTTGAATAGGGTCCCTTCTTTGTTTACACATATTTCACAACAATCAGCCACAGAATAACAGATTACTCTGCCTAACTTGACGTTACTGCAAAGTGACAAAAACTCAACTATATCACGAAAAGTTATGAACGGATTTGGACAAAACTTGGTGGACAGGTTGGGTGTGTGTCAAGGCCGAATTGATTCGATATTGGTAAAGATCCGGATCCGGAGATGAGAATTTTTGGAATATGTAAAGTGATTCTTCATCATTGAGAGATGGGGCCAAATACTATATATATTGTTGCGGGCCGGGAGTCGGGTGAGAAGACCACTAGGTGAGGATGGCCTTGCCAGAAACGAAGTGAGGCGGTTTCCGGCCAAAGTTAGCGGACCACATGAGGGGTCGGGGCCAATCGGAGCACCCGATTCAGGTGATGACGTTTCGATTCGGGGTGACCCTCCCCCTGCGCGGCAGGTGCTATAAAGGTCGGAGCGGTCCCTCCGCCAATATCCCCTCGGATATTGAGGCTATCTCGGTTCCCACCAGACTCCCTGGAATTAGGCCGTCGCACACGGATAATTCCGTGACGCGGCAGGTCGCTTAACCGACCGTGGACACCAATAACT
>CM068963.1:90133765-90182720 GCA_035128595.1 Eptatretus atami | reverse complement strand
CTCTCTCTCTCTCTCTCTCTCTCTCTCTCTCTCTCTCTCTATCCTAAACAAGAGGTCAGAGCTTTGTTTCTGGACATGTTATTGGCAATTGACACTGGCTGGCACCCTGCTCTGCTCACAAAGCTTTCTGGCTTGGCATCCAAGGTCTCATTCATTCCTGGCTCACTGACTTTATCCATGTGCATGGATCGGATGACTTTCACATGTATCTTTTCTTCTACTCCATCAGTGAAGGCTGGACAACATCAATAGCCTGAAAACAACATAAATTGGGCCCAGTTTTGTTCTTCATAAACATAAATGACCTCTCCAATGGATCTTTAACATCCTCCAGCAATCTCTCCTGACCTCTTAAATTCCATATAAAACCCTTTTTCCACTTTTCAGATGATTCTAAATTATGCCATACAGGACTTCATCCCATCAACAGCAGCTGCATTCTTCTCAGTACATATGGAAAGGATCAGGTGCTGATCTGATACATTGAACATCTCATTCATTCCAGGAAAGTCTCATATTCTCACTTTGTTTCTCAAGCAGAATCATCTTGCAAACTTATATACTTCACTATTCAGTCACTGGAAGAATTCAGTCCTTTAAACTTCTCACCTCGCCATCATCTCCGACTTCTTTTCGGAAGACCATCTATCAAAGCTACAAAGCTCTCCTCCAAAGTTAGCCACACACTGTATCTCCTCCACCATGCAAGTCTTTCCTTTTTAAATCTGAACTTTCCATGTCCTACAAGGCCTTTGTCCATAGCTCAATGACATATTCCTCTGCCCTATAGTCTAGTGCCCCCACATTACATCTCTCACTTCTTGATGCTGTGGAATCAAGAAGTGAAAGGTGTGAAGTGGTGGCACTATTCGAAAGGGCAGTGATTTTCCCCATTGAGAAATATAAAGCTCTCAACATCAGTGGCATTCACCAGAAAGAAGCAGAGGTACAGGGGCCTCTTTGCTTTCTTGAGCTTCTCAATTGGTCTCGCACCCCTTTCTCTCTCAGCACTCCTTCCTTCCCTTCACATCCACTCCTTGTTAACCTTCAAAAAATCCAAACGTACTGCTCGCCTCCACTCCTTTTTTCCTCTTCTATCCCACCTGTTAAATGAACTACCAAAATCAATGCAATCCCACTTTTCCCCGAGGGGCTTCAAAAAGACAATACAATGCCATCTCATCATATTCCTCCACTGCCTCCAATCTTTGCTACCCCTGTTATAACCCTCCCCACACCCATCTATCTCTCGTTTGAGAAAATGATTGTCTTTCTTTTTCTGCTCAACTATTTTACCCATTCATTCATTCATTCACCTGCTTGTGTGGTTGTTTATTCACCACCCAAATTTCAGTATATTATCCACCAATCCTTTGCCCTTGCTCTTCCATAAGCTTATGGTGAAGCGCAGAGGTTTGACATTTTGTGTCCAAAAAAAATATTCAATTGAAAAATATACAATTATAACTATGATGCTCGAAATCTATTATGATCCATACATATATGCTCGGCTGAAGGACCCCTCCCCTCCATGTACGTAATAACTAGATGGCCCCAAAGGGATGATATGCTCATTTGTGGGTATATATACTGCCAGTGGCACCATCAGTACAGAGGGTGTTCATACATGCTGTGAATCACCGCATTCATAGGGTAGCATTCTTCACAAACCAAATTATGCTGATTATGTTCAGAAGTGTTGCAAAGGTAAATCATACTTCATTTGGGAATGTAAATCATTGCCTTATACAGTGTATATTACCATGCATTGTATTGCCTCATAAAATACAAATATAGATCCTCTTAATGGCTGCACTAATAACTTTTTTTTTGTCCTCCGAAGAGATTACACAATTTAATTTCCTTGCCTATTCTGACTTTTTCATCCCGAGGTCAGGATTACGTGAGTAGGGGTTGGAGAAGAAGCCTGGCCTTGCAGAGCTCGCAGGTATAATCGATGGCATAAACCGTTTTTTTTGAAATTTCGAATGAAAGCAAAAGATGTGGCTGAATGTATAAAGCATGGTGAAGTTTATGCTTGGTGTTGGCTTAATGGTGAGGGTGTTGGGCTTGGGATCCTAGGATCCTGAGTTCAAATCCCACTCCTCTGTTGAATTAATACCAGGTGGGGTTGACTCTGCCTGTCATCCTTCCGTGGTCGGCAAAATGAGTGCCAGCTTGCTGGTATCCTGTGTCGGAGTGACGACCTGTCCAGGATTGTGTCCAATAGCCCAGAAGACTGCTTAGGCAGCACCAACGCTCTGCACAGAGTATGGTCCCAATGGATGGATGGTGAAGTTTGATGAACCGAGAATAATGAATCCAACTGCTTCTACCTGTTTCTGAGACTGAGTTATTAGTCCTCTACCAGTTTCATCGGTGGGACTATAGGTTTGCTCTCCGTATGTCCGCCCATCCCTCCGTCCCACCTTTTCAGACATTTTTCCCATACCCTTTAACATATTCAACTGAAACTTGGTACATGGCTTTATTATGATATGTTACAAAACAGGTTCGAGTTTCAGGGCGTTTCATCAATTTTTCAGTTATACCCTTTTTGACTTAGAAAATATCACATCGGTAGGGGACATGTGTTGCAAAGCAATTGCCACTCTTGTTATTATTGATTTAAATTGGGGAGCGTGGGGGGATTTTACTCATTTTCAGTGAGCATCCTTTGGATATTAAGCACAGTTTAACTCAAGAAAACGCCTCCATTTGGA
Organism: Eptatretus atami; assembly: GCA_035128595.1. Taxonomy (NCBI): domain Eukaryota; kingdom Metazoa; phylum Chordata; class Myxini; order Myxiniformes; family Myxinidae; genus Eptatretus; species Eptatretus atami. The sequence goes on along the minus strand of CM068963.1, from coordinate 90,179,997 downwards.
AGAGATACAACCTGATCATCAAATGTGATGTTTTTAAGTCTGAAGGTTAATGCGATCACGGTGAACACCAAACAGATTGCCACCCACAGAATCGACCATCATTCTAATCCTCTTGCCAAACCCTGTAATACCTGTCACGCCAGCTGCAGATTAAAAGTCCCCATTACATTTGCAACTATTGTCTCGCCGAGCTTTTCTCCCCTCCTCCCAACTACAGCTCTCCCACCTCCATCCATGATGATGTCACTATGCTGCTCAAAACCAATAATGCTTTTTCTTTTTTCATTGATCGAAGGCTCATGGTGGAGCTTGTATTTAAAATCACAAGCAGGACAAAGGAGTAAGTGAACATCAGTGTAAATTCATGTGAATTACCAGGACATAAGTAGACAAAATAGACAAATGCATGTTGTATATGGAACTCAAACCTGGGTTGCATGCATCTTTGGTTGAGATCTAAGCTGTTGTTTGAGATGAGAATCCTGAACAGGCAAACCCAATTTAGTTTTATCAGCATTTTCAGATTCTTGCACAAAGATTCCACCTCATTCAACTACGTCAACTCTTCTTTTGAAAATGGTTTTGCCACCTTGCATTCTGATGCACAGAAATTGGGACGTTTCTCAGCCAAACAACACTAAATTATAAGGGTGTTTATTGCCAAACTGAAAATAATTCAGAAGTTTGTAAAGTTTTTTTGATTAGTGAAAGTGGTTCTCACTTGTGTCTGCCAGTAAGGAGCATTTGAAGCTCTTGTTGGCACATAATCTCTTTTCGGTGCTCACTGCCTGACCAAGTGATGCTGAGTGGTCAGACAACAATACTGATATAAATCGATAAACGACCCAGATAAGCAGAGCTTCAGCTTAATGTGTTAATCACAATCGATTGAGTCTTTTCAGTTATTGTGCTCACCAAATACTACACTCACTAATATAACCTTGAGACGAGCAGTATTACAGCTGTTGTTCTGTCGAAATTTTACAGCAGAGTACAACAATAATTGCCATTTGCAATCAGGGAATGCCTTGTTAACCCTTTGAACAGGCTTACATCTCTGCACTCATGGACAACATGGTACTCCTCACTCTTTGCAACAATATTATTGATCCAGTCCAATCCTCTGTCAATAGTCTTCCCAGAACCTCAGCCTATGTCCCAAAAGCATTGCCAAGGGAAAGAACACGTGGGGTGGTTTGCCATTGCCTTTCACAATGGTAGTCGGGGTAGGAATTTGGAATTTGGTCAGGGTTTTGGCATACAAAGACCTTTTTTGCATAATATACTTTGGGATTTTCAATGTCCTCCAGCATTTGCCAACAGATGACCCTTGGCTTAATGTGTTAATATTGTCTAGTGGCTCAAGGCAATAATTGTGACACACCAGACAAGAATACCAAACTTAGTACAGGTAATATACACATTATATATATATATATATATATATATATATATATATATATATATATATATATATATATATATATATAAACATTTACAGTGGGGGTTCCTGACCTGGTGACATACTTCCTATGAAAATATAAAATGGTGCCCAAGATGGCGCCCAAACCACAAATGCCCATACCTCTGCTTGTATTTGGACTGAAATGTTACTTCAAGTCTAAATATATACAGATATAAATATTTATTTATATATTATATATTTATTATATATATATATATATATATATATATATATATATATATGTTGTTACGTTTCGGGGTTCAAGTACAGCCGAGTCCACGAGGTGATCACCAAACTCGTTGCTCGCTCTCTAATCCTAAGGCCGCCGCCCACAGATAACTCTGCAGCCTGATTGGATGGGTTGTGAAGCAACCGTGGATACCAGTTTGGGATAATTAGGTCTCAGTGTGCTCTCGCCTATTATGTCATGTTACCTGTTGGTGACTTAATGATTTCAACTAAGGTCCACTCCCTCAACACATACCAGTGTACCTATTACAGCCAAGCGGAACCGTGAATGTAGCGTTGGCTTATCATCGAGCCATTCGCTGAGGCAAAAACTTCCCGTCTCCCGTTCTGAACACATCATGTCGAATCATTTTATTTAGGATCATTGGCAGCTCCTGTAACTCCCTTCTGGTAAAACTACCAAAATCAAGAATCACCTCTCACCTTCACTCTTTCATTCCTCTTTTTTTCCCAACTTCTGGAACAAACTCCCACACTCTCTTCAATCTCACTCCTCCCTCCAGGTCTTCAAAACAGCTGCTCACCACCATCTCTTATCTTTCCCCATCTAAAACCACAATCTTTTCTACCCCTGCTAGTTCACCCCAAACCCACCTCCTTCAAATTCCCTGTCGTGTAAGGACCTGAAAATCACTGTCATGTCCATCTTGTTTACCCTGTGTACCCCACCCCATCCCTCTCCCTTCCACAGATCTCCTCATGTCTCTGTTCCCCACTGTTTTTCCCTTCCCTCTCCCACCCCTCTTGTCTCCTGCTCCCCTTGTTATGTGTTTCTGTGTGTTAGCTCTCATATGAGCCTCGACGGTGTATTTTAAAAAGAAATTCAAGAAAGGACAGAAACGAGGCATATTTGAAAGATAACAATTATTTATTTACACACGCAAGCAGGCAATCATCAAACAAGGATTTACAAGCAAGCAACAGCCATCTTTATTGACACCGGCAGGCAATCAACAAGCAATTAATCAAACAGGCAGGCAAAGACACAGAAGAGCAGACTTACCACTAATATGTATTCCTCTTATACAGACTTACTTAGACAACAGGCAGGCGCCATCATTCGTTCTGGGAAGAAGGAGACAAGAAGAAATGAGGGGAAAGAAGCAGAGTGGAGTGTGGGGATGACTCCTTCCTCACCTCACACAACCATGCTAGGTTGTGTCGGGCCAAATATTGTGAGGGTGGGTTTGGGGATGACAGGTTGGGTGGTGAAGTGTCGTTGTTCTGTCAGAAGCATGAGGTGTGAGTGTATATGGAGCTGCGAGACACTCCGGTGATTGCACTATTCTCTTGCCTCATGAGCTGCTCGCCTCTGGACCAGGCACAACTTGCTCCTGCGCCTCGTATCCCATAGCAGCTGGATCCAGCATGACCCGCACTCCGGCAGACAATCTCCCAAACAGGCAGTGTGAGATGTACTCGCTTCCCTGGTGCATTGACAAACAGCCCCTGGAGCATCGACAACAGCGGCAAACAGAGCCAAGTCCTGGTCTTTTATAAGTTGCAAATCTGGGTGTGGCTTTGAGAGAGCAGACTTCATGCGAGCATCTTTCCCCATTGGTGTGCATCTGCCAGAGTTGGGTGCAGCAAGGTAGCTGTGGAGAATCTCCATGTCATGATCTTCAGATAGCGACGCGAGCTCCCGCCCCACCACTCTCACACCCAGAAGTGAGGGGGCTTCCCCGCTCCCTCCCTCGCAAACATTCCTTTGTACTACGTGTGTATTTGAGAAGTGTTGTCCTGCGTGACGAATGTAGGAGTGTAGTGAAGGAAGAATGTGGGAAGGCAATTCGGTACCAGTCTGGATGATTAATTGTCTCTGGTGAGGAATGGATGAACAGATGATTGATTGTTGATGAACAGTAAAAGAGGGAAGAGTTGGATGAGTGGTCAGGTAGATGGATACAGACGGACCAAAGGACGAGAATATACTGACTGCAGATTTTAAAGAAAGACCGACGGGATGAATGAGGGGTTGTTGAATTGAGGCATGTTGAAGCAGATTGTTGGTGGATTGAGGAGATTCAAAGCAGATAGAGGAGGAAAAGATCACACCAGGGATACACAGACTAACCTCAACACATTTCTCCCCAAACCCCTGGACAAAGGGCAAAGGTCTACCTACCACATAAACTAATGAAATAACTCATTCTGGGGAATCCTACATGTATATTATATTAATGCTTTCCCCGCAGTATATTTCCAAAACCGTAACAATATATTTGTATGTGAATGACTGAGAATAGGCAGCTCAGGAGACATATTGTATGGAAATAAAAGCACGCTGAGCCGTAAAGAATGAAATTCTTGGTTAAAATCCTGACATTTCAGAGGAATACTATCTTCCGACCTCAGAGGTGATAAAAGACAAAATGTGCAGCTGCAGAAATCTGTATGTGTATTAAATCAAATTGCATTGAAATGAAAATCCTTTATTGAGTCTAACATTTTGGGAGCAGTCCAGCTTCCGTCCTCGGAGGCAGCAATGAAGAAACAGTTTGCAGTAAATTACGTTGTAATTTTAATTTTTGGATTGAAGAGTGGCTGAGGGAAAGGAACCTAAGCCATCAGGCCCAACCCAGTGTAGCTGCAACTCAATGTTGGGCCGACCTCCTGTCCCACTCCCGTGAGTATGTGTGCTAGGGAACTCCCTCCCTCTCTTTCAAAACGCTGGCACCTATCTTAGGCCTGGACCAAACAACAGCTTGGATCTAGAGGGAATGAAGGCACTGCTAAAGATGGAGCACCAGTGCCACCGTCTCAGCAGTCCCTCATGAACCCTATGGACCCACCTTGCGACAGTGTCTGGTGCAATCCACCAGCACTTCAATGTGGTCTGCACCTATCATCAGGATGTAGTCCATGCTCTGGCACATCATTAATCTGGAATTCTCTGGAAATCTAAGAAAGTGTGCTACTGAACTGCCATAGGGTGCCCGGTGGGGTGAGAAAGCAACGAGGGGTGGGCAAAGTCATTGGCTGTATTCATGTCACCCACGGCCATCCACCCTCCACGGGAAAAAAGTTCCTGCCTCATGTCATTCATATTGTCAAGTGTGGAGGTACTGTCATGCAGGATGTATGCCAACCGTTCTACGACTGTGAAGGCCACTGATTCGGCTTTTAATGGCTTGAAAGGATGTTGTGTAGGGAACAACAAAACTTTAGTTGCTAAAGGGTATGCCTTCCAGGTCTTTGATGATTTTTTTCCCCTTCTTCTACCAAACTGTGATGTTGTGTTAAGTCCTCTGAAAGCATGGGATAAAGGGAGTGCTCAGGACTAGTCTTCAACAAGATACTGGTCTTTCCCTAATGTTCAACAGTGTGAATTGTGCTCACCACAGCCTTATCAACACAGTCATGAGTATTGAGGTTCATGACCTGATGAGTCTCCTCCAGCAATGGGTGACCCATTGGGGAAATTGTGCCGCATAATTTATTGACTGGTTTTGAATGTCTGCTTGGTTGCTTGGCCTTGTTCATGACTGGAAATCATCCAGTTCATTAAATTCATTCTTCAGAGAGAGATTCAACACGCATTCTTCATTCCTCACTCAACCATCAGAGACGACAGCATTCATTTCTTTGAAATCCATGAAAAACAAGGAATTTGTGTCATAGTGGTTATCTTGTACAATATTTAGTTGGACACAATCCCATATCTTGCCAGTATTTATTATTTTTACAGATGTGAAATACCAATATTGGTTCGCGGGCGTCAGCAGTGACCACTATTTTCGTTGTGTCTGTGTGTCTGTCTGTCTGTCTGTCTGCTTGTGACTCTCTCCAGGGCATAGCTCCGTGACGTTTGTTGCGATCTTGATGAAACTTGGGCACAAGCTAGATATCATGGTCGAGTTGTGTCTTTTTGTATGAGGGGCGTCCCACGCCCCTTGTGGGCGGAGCCACGCCCACTTGGACTTTTAATTTATTTTTATTTTTTTTCTCGATTTTTTTCTCGCAATTTCATTTCCTCGAAGCTGTGCGTAATGCCCATAAGTACAACATATAAAAAAAATCCGATTTGATTTGGTCAATTTTGATGGAAGAGATAGGTTTTTACGGTAGGGCTTCCTCAATAATGCCCGCGAACCATCGTCGCCTCCCGGCTTGTATGATTTCCTTTTCCACAAAAACATGTATTTAGGCATTTCCTAATTATTGTACACGTTTGTGTTCTCGCCCAAATACATGCAGAGAGATGGGCATTTGTATGTTTGATAACCATATTGGACGCCATCTTGATTTTTCCCAAGTAAGTACTCGGTCACTCATGCCAGACAGCCCCTTGTGAAATGTTTGTGTACATAGTGTACATTAACCAAACAAAGTTTTGTGCCTTAATCCAGCATGTCACAATTTCACTCAAAATGGTGCTAAACCACTGGACCAACAACAATGGCAGTTCATAATAATAATAATTTGGTGTTGCGAGGTGATTAATGGTTTTAGCCTTATATATTTGACAGTCACTGACTTCACTTTGTTTTGGCATTATAAATTTAATATATAGTTTAATCTGATTTTTTAAAATGTGTACATCTATATACTGTAGTGTGTATTTGTAGTCCACACATATTGACAGATCAGGCCAGATCACATCTGTGATTTGCTGCAGGTATAATGTCAACCTGTACTAACCTGTTTCATAGTCGGGTTGTTGGCGACTAAACTGTCTCCCCCACCAGGTTTCCTCATGAGGAGGGTGTATGATATGGACACCCCGCAGGATGAAAAACAAAATCTGTCAAAGAGTGAAGGAGCTCCTTGTGAGCCAACGGCCATCCATAAGTATTGCCCAACTGTGTCTATGGATGACCTGCTGCAGTTGGGTTACATTTTTCGAGGAGGTTGGTGGCAGGATTTGCACTCCAGCCACTGTAAAACCCTTCATTTTGCAAAACACCGAAAAAAACGCAAAGAAAACTGAAAACCCACTCCGTGGGAGTACCTCATGTGCAGCTGCCCTTCGCAGGGCAGCTCACCAGATAATTGAGGCAAAGCCTTCAGGACCCTCACTCTTTTATGGCAGGAGGAAAAACACAGGGTAACATTCCTGGGTCGGATTGCGGTGGTGTGTGACGGGGTGGTGCTGAGGTGTCGTCCACCACAGGCTGGTCTCCTCGGGTTAACCTGAGGCGGTCCCTTCGGGTGGGTGCCTGGAATGTCCTTTCCCTAAGAGAGGATGATCACCTGTCTCTGCTATCATTAGAGCTCCAGCATTTGGACATCCATATTGCAGCACTCTCTGGGGTTTAGAGGCCGGATAGTGGTGAGATCGTGGCGAGTGGTTACACCTTCTACTGGTCTGGTCACTCTGATGGTTCCCATTCCCAAGGAATTGCTCTAGCTGTGTCAAATAAGCTGACTCCCATGATAATTGAGGTAATACCGGCCAACGAGCGTATTTTGAGCCTGAGGATTCGTCACTTTTTGGATGTCATTTCCCTGGTGTCTGCATGTCTTGGACTTAGGGTGGCTGGTTCATAGTTTCAGCACCCACAGGCTCATTGCTGGACTTCTTATTCCAATGCTGGTGATGTGGCAAAGGAGATTGACTATTGGCTCATTGATGGGCACTGAAGGATGATTCAGAACTGCAGGGTCTACCAGATTGCTCAGTTCCTCAAGACCGATCACAGGCTTGTTGCAGCAACTCTGAAGTTGCAGCTTAAATCCAGGACATTTGTACCATCCCAGCAAGGCTGGATGTTGGCAAGCTCAAGGGTGAGAGCGTAGCTGAGGAGATTGTGAACAGGATAAGTGAGGATTTGGGGGGTCTGGGTGTTTTGGGGAATCGTGAAGAGTTTGAAAAAAGTTTGAAAAAAATATTAAAATCCTGATAAAATCCTGAACCTTCCCCAAACCAGGATGAGGCTCAGATCTATCATACCTGAGGAGGGAGTAACCAGGGAGAGAAACTAAGGAGTTAGATACGTCTTGAAGGAGGAAAGTTTCTGTTCAGCAGATTGTCTGGTTTGTCAGTGGCAACCTGTATGGAGAGATCAGTCAGGTGAGAGTGAAGGCTCCAGATGTTTGAGGTCCACACTGTGAAGGAAGAGGGAGGGGAGGAGGCTTTGGGTGCAGTTGAGAGGAGGAGAGGGGGGGAGTAGTGTGAAGGAGGAGAGATGGAGGTAGTGAGAGTTGATGACAGATTGTAGAAGAGCTTGGGGAGAGGGTCGGGTGGGGAGGAGGACAAGGCTCGGTGGTGAAGGGATGAGAAGCAGTGGGGAGTAATAAGAGAGGTTGCAAAGGGAAGTGGGAGATTGGAGGAGGTGGAGGAATGAGCTGGAAAAGAGAGGTTGGGGGAAGGAAGCAGCTTTGTAGATGTGAAGGGGGGCAGCTTTGAGAAAGGGAGTGAGGGTGAGATTTGAAAGTGAGGGGTGAGGGGGAGAATTGAGGGAGAAAGGTGTGGGGGGGGGGTAGCTTTTGAGAAAGGTGAGGGGAAGCTTTGACGGGAAAAAGAGAGAAGTTTGTTTTGAAGAGGAGGAGGCAGTTGATTTGTGAGGGAGGGGTGAGAAGGTAGCTATGAGGGAGAGGGGAGACATTAAGAGCAGGCATGACCATGGGGATGAGGAGAATGCAGGGGTGGGAAAGGGGAAGGTGAAGACTGGGTAGAGGTATTGTGGAGATGGGAGCGGGTTGGGGGGAGGAACAAAAATCGAGGGGTGGGAAGAGGGGAGGTGTGATGAGAATTGAGGACTTGGGAAGAGACGAGGCAGCTTTGAGAACTGGGAATGAGGAGGGAGATTTGAAAGGGAGGGGCAAGGAGGAGATTTGAAAGGGAGAGGTCAGGGGGACATTTGTGGGAGAAGAGTGAGAGGAGAGAATTTAGACAGAAGAGTGAGAGGGGAGAATTGAGGAGAGAAAGTGAGAGGGAGAATTGATGAAGAAAGGTGTGGGGGGAACTTTTGAGAAGGGGGAGGGGAAGCTTGGAAGGGGGGGGGGATGAAGTTTGCTTTGAAGCAGGAGGAGGTGGCTGAATTGAGAGGGAGGGGTGAGAGGGAAGCTTTGAGAGGGAGGGGAGAGATGATAGCAGGCACGGTCATAGATTATGAGGTAGAAGTGGGAGGGCGGAGGATGAGACTGGTTAGTGGTATGGTAGAGGTGGAAGCAGGCGGGGGAGGAAAAAGATTTGAGGCGGTGATGTGATGAGAGGAAAAGAGAGAGTGTGATAGAGACATTGAGCAGTGTGCTGAATGAGTGGGACATTTGAAAACCATACAGATTGGATAACAGAGGGGGAACTGTTAGTAAGGCCTAAGTCACATTTTCCACGGCGGCCGTGGGTCTCCAAAATCTACGGCCACTAGCAATTATACGGCGGACGCAGTATTTCCACGGTCACACAATGTAGCAGTCACATATGTTTTTATTTTTCGGGGAGCCGCACGGGGTATTTAGAAATTGTGGAGACCGAAAACGTGGGGTTGCCGTACGGTCTTTGATTTGATGTCGCACGGTGACCTTAAGGGGGCCCTGCGGCGGCCATATAATTTTCAAGGCAGACACAAGGTAGCCTCAAGGTGCCCGCAAGGCGACCGTAGGGGGCCCTAAGGTGAACGTGCGGCCAGACGGACGGTAACGAGTGGGTTCATTTTTTTTTTTTTTACCAGTTTTTTTTTTCGGCTTGTCGAATTGCTACGGCGAACGTAGAAATGAAAAAAGTTATAACTCCGCGTTATAATTCCACGGCGACCCCTACGGCCTGTAAAAGATAGCCAAACGGCGTAGGGCCACCCTGAGGCCATCGCAGAAACTCTGCGGCCGCCGCACGTTTCTGTCAATTCAGAGGGCGTACGGCCGCCGTATCCTCGCCGTAGAGCAAATGTGACTTAGGCCTAAGGCAGAGGACAGTTGGAGAGATGCTAGGATGGGGGGCAAGATGGGAGGAGTAAGGAGAGGGTATAACAGGGAAGGTACTCGGGGGAGGTAGATTTTAGGAGGTGGGATGAATTTGCACTGAAGTTGGAAAAAAAACATGATTGATGATAATGGAAGTATTGCAAAATGTATTGGGAAATATTGTATTGTATAAATGTATAAATCACAAAATATTGTGTAAATACCAAGTACAGTATTGCAAAATTGGATTTTAAACGTTTATAGGTCAAAGATTCATTTCAATACATTGGAAGATCGATGGTGTACAGAAGAATGATAGAGAAGGAAACGTTTAACAGATGGAATTTTTAGACACGGATGAAAGAAAGGTCGAATTGAACACAAGATTTTGAAGAAGAAAAGAAGAACTGGGCGGTGGAGGACGTTGAAGCATTGTAAGAGACCTTTTTTTTTTTTGGAATATTAGGGAAGAGGGGGGAAGAGTAAAGGAAAAGTTTTAAGAAAAGGTCGTGAAGGTGTGTGGTGAAAAACCTTCATGATCAGAGTGCGATTGGCAGGGAAGAGGCCAGAAAAGGAAGAAGAAGAGTCGGTACAGGAAGTCACTTGGTTACAATCGGGTAGAAGGTGAGAAGGGAAAACATTTTTTTTGTTGTATTTTTATATTTTAAGACATAAGAAAACTGATGGTAATAAGAAGAAAATACAAAGAAACACGATTGTGCACTTAGACGGGAAGACGGGTAGGCCTCAGGAAACCCTGATATGACAAGGTCAGGTAAGGTATGGGAGCATGCGCCAGAGCAGCGCATCGATGCATCCACTTTCCGCCCGTACTCCAAGATAGCAGCATCCAAGATGTCATTGAAAGCCTGGATCTTAGTTTTGACCCAGGAAACCCATAATGCCAATGGCTCCGACTCCTCGTTCAGCAACTCGAGGGACCCCAAAAGGAAATCGAGAGTATCTGCAAAGATGACCGCATCATCTGCGAAATCAAGGTCAGAGATCTTGACATTCCCAAACGACGCACCGCAGCTTGATCTCTCCAAAATCCTCCCTAGAATCCAGTCCATACAAGTGTTGAAAAGTGTGGGGGCCAGTACACACCCCTGACGAACACCAGTATTAACTGGAAATAAGTCAGAGATGGTACCACCACACTTCACAGCACTCTCAGTACCATAGTATAGTTTTGACATCAGATTGATCAGTTTTGGAGGCACCGCACGAAGACCAAGAATCGTCCAGAGGTCATCCCGATTCACTGAATCGAACGCTTTACAGAGATCAACATAAGCTGCAAGCAGCCCCTGCTGAAACGCTCGTCTGCATTCGGTGAGGACCCGAAGAGCAAGGATACGGTCAATCGTTGACCTCTTTGCTGTGATGCCTGACTGCTATGTACGCTGGTGCTCAAGGAGATGGTGGCGAACCCGAATATGAATTATCTGAGCAAAGACCTTGCCCGGCACTGACATCAGCATCACCGCTCGGTAGTTGGTGCAGTCCTGGCAATCACGCTTCCCTTTCCAGAGAGGGACAACAAGGCCCCTCTTCCAGTCAGTTGTGATGATACCTGTGTTCCAGGCAGAGCTCAGAACTGCATGCAACAACACGAGTGCAGCATTTCTACCAGCCTTGAGAAGTTCAGCATGGATGCCACAGATCCCTGGAGCTTTACCCCATTTCAACCAGTTCATCGCAGCCTGTGTTTCCACAAACGATGCTGGATCACAGTTGCTGGAGGGTCAGCAATAGGGACAGTAACACCCCTCACATCCAGCTCGACAGCTGGTGGATCAGCGTGGTACATCCTCTCAGAGTAACCGGCCCAGCGGGCATTCACTTTGGACTCCTTCAAGAGCCTACCACCCTCTGCTCTCACTGCAGTACAACGAGGGACAGGCTTGGAGGAATGCAATGCATGTATTCCCCTGGAAGCAGGACGAGAATCACTTGACCACAGGTGATGCTCTACCCCCTCACCGATTCCTCGCACAAAGACCTCCTTGTCCACCCTGAGCACACCTAAAGTTTTACTCCTCAGCTTCCTGAACAGCTCAGCTCTGCCATTCAGCCTGACCCTGCGACTCTGGTCAATGGTATCCAATGTTCCTTGAGAGACAAAATTCTTGTTCGCCGGACGGTGAATTCCAAGACATCCAATGGCAACAACAAGGACGGTGGTCTTGAAGGCACTCCACAACTCCTCAGGATTCCCCAAAGCACCCAGACCCCCCAAATCTCCACTCAGCCTGTTCGCAAACTTCTCAGATACCCTCTCATCCTTGAGCTTGTCAACATCCAGCCTATACTGGGATGGTACCATTCTCCCAGATTTAAGCTGCAACTTCAGAGTTGCTACAACAAGTCTGTGGTTGGTATTGAGGAACCGAGCACTCCGGTATACCCTGCAGTTCTGTATCATCCTCCAGCGACCATCAATGAGCACATGGTCAATCTCCTTTGCCACACCGCCAGCGTTGGAATACCAAGTCCAGTAATGAGCCTGTGGGTGCTGAAGCCAGAACCAGCCACCCTAAGTCCATGACTGTTTGCAAAGTCAAGGAACCTAGGGCTATTCTGGTTCACAGTTCCAAACCCATGGGGACCAACACATGTCTCATAACCATCCCTATCAGTTCTAGTTGATGTACTGAAATCCCCCAAGACTAGAAGAGTACCTCGTCTGGGGCACTGATCAACCACAGACTCCACCGTGGCATAGAATGTGTCCTTCACGGTGAGATCACTCGCCTCAGTCAGAGCATATACAGAGACGAGGGAAACAACACCCAAGGAGTGATGAATTATTCGTCTCATAATACGCTCGTTGACCGGTGTTACCTCAATTATCATTGCTGTCAGCTTATTGGACACAGCTACAGCAACTCCTTGGGCATGGTAACCGTCAGAGCGACCAAACCAATAGTAGGTGTAACCACCCACCATGATCTCACCGCAATCCGGTCTCCGAACCTCAGAGAGTGCTGCAATACCGGTGCCCAAACGCTTGAGCTCAGATGATAACAGAGCATGTGATCATCCTCTCTTAGAGATAGGGCATTGCAGGCACCCACCTGACGGAACTGCCTCAGGTTAACCCAAGGAGACTGCCATCTGGTGGACGACACCTCAGCACTACCCCAACACACACTACCGCAATCTGACCTGGGAAGGTTACCCCATAGTTTTCCTCCGATCATCAAAGATAGGTTGTCCGAAAGGCATTGCCCCAATCCCGTCATCCGGTGAGCTTCCCTACGGAGAGCAGCTACACAGGAGGTATTCCCACAGAGTGGGTTATCAGATTTCTTTGTGGTACGTTTTGCAGAATGAAGGGTTTTTATGCTTTTTGCAAATACTGGCACCAACCTCCTTAAAAAAAAAGTAACCCAACTGCACAAGGATGTCCGCAGACAGTTGAGCACTAGATATGAATGGCCATTGGCTCACTAGGAGCTCCTCCGCCCTTTGACAGTTTTTGTTTTTTTATCCTGCTGGGTGTCCATATCCATACACCCTCCTCACCAGGAAACCTGGTGGGTGTGGTGGAAAATAACTCAATTTCCACAAGTTGGATCAGCATACAAATGGGGAATCTTTAATTTCATATATACGGAGAAAGAACATTCAATGATCCACTGAAACAGAAGCCCAAAGTAATTCCTCTCATACACAATTTGACATTCCAAAGAATGGGAGGGTGAGACATTTGGCAATTCAACCACGGGATGAGCTGATAAGCATTCGGCAAAATAAATCAAAACTGCAATACGTGTCCACTTTGGGTGGGTGGGAGAGAATGACACAATCATGGCAAAAGTTTGCAGTGTTATCAACCAGGTCACCCTGTTTTTTATTCAGCGAGCAAGACCTTTTTTCATAGAAAGACATTCCTTTTATCAATATGCAGGACAAAAGACTCTTGGGAAAAGGGAAACATTACTGACAGCCAATTTGACTATGGTACAAAAATTAAATTTACAAAGTACCAGCAACATTTCAACAAGTGAATATCATTGAAAATACATGAATATAATTATTTTTCTTCCACATGGGGGAGACGGTTTAGTCTCCGACAACCCGACCACAAAACAGGTTAGTACAGGTTTACATGGTACCTGTAGCAAGTCACAGATCTGATCTGGCCTGATCTGACACCTGATATGACAAGACTGATGAAAACTCTCCAAATAGCACAAGTTTTGAAACAAAACCGAACGAGGACCTCACAGTAAGCATGAAGGAAAGAAAAATAAACAGTTAAAATGCGACGTACAACATCCGGAAACTTATCTTTGAGAAAATCAGCAGAGACCCTTGGAGCAAACCAACTGTCACCTCAAAAACGAGAAGTGCTGAATGAGAGCGAGACATTTCCAAACCATCCAGTTTGGGAGATCAGAAGTGGAACTGTTAGTAAGGCAGAGGACAGTGGAGAGATGCTAGGATGGAGGGAAAGATTGGAGGGGTAAGGAGTGGGTATATCAGGGAAGGAGTGAGGAAGAGGTAGATTTCATTAGGTGGGATGAATTTGCACTGAAGTTGGAAAAGAAAAGAATGATTAATTGGAAGTTGTGTAAAACTGTACGTTTGCTGAGGGAGAACAAGGAGGCATATGTGTGAGGAATCTGTTAAGGGGTGGAGCATCACCTGTGGTCAAGTGATTCTCATCCTACTTACAGAGGAATTTGTGCATTGCATTCCACCGAACCCATCCCTCGGTGTACTGCACTTAGAGCAGAGAGTGGTGGGCTCTTGACAGAGAAGTCTGAAGTGAAGGCCCTCTGGGCCAACTACTTTGAGTGGCTGTACTTAGGCTGACAAACCAGCTGTTGATTTGGACATCAGGGGTGTAAGTATCCCTATTGCTGACCCTCCAATCAACTGTGAACCACCTTCATCGCTGGAAACACAGGCTGGGGTGAACCAGATGAAAGGGGGTAAAGCTCCTGGGATCTGTGACATCCATGCTGAACCTCTCAAGATTGGTGGAAATGCTGTACTTGTGTTGTTGCATGCAGTTCTCTGCTCTGTCTGGAACACAGGCATCATCCCAACTGAGTAGAAGAGGGGCCTTGTTATCCCTTATTGGAAAGGGAAGGGTGATCACCAGGACTGCAACAACTACTGAGGGGTGACGTTGCTCTCAGTGCCGGGCAAGGTCTTTGCTTGGATATTTTTTGATCGGGTTCACCACCATCTGCATGAGCACTAGCACCCAGAGCAGTCAGGCTTTGCAACAAACAGATCAACGAATGACCATATCCTTGCTCTTTGGGTCCTCACCGAATGCAGCCGAGAGTTTTGGCAGGGGCTGCTTGCAGCCTATGTTGATCTCTGCAAAGCATTCGATTCAGTGAATTGGGATGCCCTCTGGAGGATTCTTGGTCTTCGTGGGGTGCCTTCAAAACTGATCAATGTGATTTTTGAACTATACTCTGGTACTGAGAGTGCTGTGAGTTGTGGTGGTTCCACCTCCGACTTATTTCCAGTTGTTCCTGGAGTTCATCAGGGGTGTGAACTACTCCCACACTTTTCAGCGCCTTTATGGACTGGATTCTGAGGAGGATGTTGTTGAGATCAAGTTGTGGTGCATCCTTTGGGAATGTCAAGATCTCTGACCTTGATTTCGCAAATTATGCAATCATCTTTCCGGAGATGCTGGATATCCTTTTGGGGGCCCACGAGGTGCTGAATGAGGAATCATAGCCGCTGGAATTACAGGTTTCCTTGGTCAAAACTAAGATCAAGGCTTTCAATGACATCTTGGATGCTGCTGCCTTGTCTGAACCTGTATTGTGGTGAGGATGTTGAGGTCACGGAGAGGTTCACTTATCGTGGCAGTGATATTCATGTCTCTGCTGGCTGTGAGCCAGACATCATTAGACGTCTGGGTTGGGCCTGAGGAGTCATGGATTCACTGGATCATTGGGTGTGGCAATGTTGGTACCTAAGCTGGAGGATGAAAGTCCGAGTCTTTAATTCCTTTGTACTTCTCGTCTTGCTCTAACGATGTGAGACTTGGAGTCTGACCAGGGATCTGAGATGGAGACGGAGACTCTGGTTTGTGCCAAACGTAACGTTTTGCATTTAGGACAAAAAGTTCCATCTTGGTTTTGTAAGACTACAAAACGTTTTGCCACATGGTTTCAGAATCCCCAGAGTGGTTTTTCACATACCTCAACCAGGATTCAAAGTGTGCTTTTTTGAGGAATGGCTTCCTTTTTGCCACCCTTCCATCCAGACCAGACTTGTGGAGTGCTTAGGATATTGTTGTCACATGCACACAGTGACCAGTCTTTGCCATTCAGGCACGGAGCTCTTTCAAAGTTGACATTGGCCTCTTGATGGTCACTCTGATCAGTCTCAACCTTGCTTGGGCATCCAGTTTGGAGGGATGGCCTGATCTCGGCAGGGTCTTGGTGGTACCATACGCCTTCCACTCCTTAATGATTGGCTTGACTGTGCTCCAAGGGATATTCAAGGCTTTTGAATTATTTTTACACCCATCCCCTGATCTATGCCTTTCCACAACTTTATCCCAAAGGTCTTTTGAAAGCTTCTTGAAGCTCATAGTTGAGTCTTTGCTGTGACATGCACTACCTAGCAGAGGAAACCTACAGGACCAGCTGATTTTCTTCTGAACTAATCAGAATGACTGCAATTTAACACGGGTAAAGGCCAATTCACTTGGTGTACGATTTTGAAGGTGATGGGTTACACCTGAGCCAATTTACAATTGCTATTATGTGGGGGGTGGACACTTATCCAACCAAGATATTCCAGTTTTGTGTTTTTAATTAATTTTCTGAAATTTGTAGCATTTGTTTTTCATGAGGAAGTTGTGAGTTACGATTTGAAAATAAAGTTGGAAAAAGTCTGATTTAATGTAATTTAATTCCAGGCGACAAGGCAACAAAATGGGAAATTTTTGAAAGGGGGTGTAGACTTTCTATAGGCACTGTATGGGAGCATGCGCTGGGGCAGCACGTCACTGCGTCCACTTTCCGTCAGTATTGCAGGCGCCTCAGTCTGGCCATCCCTCAGGCAGATGCCTGGCCCATCCACATTTCTTTGAGATGCCAATCAATACGCTGCAACCACGAGGCATGTGGTCGTCCCATTTGCGTTTTCGACTCACGAAGCTCCCTCGCTGAGAGAATTTGATGAGCAAAATCAGCGTCAGAAAATGCAGCCACATGTCCATAGAGCCGCAACTGATGCTCACGGACTATCAAGGTGACAAATCTCATTTGAGGCTCTCTCTCAACAACCACTTGTTGAACACAAAGTCTGACCAGCTCTCGCCAAGGATTCTCTGAAGAGACCTGGTACCGAAGGATTTAAATCTTTGCCTCAGATTCTTGGTCAGAGTCCAAATCTCGCATCCGTAGAGCAAGACTAGAAGCACCAAGGACGTGAAGATTTGGACCTTCGTCCTCCTGCATAGTGACCAACAGCGCCACACCCATGATCCAATGAATCCATGACTCCCCAGGCCTGACGCAGATGTCTATTGACCACTGGCTCACAACATGCGGAGACATGAATATGACTGCCAAGGTAAGTGAATCTCTACATGACCTCAACATCCTCATGAAGGGCAGCTACACAGGAGGTACTCCCACTGAGTGGGTTTTCAGTTTTCTTTGTGTTTTTAGTGTGTTTTGTGAAGTGAAGTGTTTTTATGGTGGCCTGAGTGCAAATCCTGCTACCAACCTCGTAGCAAAGGTTATCAACTGTGGGAGGACATCGGCAGACACAGTTGGGCACCAGATATGGATGGCCGTTGGCTCACAGACCTTCTCCGCCCTTTGACAGGTTTTGGTTTTAGTACTCCTTTGTGTCCATATCCATACATCCTCCTCACCAGGAAACCTGGTGGGAGAGATGGTTTAGTCACTGACAACCCGACCATGAAACGGGTTAGTACAGGTGTACATGGAACCTGTAGCAGGTCACAGATCTGATCTGGCATGACCTGGCAAGAAATGCAATGGAAGGGGCCTATATGGACTGGACAGGGGGGAGGGGTGAAAGGTTCGACCATATTTGCATTTATAATAATAAGTGTGTGTGTGTGTGTCCTCTATTACTCCATAACCATAATACCGAGTGGCACAAAACTTTGCATGATCACTAAGGGAACTCCAAAACTGGGTATTTGGTTAAATTTAGACACCCCTTTTGAAGAAATTATTAATGGGGTGCTCATCATAATAACAAAAGAGCCTCGCCCTCTTAATGATGACGTCATAAAAACGAATATGACGTCTTGTGTGTATGAAGTTTGCGATAAATTATCTGTGCTAATGCCCGGCTTGATTCCAGCAAACCAAATTCAAACAGCTTGCCTAGTTTCGGAGATAATGGTATAGGCGATTTCCATTAGCGGCTATTATTTGACGTCAACTTTTTTCTAGGAAGAATTTTCAAAATCGGAGATGGTTACTGTCTGCGCAGGGTATTTTTACATTATATATATACCAATTTCAGGAGTTTCGATGAAAACTGTAGGCTGTGAAACAAAAAAGTTCACAAGAAGAAGATGAAGAACAACATCGTGAGTCAGACTTAGAGATCCTCCACGAGGATCTAAAAACAAAAATCCTTTCCAAGACGATGGCGAGCCATTTTGCTCAGCCCACTGTCACCTCCCACGAGTTTTAAGCCGCCATTTTGTTTTGGCCTTGCCAACAATGCCATGACTTAACCTCTCATGATGGCCTCTCATGGACTAAATTAAGTATATAATCAAAATCTGTTTTTGGATTCGAGGATTGAAACTCGTGGACTAATTAAGTGTCAAATTCTGGAGTGAAATCTGAAACTTTAAAGAAATTAGCGATTCTTATAACGAAGCTTATTTAATTTAAGCAAAGCTATGATCTGTCCTTCTCCATATTGTATGCCAGTTTTTGTTTTTGCGTTGATGAAGGTGCTGGGGTGTGTCCCATTACCAATCAGCTTGCTGTCGCTTGCCAAGCCAGCCGTTCCTTATCAACCATTTTGTTGGAGTGCTTGCTTGAGTGCTTCAGCCACTTGGCGAGTGCTCCACAAGCTGCTTGGCAATGGAACATACTGTACCCCTGTTTCATCATTCTCTTACCTTTCCATTTGCCTTATTTGTCTTTTTGCTTAAATATTTGTAATGACTGTTGCTCAACTTCGAGTGGTATTCTTCAATGTTTGTTCGTTTGCAAGCCATGGCGATACAGTTGACAGTGGTGTATTTGACGTTCCTTATCACAGTGATTGTCGTTTATGGAAAATGAAATTACAAATTGACATTCAAGACAATGTTTTGAAGGTGATAAAGTAAATGAAGTATTCCCCATATTTACACAAGAAAATACAAATATAAATGTATGTTCCATTGTCTCAGTTAAATGTGACAAAAGTTTAAAATGTAAGTTAAGATATGTAGCCTTCATAGTAAGAGTATTACCACTCAGAGAGTTCCAGTTCCATGATAGCAGGTACACAGGGTGCCAGCCGCAGTAGAGTCTCACCTCTCAAGGGAAGCCCATGTTATAATATCTTAAACTGGTACTTGCTGTTTGAACTGTTTGAGCATGCTGTTTGAACATACCCCATTTCTTTCAATCCTGTACTATGCCGGCAGAATGGGACGTTCAGTTTTACATCCATCCAAGGGTTGACAAACACATTGATTAATCGGCCACCTATGAAACTGTATCCCCCCCAATACCCCCCCCCCAAATCCTCTTCTTGATTTAGCCTCCTTGAGGTATAAGGTAAACTTACCCCTCCCCTCAAGTCCCTGTCTCTCTTATATACCTCCATGAGGTGTAATGGGGTAAAGCTAGATTCCAGATTAACATAAACCTACAGTGTAGGTCACCGCCCCCCCCTCTTTCCTCCCCTCTCCCTGCCCTCCTCACTCTCCCCCCCCAACTCTCTCTCCTCTCTCTCCCCCCCTTTCTCTCTCTCCCACTCTCCTAGTCTTCCCGTCAGCGAAGCGACGTGTGTGTTCGCTCGTATATATAAAATAAAACATTTATTCTTCGGATGTTTTTTTTTCTTCACTTTTTGTTATTTCCTCCAACATATTCTTTGCTCCATCACTTGCATGGAGAGAGAAAAGGCAAAAATGTATTTTATGCAATGTATAAGGCAGACACTCTGTTATGTTGTGCCGATCTTCTCTGCTTAAGTTTTCTTTACCTTTTGCAGCACCAGTGGTTGTGTGGGAAGAGGGTGTGAGATGTGTTTGGGAAATTGCGTTCCATGGTGAACAGCACAGGTGATTTGAAATGCATCATTCTGGCCGAAGTCAACACTGGAAAATTAGGTTGTTGGACAAAGCCGATACCGTTGCTTTCCAGAAATAGAAGTCTTCATTATTATTTCCACTTTCAGATCGCATGAGGACACAATGCATGATAATATCTTTGAATACTCATGCACACCGATTAAAAGGTGTGACCTGTAAAATTATGAGATGAAACTACTTTTTATGAATTATGAAATTAATCTTAAAACTATCAGAGATGCCACTGTTAATGAGAAACACCCGCTAATATTGTCTTTCTGGGCAGTATATGACTAAGACTGGATATTGAAGTAAGCTTTGGACCATTTTGCCATTTTTTCGTTTTGGCAAGATATGTTAGTCAGTCTGTATGTTTTATTATTATTTTTTTTTCTTTTGTCTGTAATCACGAAAAAAAATTCTGCAGACCACAGTTATCATTGGAAATTTTTGTAACTTCGCATATCAGAGGCCTATAGAGTCCTCTTCAGTGCATAAAATTTGAAGGTCAAGGTCAAAGGTCAAGGTCACTTTGTCGCAAATCAGGGTAATCGACAAAACCTTATTTTTTGAGTAATTTTGATCGGATCGTCTTCAAACTTCATGGGAATATAGTTCATGGTCTGGCGCTCAGCTGATTAATTTTTGGTGGCGATTGGCCTTGACCTTCATGTGTTTTTTTTTTTTTTGGTCTGTAATCACGTAAATACTCTGCAGAGCACAGTTTTCATTGGAAATTTTTGTAACTTCGCATATCAGAGGCTATAGAGGTCCCTTTCAGCGCATAAAATTTTGAAGGTCAAGGTCAAAGGTCAAGGTCACTTTGTCACAAATCAGGGGAGTCGACGAAACCCCATATTTTTTGAGTAATTTTGATCGGATCGTCTTCAAACTTCATGGGAATATAGTTCATGGTCTGGCACTCAGCTGATTAATTTTTGGTGGCGATTGGCCTTGACCTTCATGGTTACGCCTAAGGTCAAACATATTTGACCCCAAGGTCAAATTTTCAAGTTTTAGGAACCATATCGTGTAGTACCTCAAATTGAACACCTCGATGAGTGCTTTCTAGATATATCAAGCTTGAGACATTATGACGTCATTTGGTGATGTTATGAGGCAAACGCATATTTTTCATGGTTACTCTGTAGAACGATTCTCATCGGAATCTCTCGTAGGCAGGTATTCCTCAAGGAGTCGCTCCTGGTGGATAGCAGCTCTGTTCACCTCAGTGTGGACCTTAAAGAAGTCACACGTGGTCACCTTTTGGCAAGATACGGGTCACCCTAAGGGTGACATTGGTTTATTTTCCATGTTTCAGAGGCTTGTGTGAACGGATGCTGAGAAACTCGCTACACAAACGAACTGCCTTCATTCAGTGTTTATATCATATATGGCCACACATGAACACTGATTAATTTGCATTTTAATCATTTTTAAGGGGGTGGGGGGAGGAGGTGGTGGTACATAATTATTGTCAGTTAAAAGCTAGATGTTGTGGTATTTGTGAATAAGGATTCATAAATGCCGATACATGAACGAGTAAAATTGACGGTTACATGTTGTAAGTTTACTGAAACACACATCGGTAAATTGTAATATAAACTGCTTGACGTAATGAGCTAATTTTGACTGTAGATGGCAGTATTGTATTGTAAACTGCCTGGTGAGATTTGTGAAGATGCTGGAACGTTCTGAGATGAAATCTCCAGTGTGGGCGAGAATCGCATTTGCTGGAAGGCACGGGATTGTTCTGTGTTACTATATAAACCCGCGAGAGGGAGATAGGTGTAGATAGATGAGTTACATGTGACGAGCCATGTGTATCCATCATCCCCATGCTCAATTCAACTCCGATGAGTGAACAAGGTGTTTTTTGTTTGTTTGTTTGTTTTTGGATATACTGTCAAGGCTCTTATGAGAGCTCACACATAGAAACACACAACAAGAGGAGCAGGAGGAGAGGGAAGGAAAAACAGTTGGGAACAGCGACATGAGGGGATATGTGGAAGGGAGAGGGGTGGGTGGGGTACACAGGGGAAACAAGATGGACACCACAGGGACTTTCAGATCTTTACATGACAGGGACTTTCAGGAATGAAAGCAGGGAATTTGAAGGAGGTGGGTTTGGGGTGAATTAGCGGGGGTAGAAAAGATCGTAGTTTTGGATGGGGGAAGATAAGAGATGGTGGTGAATGGCTGTATTGAAGACCTGGAGGGAAGAGTGAGATTGAAGAGAGTGTGGGAGTTTGTTCCAATGGTGGGGAAAAAAGAGGAATGAAAGTGTGAAGGTGAGCAGTGATTCTTGATTTTGGTAGTTTTACCAGAAGGGAGTTGCTGGCGAACTGTCCTGCGATTCCTTGTAATTCCTTCTAAGTTTTACCAGAAGGGGGTTTCCCAACTTTGGAACAAACTTTTTAACCTGGTGTTGGCTTAGCGGTTAGGGTGGTGGTTTGGGATCTTAGGGTCCTGAGTTCAAGTCCCAAATTTCCACTAAATTAACACCAGGGGGTTGACTCAGCCTGTCACCTTCCAAGGTCGGCTAAATGAGTACCAGTGAAACAGCCAAAAGGCTGCACATGAAGGAAAGGGGTATTGACGGATTTACTAAATCTGGTATTGGTGTAGCGCAGGCATGATGGGCCGAATGGCCTCCTCATGCACATAATTTCCTTGTAATTCCTTGAACCTTAAGCCCTCTGCGGAAATATGGGAGGGGGGGGGGGGGGGGGACATATCTCAGACAGAGCAAGGGAGGCGAGGCCAGAGAAGAGACGGTAGAAGACAAAAAGACCACCGACCTGCCACTGGTGAGAGAGTGAGAGGCCCAAAGACTCAGCCTTATTGCGGGAGATACCAATGATCCTGAATGCCTTGATTTCTACAGCATGAAGCCGAGAAAGGTGAGAGGCGGGAGCACCAGCCCAGAGGAGAGACCAGTACTCCATCAGGCTGTGGACGAAAGCTTTGTATGTGGTCAGGAGCTCAGATGTGCCAAGAAAGGACTTTGCACGACGGAGGATGTCCAGTCGGCGACTGGCTTTGGAGGCCAGCTTGAAAATGCAATTTCCAGCTTTGGAGGCCAGCTTGGAAATGCTTTAATGTCCGGAGCAGTTGTTAACGCGTGAAGCCGATTACAATTAGGTTGATTAAAACTCATTAAGATTGTGTAATCGGAAAAGAATTCTTTTGAGCTCTTCAATCATCCTGGATGGGCCAGCGTACGAGAGAGAACACCGCAACAAGACTCGATCGTTCATCAACCCTGGTGGATGACACGTGAGTTGAGCAGGCAGGATAGAGATACTGGGCGGAAATAACTCAATGCGGGAATCGTTGTTGGACATTGCATTGTATGTAATGGTGAACTTCCTCATTTCACTTTGTATCTGTGTATTTGAAAAAAAAAGTTTCAAAAACATATGCTGTTGATGTGGAAACTGTAACGTCACTCAGAAGTCACCAACCCCTACTGACAAAGATCCATTTGATTGGTAGCTGACATGTATGTTCATTCATATCCTTGGATTGCGGTCATTAGAAAACGTGCTGGGTTCTGTACCACAAATAACATACGTACACTAGAGGGAAAGAAGCCCCAAAGGTGCGTGTACCCCCAACAATTATCACAAGACCCATTTTAATTCAAAAATGTAAAGTTTATGATCCGTAACCTAATATTCATTTTAGAATAGCTTCTCGTGCCCCTTTGTGATTTGACATTCCTCCTGTCATCATTTTGGAGAGTTAAAAACAGCCTAAATCTGACCATAAACCGAGTTTATTGCTCTGACCAAATCACCTGCAATTATTCACAGGTGATTAACACATTCACATCTGACATTTTGCAACATACTATAATGAGTCCCATACCTTTTCCAGGTACATTGCCAAATGGCGTCGACATTATTTCCAGTGTTATTATTTTTTAATTTTTACTTTTCTGTTTTTAAAATGACATTTAAAAGTACATCAAATTTGATTCCTTTCTGCTGATTGAGAAGCAAACAACTTACATACATCGTTTGATCTACTCTGACTCGAGGGGGCATCAAATCTGCAGAAATCCCATGTGAATATTATGAGAAACACAAATGTGATGTCAGCAGCTTTGGGTAAATATTGAGTGATTTGCTTAGGGAGTACATTTCCTGATGAGCACCAACCACAATTCTCTTGGTGAATGATTGAAGTTAGTCGTAGATTAATCCCATGTGCACACACTCAATAATAAGGTGAATTTGAGGTGACTCCAGGGCAAAGTCCCATCAACTTTGAGACTAATTGCATGGGATTCACACAAATGAATTGCCTCACCGTATGTCCATCTGGACAAGATTGTGCAGAGCTCGCACACTTACCTTGGAACTGTCAAATGTGGGTTTGATTCCCGACCCAACTGTAAACTATGGATTAGTGCTTCACCAAAAGGGCATTTGATTACAAAGTGTGCCTTTCCTTGGATGAACGTGAAGGTGGGTCTCCCATCTGATGGCATTAGTTGGTCGATGTCGAAGATCCTGCAGTGTCCTTCATGGAGAGTCAGCGAATTAATCGCCTGCATACTGACAAATTTCAAATTCCTAAACCTTTAGTTAAATGTCAGGCCTAGCCAGTTCATGAAAAGATGAGCGAGAAATTCCTTCCCTGACTTCCACCCCCCCCCCCCCCCGCCACCAACTGCACATGGTATTTACCATTGGGTCATTTAAATATGTTGGTGTTATTGATTAAAATATTAACATACATGGTGTTAATAAACAATAAATTGCAGATTACTGATTGCATTAACTCCTGGGTAATTTGTGTTGTAATTCATAACAATAATTAAAATAAGTAGCATAACCTATTACTTGGATTTATTTTTTTGGATTCGCTATATATGCTAGATATCCCTTATTGTCGGGTTTTCCGTCTGTCTGTGTTGTGTGTGTGTGTGTGTGTGTGGTGTGTGTGTGTGGTGTGTGTGTGTGGTGTCTGCTGCAACGCGAGGCTCCACAGCACAAACCAGCAAACCAATTTCGATGAAACTTTGCCAACATGTGCAGTATTTGTTGGGAATGTGCGGTTTGAATTTCGTTGCCTAGCAACCCCCATTGCTGTGCAGCGGCCGAAAAACCACGTACAGTATTTTCAATACTTGTCCTTCAGTTTTGAATGTAAGAGAGCGAGACTTCGGAATTAAACACTTCGAGATATTTAGAAAATTCTACTCGAGCTGATTTTTGATTGAGGTTTTATTTTTCAAATGGTAGTCCTTCAAAAATCGGTGTCTATTTACCGTCATTTTTTATGAGGGGCTTAGGAAAGTGGGCGGAGCTTAGGGAAAGTGGACGTGGTTGATGAAAAGTGGAGTGGTGTAGGAAAGTGGGCGTGGCTTATGGAAAGTGGGCGTGGCTTATGAAAATATTGTGTGGCTCAGGAGGTGTGGTCAAACAGAGCATTGAGAGAAGTTTATCGGGTTTTCCGTCTGTGTGTGTGTGTGTGTGTGTCTGCAATGCGAGGCTCCACAGCACAAACCAGCAAACCGATTATTTTTCAAATGGTAGTCCTTCAAAAATAGGGTGTCTATTTACCGTCATTTTTATGAGGAGTGTCAGTTGGCAAAATACGCAATCGGAAAATCTTGCCAGGCAGAGGAACAATTGTATGTGAACCAATACGTTTGGCAATGAATCTTCGTCGGTGGATCGGTCAGAATGAAAAGCATCATATCCAGCGCTTCGATCCTAGCGAATCCCTCGTCGCCTACCGGCTTGTCCTGGTATTATTTAGGTATATTTGGAAAAATAAAAAGCAACCAAAAGTAATTTGTGTGAATCCCATGACACCTTTATCAACTATCAGTCATATTTACATTGATGTCTAAAATATACAAGTGTTGATGTCTGAGATATGCCAAAAAAAAATCGTGTTTACATTAATGTCTGATATACAAATGTGCTCCATATTATAACTTAACAGAGCTATGAACTCAATGAAAACATCATCAACTAGAAGGGCACTCAATAGAGCAAATACCTTCACCCAGATCTGGATCCGGATGTGGATCCTCACCAAAATTGAATCAATTTGTCCTTGTCACACCCAACCTGTCCACCAAGTTTCTTCCAAATCCATCCACAACTTTTTGAGATACCCTGCTAGTTATCGTTTTTGGCCCCATCTCTCAATAGTGAAGAATCACTGAAAATGTTCTAGTATTCAGATCTGTACCACATCTTCACCAAAATCTCATCAATTTGCTCTCGTCACACACCCAACTTGCCCACCAAATTTCAACCGAATCCCTCCACAACTTTTTGAGATATCCTGCACACAAACAGATAAACAAAACAAACAAGAAAAAGACATTGTGCAGAGCATGATAATTGTAAAGTCCACCCCCCTCTCCAAAGATTGCCATGGATACATCAGAGTGTCCATTTCATTAAGATTAAAATTCACAATCTTAATCAAAGCTCAGGTCAATCGGATGAAAATTGAATATTTTTCTGATTGAAATTGATGATTTTAGAAGTTTGACCTTGAGTTGACCTTTTGACCTCAAAAATAGTTGGATTCCTAATTTATTCATGCACTATGTAATTGCTTTTTAATTTTTACATTAATCGGATGAAAATTGATGATTTTTCAGATGAAATTTGACCTTTTGTTCAACGTTGACCTCAAAAACAATTGGCTGGTTGAATTCACTGATCTGAAATAATAAATCCTCTTCAAATTTTAAGTCAATTGGATGAAAATTGAGGATTTTAGAAATCTCACCTAAGTTGTTGACCTTTGGCCTATGTTGACCTTTTGGCCGAGGTTGACTTCAAAAATGATTGGTGGTTGAATTCATTAAGCTGATATCAAAATCCTGTTCAACTTTCGAGTAAATCAGATGAAAAATGCCGATTTTAGAGATTTGACCTCAAGATGACCTTTGACCTTTGTCCTCAAAATCAATAGGCTTCTCAGTTGGGATTACCTCCCCAACTTGGTAAAGTTTCATGACGATCGGTTTGGAATTGTGACCTGTAGGTGATTGACAGACAAACAGACAGATAGAATAACAAAATCGACTGACCAATATATTTTAAAAATCCTCGATTTTGCAAGTAACAAGAAAGATGTCGTACAGAGCACGATACTTGCAAAATCCAGAAAACAAATTTTACCTCAAAAATAATGGATGGTTGAATTCAATGACTTGATATGCAAATCCTCTTCAAATATCAAGTCAATCGGATGAAAATTGATGATTCTAGAAATTTGACAAAGTTGTTTACCTCTGGCCTGTGTTGACCTTTTGACCTCAAAATCAATAGGCTGCTTGATTATGACCATATCTACTATTTGGTGAAGTTTTGTAAAGATCGGTTTAAAATTGTGACCTGCAAGTGATTGATATACAAACAGATAGACAAACAAACAGAATCACAGACCAGACCAACCAATGAACTTGCAAATTTTCGATTTCACCAGTAACAAACAGCCAACAGACAGGGGTGAAAACATTACCCCCGTCTATTGCAGATGATGGAGGTAATTAGTTTTACTGTAAGAGCACTTTTTAAATACATCATCTTCCTCTTCACCTTAATCTTCATAATCATCATCAACCTTGGCATGTTTACAGTCCACTGCAGGACAAAGACCTCCCTAAACTCACGTTTGGTATGTGGGGTATACTCGCCACACACATGCCAAATGTGGTCTTGTTCACTGTACGGGTGAGAACTCGCATACTCTTTGTGAAAGACGCCATGGGATCTTAAATGCCAATTAATGCACCCAGTGCTAGCTGATGGGTCATCTGCCTTCACGTCCTTCCAATGGATGACACCCATATTGATGCTTTGACCTGCATACGAAACACCAAGGAAACAGTTTGTATCTGGTTTGAGAACCAAACTCAGGCTGTACAGCTCAAAAGTGAGTGAACATACCCTTAGGTATCCCGCTCGCTCTTTCAATATACAAGTACAGTTAGTCCTCGCTTAACGTTGTAGTTACCTTCTTGAAAAGTGCGACTTTAACTGAAACGACTTTACGCGAATCCAATTTCCCCATAATAATTCATGTAAATAATGGCTTCGGTTCCCAGGGGAAATTTTTTATCATCAGACAAAAGACATTATTTACCTATGGCGTATAAATTTTAAATAACTTTAAACAAACAATTGAATATCGTCATCTCCAGTTGCTTTTTTCTTATCATCTCTAGTTGTTTCAGATCTTTATCGGTTAGCTCTTCTCCGAGTGATTGCAGAAGTTGTGTCATGTCAGCTTCTTCCACCTCATCAATATCTGCTTTATTGGCCGAGCCGAGGATAACTTTCTTCTTAGCGGGGACAACATTTTGAAATCCTTTCAAGTCATTGACACTTTCAGGCCACAACTTCCTCCACACACCATTTATGCACACCTGAATAACTTCAGCCCAGGATCCACCGATATTATCAATGCACAGCTTGGTGTATCTAAGGCCTATACTACAGTACTCTGGGTGGGCTTACACATCAGTATTTACAGTATGGCTTATACACTGGTATTTAAGGGATGGTTTATACTGCAGCTTTATTAAAACGAGAACAATCATGGGTTTGGGACTAAATTAGAAGTAAAACGACTTTATAACAGAACAGTGAAACTTTAAAGTTTGTTCTCTAATAGATCAGCGACTTAATAACAAGACAATGTTAAGCGAGGACTCACTGTAACTCTAATTAATGCAAAAAAAAATCCTTATAAATGTACTTATGTTATGTTTGAAAAATAATGGAAAAAGGACTCCTAAACCCTGGTCGGCATTAAGAGAATGGGAAACACTTGGGTTTGAATGCACCTAGAAAGGGTTGTTGTTTTAATGTAAACTTTTTCCATGGAAAAGCACCATTGAAACTCCCAAAGGAACTTATGGTCTATGAGCTGATTAGGAACAGTTAAGCACAGGGAGGTGACCATTTAAGTGGGAAGGACCTCTGAAGGACAGTACCATAGATAACCACCCAAATGATGCACAGTGCAGTTGTCACATTAATATCAATCTTGAACAGTGCTTGAACAATTGATAACCCCCTTTTTAATAAATAAAAAAGGGAAAAAAGAAATTCCAAATATTATGATGAAACTGAACACATTCACTGTCGCACCAAGACCAAAGTGTCTGGTCACGCAAAGTTATGAAATGCTTGTCAAAGCAATTAATATGAAATGGAGGAAATAAACCGAATATTGATAAGGTATGCTAACCATGGTGGCAAGGAGAAGCTGACATTTCAAGCGTTAACCCCTTGTCAGAGCAAAACGGGCATTTTTGCTTGTTATTCTCCATGACAAAAGGTTAACGCCTGAAACGTCAGCTTCTCCTTGATTTCCGCTGCGGTTAGCATACTCGTTCAACATCCCATTGATTTCAGTCACTGTTCTACCTGTTCGCCGACGCAGATCGACACAAGCCTTCACTAGCAAGACCAGTTCTTCATTCAAATTCACATGCATCTTGGTCCGAAGGCCAAAATGTATGGTCATTATTAGGAGCTATTACTTCGGCCCTCAAGCATTAGCAGCAAGATATGAAGTTCAATGTAAATTTGGGGGTAAAAAAAATACAAGGTTATTCAAACTAATGAAACCATGAACGTAAAGGTGCTGAAAACACAAAAATCTTCACTTCATGGCGAAGGCAGAAAGAAGTAAAGATATATATATATATATGTATATAATATATACATATATGTGTATATATATGTGTACATATATATTATATAATATATGTATATATATGTATATATATACATGTATATACAGTGGGGAGAACAAGTATTTGTACACTGCCGATTTTGTAGGTTTTCCCACTTACAAAGCACGTAGAGGTCTGTAATTTTTATCATAGGTACACTTCAATGTGAAAGACGGAATC
This sequence comes from Eptatretus atami, assembly GCA_035128595.1. Classification (NCBI taxonomy): domain Eukaryota; kingdom Metazoa; phylum Chordata; class Myxini; order Myxiniformes; family Myxinidae; genus Eptatretus; species Eptatretus atami. Next base: position 90,150,246 of record CM068963.1, on the reverse strand, counting down.
TAAAACAAAAATCCTGAAAATCACATTGTATGATTTTTAAATATTAATTTGCATTTTATTGCATGAAATAAGTGTTTGATCACCTACCAACCAGTAAGAATTCCGGCTCTCACAGACCTGTTAGTTTTGTCTTTAAGAAGCCCTCCCATTCTCCACTCATTACCTGTATTAACTGCACCTGTTTGAACTCGTTATCTGCATAAAAGACAGCTGTCCACACTCAATCAATCAGACTCCAACCTCTCCACAATGGGCAAGACCAGAGAGCTGTCTACGGACATCAGGGACAAATTGTAGACTTGCACAAGGCTGGGATGAGCTACAGGACAATAGGCAAGCAGCTTGGTGAGAAGGCAACAACTGTTGGTGCAATTATTAGAAAATGGAAGAAGTTCAAGATAACAGTCAATCTCCCTCGGTCTGGGGCTCCATGCAAGATCTACACCCGTGGAGCCTCAATGATCATGAGAAAGGTGAGGGATACAGCCCAGAACTACACGGCAGGACCTGGTCAATGACCTGAAGAGAGCTGGGACCACAGTATCAAAGAAAACCATAAGTACACACTACGCCGTCATGGATTAAAATCCTGCAGCGCACGCAAGGTCCCTCTGCTCAAGCCAGCGCATGTCCAGGCCTCTGAAGTTTGCCAATGACCATCTGGATGATCCAGAGGAGGAATGGGAGAAGGTCATGTGGTCTGATGAGACCAAAATAGAGCTTTTTGTTTAAACTCCACTCGCCGTGTTTGGAGGAAGAAGAAGGATGAGTCAACCCCAAGAACACCATCCAACCGTGAAGCATGGAGGTGGAAACATCATTCTTTGGGGACTTTTCTGCAAAGGGGACAGGACGACTGCACCGTATTGAGGGGAGGATGGATGGGGCATGTATCGCGAGTTCTTGGCCAACACCTCCTTCCCTCAACAAAGAGCATTGAAGATGGGGCGTGGCTGGTCTTCCAGCATGACAACGACCCGAAACACACAGCCAGGGCAACTAAGGAGTGGCGCCGTAAGAAGCATCTCAAGGTCCTGGAGTGGCCTAGCCAGTCTCCAGACCTGAACCCAATAGAAAATCTTGGAGGGAGCTGAAAGTCTGTGTTGCCCAGCGACAGCCCCGAAACCTGAAAGATCTGGAGAAGATCTGTATGGAGGAGTGGGCCAAAATCCCTGCTGCAGTCTGTGCAAACCTGGTTAAGACTACAGGAAACGTCTGATCTCTGTAATTGCAAACAAAGGTTTCTGAACCAAATATTAAGTTCCGTTTTTCTGATGTATCAAATACTTATTTCATGCAATAAAATGCAATTAATTATTTAAAAATCATACAATGTGATTTTCAGGATTTTGGTTTCGATTCCGTCTTCACAGTTGAAGTGTACCTATGATAAAAACTACAGACCTCTACGTGCTTTGTAAGTGGGAAAACCTGCAAAATCGGCAGTGTATCAAATACTTGTTCTCCCCACTGTATGTGTATATATTGTTGCGAATTCGCGCCCGCCGGCGTGCGGACGGCCACGTAACTCGGATCGCGGCACGTCGCCCACCGGACGGACAATTCAGTCGTGACCTCCGGGAACTATGCCCGGAGCCAGTCACGGTGGGCCTTTCGACCTCACCACAATCGTGCCAATCGGCCACCGCGTAGGAAGGGTTGTTCGCCAAACTCGACCTACCTAAGTACCCACGCGGATGGTAACCGGGCGATCGTACCTCGCCGCAGGTCGACTCCGGACACGAGCCGCTTGGGCGGCCCGTTCCGTACTATCGGGATAACCGAGCGGTGTTATCGTCGACCTCGACGGTTCAGATATTTTACCGGGCGTTTTGCACCACTACGACCCTTTATGTGAAGCAGGATGGAGGGTCAATAATGAAAAGACGAAGCGAAACGGGAAAACAGTTCACACAATGCATATTATTCCGCGGCACACGGAAAGCACGTATATACAGCTACAATAATCAAAATGCACATTAAAGCGAAAGCAAGAGTTAAACGAATACGCGTACACACGGAAACTTATACAGTTCTACTTTACAGACGCGCCAACAACATTCATTCGAAAGCAAAAGAAAAGGCCACCCTCAAAAGACAAGGGCCCAGACAGGGCCCGTGGGCCTTTATGGCGTGGGCTTGGCAGACCGAACGAATCCCACGAGACCGTGCAGTTTACCTGCACCCTCGTGGTGCGATGGTGGTGAGCTCTCTCCGGCGCTCCTTGTACGAACGCGCAGGTCCCGCCGACACAGCTGGCAGAGCGGCGCCTCCAGTCCGCGTCCCCTCCGCGACGTCTGGATCTCCACCGACTGCAAGCTCCAACGAGCGGGTCGCTCTACGGACCGTTCTCCAAGACCCAGACGGGCAGAAGAACATCAACCGCCGACTGACACTGACACTCTGACCGACCGCCCTGACCTGACCTCTGGGGCGGCGCCTCCATGCGCCTTTTATTCTCCCGGCGCCCCGCCCTCCCTTCGCGGAATGCGGGGGGGGGGGGGAACATTCCAACAGAGATCGGCTGGATCAGTAGTTGTTTTCCAACCGTCATTCTTGTTTACCAGAGAAATCGGGGCGGGAGTTGAGTTCCAAACGTCATTCTTGTTTACCAGAGAAATCGGGGCGGGAGTTGAGTTCCAACCGTCATTCTTGTTTACCAGAGAAATCGGGGCGGAGTTGAGTTCCAACCGTCATTCTTGTTTACCAGAGAAATCGGGGCGGGAGTTGAGTTCCAACCGTTATTCTTGTTTTACCAGAAGAAATCGGGTGGGAGTTGTTGTTGTTGTTCCTTTTGTGTTTGTGGAGATGTTGACGGTTGCGCGAGTGGTGAGGATGGCGTGGGTGTTGAGAGGCAGGTGTGTTTGTGGTTGGTGTGAAGCGGCGTTGTGGTTGTGTGGTTGTTGTGTGATGGCGGTTGAGACGTGGTTGGTTCAAAAATAAGATAGAACAGAAAAAATGGCTAACTAAAAGCGTCGGCCGGATGAATCACATAAATTCCTCTATACAACGGGTTTGGGCTAACGACACATGTACTTAGAGATATCTCACTACGGGACCTTTATGGTGTAATGCGAATTTCCACAGCCGTAACACTACCCCTCCCCTTTTTACAGACTCGTCCCGAGTCGTCAAATTCTCGTGTGCATCATGTGTAGTTCTCCCTAGTACGTTTACCTTCGGATCCCTGAGTGCGACTTCATGGTATTCGTGTCCCCAAAATAAATAACCTACGGGCTGAGTAACTAACTAAACAAACCACTCACTCAGACGACTTAAATAAAATTGCCGGCGCTAAGACATACATGCCGGGGGCGCACTCATATTTACAGTACATCTTACCTTATAATTACACTAAACCATGGCCCAGGATCAATGGACTCTGCAGGAAAAAGGGCAAAGAGTCAACCGGCGCACGGGCCGCCACTGCAGGCCTGTGTTGTAGCTGCCAACAGGACAGTTCTTGCAGCTTGCAAACTGTTGCGACGATCCTGGCGCACATGGCAATGAACAAGGGGGGGGGGGGGAAATCAAAACAGGACGGGGCAAACGCAGAATCGAGGGCAGCAGGCATGGATGGCAAAAGCAGGCAGGCGAGGCATGGCATGACAAGGCCGCTGTAGCAAACACAGCCGGCAGACGAACTGGCCGGCACAGGCCTTGAAGCAAAACAGCCGACGGACGATCCGACCGGCACAGGCCTTGCAGCAAAGCCAGCCGACGAAGTGGCCGGCACAGGCCTTGAAGTAGAGGTCAGCGAGGGAGTGCGGTGGTGCTGGCCACTCAGAAGGCGGCCTCGGACCTACCTACTGTCTCCCTCCCACTTATCGCCTTTGCCTGTCACTGTCAATACCACTCCCTTAATTTGTAAAAACCAATTTAGCCCAATTAATTTTTTTGTTGTTTTTATTTTTTTACTCTCCCACTATAATTCGTCCCATAACCCCTTTACTGTCCTTGTTCGGCTAACCTATCGTCTCCTAGCATACTCCCACCCCTACGTTCCTTCCGAGGGGAATAAGGAGAGCTAGCGTCTTGTGTCGAGGCCAACTCAAGCCTCAGGATGGCCTCCTCAGACTTCAGCGATCTAACACAAAGTGCGTCCAGCGGCCCACAACGTGAGCGAAGGGATGGATGGTGCGGAGGGGTAAACTTCCTAATCTACCTAACCATTTAACTGTCAAACTACCCGGGGCTTTCAACAAGCGCCTCGCTTAAACTATTGGTTCTATCAACCCAGATTCCCGTCGCCTGTGTTGGGGTCCTCACAATTTCGGGCCTCGCCCCCAATTTTCTTTCGTGCCTTGCACGGCCTCATGGCTGGGACGCGTGGCTCTTTGGCAGGCACGACCCTCTGCCGATTCCCGACGATGGCACCCCCGGGCACTACACTGCCTCCGAGCCTACAGCTCCCTAAACACCGGGGAGTGCCCTCCATGGCGACTCCCCTGAAACGCTCATGTGGCAGGCTGGCTTCCCGGGCCCCTTTCGAGGGTCACCGCGTGCCAAACAACACTGCCCACGCGGCTAACGGCGCCCCGGGCCCCCGCATCATGCGGCGCACCCCGTGCCACTACGCTATCCCGGCCCCCATGGACCCTTGGCCTACCACGGCCGACTAGCCGGTGCCCGGGGTACCACTCAGCGATACTCACCTTTCGCAGCCACGCTCCCAGCCCGTCAACAGGGCTCCTGCACCCCTCCAAAATGGGTTCGAGCCTACACTCCCACCAACAGCAAAACGACTCCATTTTGTCAATTTGACTAACCCAGCTAACTCACTCTACACTGACCCGGGGTCCCTTGGGCAGGAATCACTCCTCCCCCATCACTCATCGCACCATGCATTCCACATTCGCTCCACTCACACAGACCCGCTGGCTCACTCATCATGTACTCACCTCACAACTTACCAACTCTTCAACACACACACCGCTGAACTCTGCCATCCTTCTAACTACCTCCCCTAACTAACTCGTGCTCCACGTCGTCCTTACACTATAGCACGTTCCATTTAACACTACGTAGCTAAGCTACGTCCCACTACACACTCAAAGTCAGTCATTGTCCTCAAAATCCAAAATCATTTCCCAACCTAAATCTCAACTACAATCCCTCTAACTAATCCATTCCATGGGCCCATGAGACTTCCCCTGCCCCATGGAGCCAGTCTAACTAAGCTAACCCTTCCCCTAATAGTGTCCATCCTGTGCCCTGTAGGGGGTCTTCCACCCCCTGCCTGGGAATCCTGTTCACCCGAAAGCGAGGCTTGCTTTTGTTAATTTTTTTTCAAATTACGCGCAGCACCAGCGCGGCAACTCGCAGCTCGCGCACTTTGCACCTGCCGTGACGTCATGCAGCTGCACGTGTACCTCGTCCTCTGGACGGTACCATCCGGCAGGATTCACCCTCCTGCGCGGATTCCAACCCTACGTGCAGCCATGACGTCACCCTGCGCACCACAAAAGCAAACCTCGCACTCCGAGGGGCTCCCCACGCGAACACATGTGCTCTGCCCGTTGGAGCTTAACACAAGCTCGCGTGGAGAACCCGTCGGTCAAATCCGTAATCCTGCCTAAAATTTGGCCGTCCGCGGGATCGGCAAATCCACCGCTGGCGTTTCCGGACGGGTTTCACTCCCGCAAGTGAGCACGTGGCGGCCTCGTGCGTTGCACAGCACGAACTCGCGCTCGCCGCTGGGTGAACCCGGCGCGGTACTCAAAACAACTACGGCCGCTACCCGGCTTTTGTCTATCTGTCGCCGTCGTCTCCGTCGCACTCTCGCGCTCAAGCTCCCTCGTGCCACGAGGCTAACACACCTCACCATCACACTCACACCGGAGACGCGGCTGCATGCATCCCGCATGCCGACCGTCATCTCCCTTGCACACAGCGACCTCACACACACGGTCTCCCTCACACTCGGCCGCTCACTCACTCGTGCCATCCATCCCCTTGCACACGTAGCTCCTTCCACACACGGTGCCTCATCCACACACGGCGTGTTGGGAAGCAGCATCCTGGCACATCGCCACCACACCACTCACACACGGGGTCTCTTCCATCCACGGGGTCTCATCCACACACGGGGGCGCACTCACACCTTGCACACACACACCGGGACAACCACACTGGGGACAATCACACCGGGGACTCGCGCCACCAAAGGGGTTCCGGGGTCTCTATACCCCAAGCTCGGCGTGCACCCGTTCGCAGCACTCGTCCCTCGAACTCGCTTGACACGACGACCCACCTGTCGTGACTCGCTTCAAGGGAGAACAGTGTCTCCTCTCTTCCGAAGGAGGCCATCCAGCTGCCTCACGCGGGTCTCTAACCAGTCCGCCAGCTCACCCCATTAAGCCTCGCGAACTCTGTGTGTGTCTGTTCCGTTCCTTTAACCCCGTCTTTATCATGCAGTCTCTTCTCTATGTTTCCTGTCTCCCGCATCTCTATACATTTTCTCTCCTTGTTCCTTATTTCTGTCCATCTGAGTCGTTCTTCCTCTCTGAGCCCCATTAGCTGTTCGTTCTCCCTCCGGAGTTTTTCGATCTCCGTGGACTCAAATTTTGCTCCCCCTCGAGCTGGTTAATTTCAAACTCGTATAGTTTTTGTTTTCTCTCCCACTGTTCCTCATGCTTCTCAGCCTCCAATCTCATAGTTTCTTTCAATTGGCTTAGTTTCTTTTTCCTGTTTCGTTCGTTGCTCTTTCATTATCTCTGCATACCTCAACCTTGCTTTCTTTTTCAATTGTTTTTGTCTTTCTTTTTTAATTTCTTTCACCCCTGTCCCTCATTCTCCAACTCATAGTTTCCTTCAATTGGTTACCTCAAATTCATGTTCTTGTTGTTTTCTATTCCACTGTTCTCTCTGTTCTTCCCTCTCCATTTTGTTGTCTCCTTCAATTGACTGATTTCTTCTCCTGTTCATTCGTTGCTCCTTCACTTTCTCTCGTATTCCAACTATTTTTTCCTTTTGTCGTTCAGTTTCAAATTCATACTCTTTCAGTTTTCTATTCCACTGTCTTTCTTGTTCCTCATTCTGCAATCTCGTTATTTCCTTTAATTGACTGATTTCTTTCTCCTGTTCATTCGTTCTTCCATCATTACTCTTTCTTGCATCTCATTCTTTAATCTGGCCTCCGCTTCCAGCTGTTCGATCTGTAAGTGTGGTTCCTTAACGTTTCATTCTCCGTCTTGTTCTTTCTTCTCTCACCATCCTCAACTCGTTTTGTAATTCCATCTCTTGTTTCGGTGTTTCTGTAACTCAGAAGCTTTTTCCCATAATTCCTCCTCAACGTCCCAGCTATCTTGTAATTCCGTCTCTTTGTCTTCAAGTTCCTGTAACTCCAAAACTTTATCCCGTCTTTCCTTCTGCCTCATCACCAATTTTGCATGCTTCCTTCCAAAATTGGTCATTTTCTATTGGATTCCTTAGTTCTTCTGCCGTTTCTTTCCTCTTTCTATCTCCTGTTCCAGGCTTCTCTTTTCCGATTGCTTTTTCTACCTCTCGCTCTAGTTCGTTCCTTTCTCTTTTTAACTCATAGGTACTCGCCGACTTTCCTCCTTTCTCCCTGTATTTTTCTCGAACTGTCTTGACTTTTCCATATTTTTTCCTTTAGTTGTTTTAATTCAAATCGTGCTCCTTTTGTTTCTTTTCGAGCTCGGTTTTCATTCTTCTCCATTGTTTCCGAAGCCGCCAATGTCCGCCTGCCTCGCCTGCCATGACACGTGTTTTGACGCGGTGGCTAAAAACACTCGCTTCGTGTCATGCGCGTTCGCTGCGCCCAAAATAGCCGTTCGCTCCGTGCTGCGCTGAGGTGCGATCGCGCCGCATTATGAGACTCAGTTTGCCGGCAAAGTTCGTGCTCAGAATAGGGTGAGCTCCCACGGATTGTAATTACAAGTACCGTCCCGGCCATGGATTCTACATTTCTACACATATACATTTCTACCCCCGGCTCCGCTCGCTTGAAACGCCATCTTATTTCTCGTAGGGATTAATTTGGCCTGTTCGTAATTTGGAGGGAACGGGGGGGGGGGGGGTCCCTCACACCACCCTGCTCCGTTCCGTGAATTTAGTTGGAGACCGAGGTGGATTCGAATCTCACTCCTGTACACCAGTGTTGCGAATTCGCGCCCGCCGGCGTGCGGACGGCCACGTAACTCGGATCGTGGCACGTCGCCCACCGGACGGACAATTCAGCGTGACCCTCCGGGAACTATCGCCCGGAGCCAGTCACGGGTGGGCTTTTCGACTCACCACGATCGTGCCAATCGGCCCCGCGTAGGATAGGGTTGTTCGCCAAACTCGACCTACTAAGTACCCAGCGGATGGTAACCGGGCGTTCGCACCTCGCCGAGGTCGACTCCGAGCACGGGCGCTTGGGCGGTCCGTTCCGTACTATCGGGATAACCGAGCGGTGTTATCGTCGCCTCGACGGTTCCGATTAATTTATCGGGCGTATTAAGCCCACGCCGAACCCGTTACGTGAAGCAAGATGGAGATTCAACAAAGGAAAGGACGCAGAGAAACGGGGAACAATTCAACACAAGCACTTTATTCACACAACACACGGAGAGCACACATATACAGCCATACAGTCAGAAATGCACATATAGCAATTGCAAGAAGGAACGACAACAACGCAGAGCTACGACCGAATACGCGAACACACGGCACACTTAAAACATACTACTTGACGGACGGCGCCACCACACACATTTACACAGAACCCAAAATAAAATGGAAGTGCGACTTCCTGTTGGCCGTCGAGCCCTCTCCTACGTCCGTCGACGTGGTCCGCCCTGGCCGCGACTCCGTGCCCTGCATGGTAGGCGAGTCCTCTCCTGCGTGCCTCGCGCCTGCTCGTGTTGACCACTCGACGCCACGAACCGAGTGTTCGGCGCTATCCCAGCGCGGATAGAGGGGGGGGGGGGGGAAACGTGGATGCCCGAAGTCGGGAGAGGGGAATGGCGGACGCTCTTCCGCAGCGGGGTCTTGCAACTGCCCCACCGCTGGAGGCAGCGGCCTCCAGGAACGAGCGAGCCGGAAGACGGGCAGCGAGCAGAACAATCACGAAGTGGAGCATCCACCAAAAACAAGAGCATCGACCAAAAACACAAGAGCATCAACCAAACTAGAGCATCGACAAACTAGAGCAATCGACAAACTAGAGCCTACCAGCAAGAGCATCCACCAACTCAGAGCATCGACCAAAACTGCTCCCCCCCCCCCCCGTCTCTGACTCTTATACCCCGAGCTCCGCCCTCCACTCCGCCCGTTTTCGGCTCCACCCTCCTTCGAGAGGGTTCTCGAAGAGGGCGTTCCCTCACCCCGACCGCCTCACGCTAGTCACCACCAATCGGCGCGGGCTGCCCTCTTCCCCTTCCTTCAACCAAGCGCGGGAAAAATGGCAGGAAAACAGCGCGTCTCGCAGCTCCTTCCTTGGCGCCCTTGTTTGCCGTCTCGGTTGAAATCAAGATAGGGAAAGAAAAACGACTAACTCAAGTGTGCGCCCGAATGGATCACAATTAATTCCCTCTAAACAACGGGTTTGGGGCTAACTATACATGTACTTAAAAGATACCTCACCTACGGGACTGAATGGTGGTTTTGCGAATTTCACAGCCGTAACATATGTTATATTATATGTATAAAATATAGGTATATATAATATATATGTATATATATATTGTTTTTTTTTTTTTTTTTTTTTTTTTTTTTTTTTTTTTTTTTTTTTTTTTTTTTTTTTTTTTTTTTTTTTTTTTTTTTTTTTTTTTTTTTTTTTATATGTATATATATGTATATATATATAGTATATATATATATGTATTGGCGCCGCGAGGAGGAGTGATGTAAGCGACACATCGGCCATTTTGGAGTTAATGCATATAGTACTATTTTAACCCTTCCCCTTTCATCCGGCAGTCTTTACACGCAAACTCCACCCGAAATAGGGCTGAAAGTCTCGCGAAAAAAACTTTCACAAGTGCTGTCTCGCCAGCCACGTCTGGCTGGATGCTATTTCGAGGAGGAATGTTGTAAGCGCCCGAGGCAATCTTCCTTGGTGGGAGGTGGAGAGAGAGATGTAAATTGGGGTAAAAAAAATACAAGTTTTTCAAACTAATGAAACCATAGACGTAAAGTGCGAAAACACAAATCTTCACTCTATGGCGAAGGCAGAAAGAAAGAAAGTATATTAATATATTATATATATATATATATATATATATAGATATATTACATACATATATGTGTGTGTGTATATATAGTGTACTATATATGTGCCACATATATATATATTATAATAATATTATATTAGTATATATTGTGTATATATAGTATATATGTGATATATATATATGTATATATATATGTATAATATGTATACAAATATAGGTAATATATATAGATATATATATATATAAAAGTATATATATGATATATATATATATATATATATGAGGCGCCGCGAGGAGGAGTGATGTAAGCGACACATCGCCATTTTTGGAGTAGCATATAGTACTATTTAACCCTTCCCTTCACCGGAGCAGTCCTACACCAAAACTCACACCGAAATAGGGCTGAAGTCCGCGAAAAAATTTCACAAGTGCTGTCTCGCCAGCCACGTCTGGCTGGATGCCTATTCGAGGAGGAATGTTGTAACGCCCGAGGCAATCTCCTGGTGGAGGGCAGTGCAGCAGACGATAACCATTATTCTCGTCAATAAACTAGTTTTGGCACACCATAACAACTAGTTACCTCCATGACCAGTAATAATAGGTTTTGGTATTGTACTTCACTACAATCATGGAAAATAGTGCTTTGGTTACATGTAAACCACCCGTTATAATGTAAAATTCGTACCCTCTGCTTTTTCCCCCCATTACATGATCAGTTTCGCTTGAAACAAGATTCTTGGTGGTTTTAAATGATGTTTCTATCTATAACATAACGAAATTACAGCGTTTGAATTTGCGCAAACATTGACGGATTTCTGACGTTTTAAAAAAGGAAAATGTGTCCAAGAGCCGCGTCCTAAAGGTTTTTTCTTCACCAGAAGAAAGAAGAAGAAGAACAACAACAACAACAAACGCGGAGCTCTCTTAGAGCCAGCGTTCGCAACGCGACGCGCTAAAATGTCGCTTACATCACTCCTCCTCGCGGGGGGCCTCATATATATACGTATATAATATATATATATATATATTATAGTATATATTAGTATATATATATTGTATATATATGTTATTGTGAATATAATATATTATGTATTGATGTATGTATATATGTAATATGAAATATATAATACAGGTATTTATATATGTAATATATTTACATATAATATAATATGTATATATATCATGTATATATACTGATATATATATATTATATATATATATATATATATATATATTATAATACTGTATAGTATATATACTTATACTATATTCATATATTATATTATATATAATATTATAACTGTATATAAATTACATACTGATATATATATATATATATATATATATATATATATATATAACTATATTATAACGTATATGTTAATGATATATAATGTATATAATTATATACATATAATATATATATATTATATATATACAGTGCTCCCTCACCTATCGTGGTAATGGTTCCAGACCCCCCGCGATAGGTGAAAATCCGCGAAGTAGAAACCACCTATTTATTTAATTATTTAAATATATTTAAACACATTTTAAACGTATTTTAAACCATTATACAGCATCCACACACTCTTATTAACCTTCCCCACACACATTTAATCAGTTATTTTAAAAAAAAAAAATTTTTTTCATCGGAAATGCGACTTCATGGGGCTGCAAAGCTGACCAAAAATAATTTTTAAAATACTATATTGTACTATAAAATATAAAAACGTATTATGGGACTGACCTATGAAGATAGACGATGATATGATGATAGCTGTGCAGTACTGATGACGATGAAGATGACGATGATGAGATGAATGTAGTACTGCACAGCCAAGAAGAGCATTAAATCTCTTCTACTGGAGGCGCCTCTTCATCAGGCGCCTCTTCATTGAAAACCCGCGATGTAGTGAAGCCGCGAAAAGTGAACCGCGATATAGCGAGGGAGCATTATAATATATATATATATATATATATATATATATATATATATATATATATATATATATATATACATATATCCTGGTGTTGGCGTAGTGGTTAGGGTAGCGGCTTGGGATCCAAAAGGTCCTAGTTCAAGCCCCCTTGGCCGCTTGAATCAATACACACCAGGGGTTGACTCAGCCTTGTGTCATCCTTCGAGGTCGGCGAAGTGAGTACCAGGTGTACTGGGCCCGGTGTATGCCCCAGTTAGAATAGGTGTACCATATCCCTGTGTCAGAGGCAACCAGGGTTGCGTCAGGAAGGGCATCCGGCGTAAAACCTGTGCCAAATCATTATGCGGATCATAACGGATGATCCGCTGTGGCGACCCTAACGGGAGTAGCCGAAAGAAAGAAGAAGAAATATATATATTAATATATATATATATATATGATATATATATATATATCTGTATATATATATATATATATTTGTTATAGATTCAGCAGTGGCGGGATTCGCACCCGACTCTTGACCCCGGTTAAGGATTCGGACGTCACTTAACAGCCAGCCCGTCTCCGGGTTATAACGCCGGCTGGTTCGGCACAGGCCTCCGTCACGCGCCTCAAATCGCGATACCAACGTACACCTGGACCTTACCAGTTAGGGAATAGACCCCGGTTACAGACTGGTTTTGTCAGAGACGAGCGAATTCTGCCAGTCTGTAACATTTTGCGTTTATATACCAATCGAGCGAATTGTTTCTCAGCACGGCACGAACAAACCCAAGCGGCAACTTCATAGAATCAGCCAGATTTATTGGGACACATCGGGGAACACAACACAAGCAAGCATGCACGACAATGTTATGATCAATCTATAACCTGTTCTTAATTATGGAGCTAATGTTAGCACTAAGGAGTTTCTACGAAAAAGAACGTTACCGGCGAAGGGACCCTAGCGAGATAAACCTTAGACAACATGCAGACAAACTCGGACAGCATGCAGACAAGACACAGAGTACTTGGTGATGCTTCATTGACGGAGGAAAAGTGTCAAAGGCCCGAATGTGGCTCGTGACAAACGATATCCACGGATTTGAGCACCCAAGCTCAAGCACGCCGCATGGCAAAATGGCGGCGTCGTCCTCCTTTTGTCGTACCGCCCACGCACGCAGCCTCAGCGCGTTCAGCCCCCGTAAGGTCGAGGTACCAGAGCGGAAGGTCCACGTGTGCTCCAGCTGCCTTCACAAGGTCCAGCATACAAATCCAGGCCTGGCCTGTTCACCAGACAAGGCCAAATCGGGGTGTGGGCTCCGCAGGCGGATCGACAAACGTGTCGAGGGCCTCCTCATAAAAGTCGATCGCCGACTCCTTCTTCATGCAGTTCCTACCTGCCTCTTTCACGAAGCAGATCGCAGACAGACACAGTCGTCCCTTACACAGCCGATCGCGACTCCCACTCGTCGTTTCTCTCCAGCAGAAGGCAGACTGTCCTCATTCAGTCCCTTCCTTGCCTTTCTTTTGGCTCGCTCTTCACGAAAAGCCGGTGCAAAAACTCTCATGCAGTTTCTCCTAAGCCGATCGCCCGACTCGACACTCGTCGTTTCTCTGTTGCCTTCCCGGCGCTCGCTCGCCTCGAAGCCGACTGCTCCTCCCAGAGCACTGGGCGGAGACTCGTCGGAGAGGGATCGAAGAAGAAGAACCTCTCGGTACACCACCACTGCACGAACAAAACACGCCCCTACACCTCCCGACAAACATGTAACGTCCATTTACCGAACAACCTGGCTAAACATGCATTTAATGGGGGATCTGGGCTAATCCTTATTTCATAACACACTAAGGGCCATTTCTACAACATATATATATATATATATATAATATATATATTATAAGTATACTGTATAATATGTTTGTATATATAATGTGTATTTTTACTGTACATATTATAGTTATATGTATTTATATATAAATTTGTATATAGTATTAATATATTATATGTATATTATATGCTAGTGCGGTCCCGTAGGTGCGGGCCCGTAGGGTGCGTGCCTGTAGGTGCGTGCCAGTATTTGCAGCTTCGTTCCTTCGCTCTCGTAAAGACGACTGGATTGGGGCATTTTTCAATTAGATCGGACCAACCGTATCATAATGGCCATAACTTGGAAACACCTGCGAAACATACTCAGGTCCCAACGTCAATTGTGACGTCATATCAAGTCAACGAAGAAGAAGAGAATTGTGACGCCCCCTCTCTCTCGCCCCCCCTCTCCCCTAGCTGCCCTCCTGCTCTCCCCCTCCTCTCTCCCCCTCCTCTCTCGCCCCCAATCTCACCCCTCCTCTCTCGCCCCTCTCTCCTCCTCCCTTAATTGTGAGGCCCCCTCTCTCTCACCCCCCCTCTTCTCGCTCCCCTTCCTCGCCCCCCTCTCTCACCCTCTCTCTCCCCCCCCCTCTTTCCCCTCCTTCTCCCCCCTCTCTCTGTAAATGTATTCACAAATGTCTACCAAGCACAACAATAATTCAAACCTTGGGAAAAAACAGCTTTCAAACCCTTGGGAAACAACTGTTTCCTTGGGAAAATTCAAACCTTGGGATTAATTAATAATTTGAACAATTAATTCAAACCTTGGGAAAAACAGCTTTCAAACCTTGGAAACACTTGGGAAACAGCTGAAACGGATGAAGAACGATATCAAACCTTGAAAAGGCACATACTCAGGTCCCCAGGTCGATTGTGACGTCATACAAACGAAGAAGAAGAAGAATTGTGACGTCAATCGTGCAAAAAAAAACAAACAACATTAATTGTGACGTCATAGCACGGTGTCCTGTCATTGCTTGACAGACGTTATTGGTCATTATTGGTCGACAGACAATATATTATCGTTATTGGTTGACAGACATTGGTCATTGTATCACGTTATTTTTTTATTACTGCCAATTATTGTGCATATATTATTATTATTAATATGCTGTTACATTATTCTGAGATATCTTTGGAAAAAATGGCATGATAAGGTGGAACGACACTTCAGCTGCGATATATACACCTTTCCAACACTGAGAAAGCAATAAAATGCCGTAACTTTGGAACCGCTCGTCCGATTAATATCAACATTGAAAAGGCACATCCGCGGGTCCCCGGAATATTACTGGTAAGTTTCAATCAGATCGGACCGGCGGTTGTCGAGAAACGGCGGTCGGCGACGACACGACACACACACACACACACACACACACACATCTGAATTATAGATAGATATGTGTATATATATATATATTAAGTTTATATATATATATATATATATATAATTATAGTATATATACACATATATATACTGTATATATATATGTATATAACTATATATATAATATATATAAGTATATATTATATATATTAATTAATAATTGTATTATATATATATATATTATGTATATAATATATATATTATAATAATGTATATATATATATAATATATATATATATATATATATATATATATATATATATATATATATATATATATATACAGTATATATTTCCATGGCGTGAGAAGTTGGGCGTCGGTGACAAGAAAAATATAAAGATATACACGTATATATATATATATATATATATATAACCGGATTCCTCACTTAACGCGGAATTCCGTTCCTATGACTAGGTCGTTAAGCGAATTGGTCGCTAAGCGAGTATTTATTTTTTAATGATTATGCAGTAGTGTACTGTATACTGAAATAAACAGAATAGAGGAAATCAGCTCTCATATACATTACTTAGGTTTGCATACTGTAAATACAGGTAATCGTTTTATTTATTCTGAATAAAGAAAAGTCTAAAGGAAACTCCAACTTGATAACTTGTTTTAATGCACAATAAAGTACAAATTTATAGAAAATATGTAGTCTTTGAGATTGCGAACGCTAGTGTAGTGAATATCGACCGACTGCGGGAACGAGACTGAGACTGAGAAAAAAAAAAGTGATGCAAGATGACATGCTTGATGCTGAGCGCACGCCGCGCTGCGCTGCCGACTGATCGGAGAGCTGTCGTAAGTCCGGGCGTCGTTAAACAGGTAGGTCGTTAAGTGAGGAGTGCTTGTATGTGAGGAGTGTGGTGTGTGTGTTGTGTGTGTGTGTGTGTTTTATATAATATATATATATATAATATATATATATATATATATATAATTTAATATATATATTAATATATATATATATATATATATAATATAATATGTGTGTGTGTGTGTGTGGAGGGAGGTGACCCTCACTCTGAGCAAAGGGTTAGGCTTTGCGTTGCCCTCCCCACATTAGTTCAGCAGGAATTTGTGGTTTGGCCAATGATGCTGGCAATTAGCTTCGCCTACTC
>CM068963.1:90116564-90132851 GCA_035128595.1 Eptatretus atami | reverse complement strand
TTCACAAAGGACATCATGGGGGTCTTTAACATCCACCAATTGATGTTGGCAGATCGGCAAATGTAACTCAGTTAGATAATGATGGATTTTTATATTTCAATACCATTCTCAAAATGTACAAGCTCAAAAATAGAAAAAAATCCTATAATTTTCAGCACTAAAGTGAGAAGTGTGTGTTTGTGTTTGTGTTTGTGTTTGTGTGTGTGTGTGTGTCACTTTTTAGAGAAATTCTGAGCAGAAAGAGCTGTGAACGATACCGGTTTCAATCCATGCCTGGTGTTGGCTTTATGGTTGGGGTGGTGGGCTTGGGATCCTAGGGTCCTCAGTTCAAATCCCGCTCAGTATAGTGTACTGTTGATACCAAGTGGTGTTAACTTGACCTGCCATCCTTCCGAGGTACAAAAAAATGAGTGCCAGCATGCTGGTATATTGTGTCGGAGTGGTGACCCATCCAGGATTGTGCCCACTAGCCAAAGGAGACTGCTAAGGCAGCACCAACGCTCTGCACAGAGTATGGTCCTAATGGATGGATGGATGGTTTCAATCCTGATGCTCTTCTTTTTAATACCATTCCGTGTTCACGCTCGTCTTAAATCACCACTCTAAATGAGACCGATTTGAGAATATCCTGACAGCAAAGCACAAGGAGACAACTGATAGATTTTGCTGTGGATTGTTTGTGAGCATACAGCAGCCTGTGCAGTGGTTTCCTGCCTGACTGTCACTGTGCTACTTCACTGCCTGCTGACACCAACCATTACTGTGCAAAGGCAGGTGGGAGAGCATGGAAAATAACTAATCCAAACCCTCATAATTTTCAGAACCCTGCTGTTCAGAAGGGGGATGCTGTTGTGAGGCTGCTGTCTGAAAAGCATGTTCAAACCTTTCATCAAGCCCATAAAAAAAACATTCTTGCGGTAATGACCACATACAAGGACTCAGGAAGGTGACAGCACAAAAGGACTCAGGGTTTTATTTCTATGTCTCAGAAGAGGTGTGAAAGGATGAGATTGTATGGGGAATGGCAATATGAGGGGTGTTCAAATAATTCTATGAACAAGATACTCACAACAGTCCATGACACACCAAAAGTGTATTTTTTCTTTTTCGACACATAAGTTTGTGTAATTAGAAAGAAAATGTATAAATGTATTGTTTTATTGAAATATATGTCTCTTTGTACTTCTGTTTTTTTTTACTGCTGTGCCTTGGACTATATTGTGAGTATCTTGTTCATATAACTTTATGAAATCCCCTCATAGCCATTTTATTATCTTGCCAAAACGAAGTTTTTGCAAGATATGTTAGTCAGTCTGTATGTTTTTTTTTTTTGTTTGTCTGTAATCACGAAAAAAAAATTCTGCAGAGCACAGTTTTCATTGGAAATTTTTGTAACTTCGCATATCAGAGGCCTATAGAGGTCCCTTTCAGCGCATAAAATTTGAAGGTCAAGGTCAAAGGTCAAGGTCACTTGTCGCAAATCAGGGTAATCGACAAAACCCTTATTTTTGAGTAATTTTGATCGGATCGTCTTCAAACTCATGGAATATAGTTCATGGTCTGGCGCTCAGCTGATTAATTTTTGGTGGCGATTGGCCTTGACCTTCATGTGTGTTTATTTTATTATTTTTTGTCTGTAATCACGTATAAATCACTCTGCAGAGCACAGTTTTCATTGGAAATTTTTGTAACTTCGCATATCAGAGGCCTATAGAGGTCCCTTTCAGCGCATAAAATTTTGAAGGTCAAGGTCAAAGGTCAAGGTCACTTTGTCGCAAATCAGGGGAGTCGACGAAACCCTTATTTTTTGATAATTTTGATCGGATCGTCTTCAAACTTCATGGGAATATAGTTCATGGTCTGGCACTCAGCTGATTAATTTTTGGTGGCGATTGGCCTTGACCTTCATGGTTAGCGCCTAAGGTCAAACATATTTGACCCCAAGGTCAATTTTCAAGTTTTAGGAACCATATCGTGTAGTACCTCAAATTGAACACCTCGATGAGTGCTTTCTAGATATATCAAGCTTGAGACATTGACGTCATTTGGTGACGTTATGAGCAAACGCATATTTTTCATGGTTACTCTGTAGAACGATCTCATCGGAATCTCTCGTAGGCAGATATTCCTCAAGGAGTCGCTCCTGGTGGATAGCAGCTCTGTTCACCTCAGTGTGACCTTAAAGAAGTCACACGTGGTCACCTTTTGGCAAGATACGGGTCACCTAAGGGTGACATTGGTTTATTTAATTGATTCACTTCAATAATCCAAAAATAATTTGTTAGCGCAATGTTTTGTCCATACTCCATCAAATGATAACACCATTAAATTGATACAAATAGTTGTTGTGCCTCAAGTGATGCATTTCGATCTGCTGGAAATAATGCCGACATATCTTGTAGTTTTGAGATCATTATCTCTGCCACCGAAGGTGGACAGAGTTGTGGTTTCATCGCCGTTTGACTTTCTGTTTTTCTGTGAGCAGAATAGATCAAAAATTTATTGACGGATTCGGACTAAACTTGGTGGACAGGTTGGTGTGTGACAAGAACGAATTGATTTGATTTTGGTGAAGATCTGGATCTTGATCCGGATACTAGAATTTTAAACTTTTTTTTCAGTGATTCTTCACCATTGAGAGATGTGGCCAAAAACGACATGCAGTATACCATGATATCTCAAAACGTTGTGGACAGATTCATCAAAACTTGGTGGACAGGTGAGGTGTATTACATTGAGGAATTGGTTAGATTTTGTTGAGGGATCCAGATCCAGATAAGGACACTACAATTTTTAAGTGATTCTTCACCATTTCAAATAGTTGTGGATGGAATATCACAAGACTTGGTGGATGAGTTGGGTAGGTGACAAGACCAAGCTGATTCGATTTATAGGTTTAGGTCTGGATACAGATCCAGCATATCAATGAGTACAAAACATAAACTGCCCAGCCTGGTGGAGGTGTGCACTCTACCGAATGTCATTCTAGTTTACATCTATTTTCAATTTGAATTTTCTTAGAAATCAACAACTTTGTTTTAAATCAGATTATAAATGAGCATAATGTGGTCAAATAGATGTTATTGGCCATAGAATATGCAGTATTAAAACACACTACTTTATTTTACATCAATAAACTTTCCCGAGGAAAGCAGCCACCTTCCTTATGCATTTAAACATATACCTTTAAAGTAACCTTCATCACATACACTGTTATAACTTTTCTTTCTTATAACATTTAGAGACAACTTACTTCTCATATAACTCAACACCTTAAGATGAATTTAAAACTTAATTTTTAAGACTTGAAATGAACAAAATCTGGATAAAGGACAGAGGTATACCCCCATAACAGAAATTTTAATAAGATAGGTGGGGATTTTAATAAGATAGATGTGTGAGAAATGAAGAGATTGGGAATGGGATGTTTTAGAAGGTGAATAGAAGAGAAAGAAGGACTGTTGATTTTCTGTTTAATAAATCATTATTTATTTTGTTTGCTTGTGTCCGTGTATCTGTTGTGGGTTCAAGAGTAAAACCCCTGTGCTGTGCTACCGCCCTGATGAAGCGCCTAGCATTTCTTTCACGTGCACGTCATTAATCTCTGAGAATCTCCGCTGTAAGCCTCCAAGGGAGAACTGTTTGGCCATCCGTCCAGGTAGAGACTAACCCTCTGGACACGACAATATTATTCTTAACAATGGTCTCTACAAGACAGAATGGTATCTACAACGAATACAGGATGGTATGCTTAGCTTTAGGGGTAGTTCCATCAGAGCAGAAAGGAGCACGTGCGGAGAAACATGAGACCATAAGCTACTCATTTCCACCCAGTGAAGGCTGTTGATGAGGAACATTTTTGAACTTTACCATGATGAATGATCAATTACATTGTATTATTTTAGAAATGTACAATTATGACCAAATGTCTTTTTTTTAAACATGGAAGACTGCGCACATTTCATATTAAGAGAGGCTGAAGGTGAAACAACCGAACTTTGCAGTATAGGCCAAGTACATATCATAGTTCTTCGGAGTTTCATTGGTTACAGGTGTAGTTGACTACTTCTGGAATCGCTCATGATTTTATACTCATAATAGATGATCCATTTAATTTTTTTTTAATTTTTTAATTTACATCAGACTCTTTCAGTAAGGACAGGAAACCATGTACTTCTATATGAATTGCCATAATAGACAAGGAACACTTAACATCATATGCAAGATTTGATCCTGGGATCCCAAGTTCATGAGTCATGGCTTCATTATAGGAACAAAAAACAGGCCAACCAGGAATCTCTGTGTACTAAGTTGCTGGAATTATTATCAAGTTACAGGATTGATAATTTTAAACATTTCTTCAAAAATTATTTAAACCAAGCGTAAAGGTGACATTGATGTGTCAAACAGTTGCAGGCTGTGTAAGAACATGACTGTGGGTGCTGAAGGGCCCGAGTAAGGTAATGGCAGATGCTTTTCAAAACAATGCCACAATATTAAGAGAACATTTTCCTTGCAAAGCACAAAATAAAATGCATCGCAGATACTTTTAATGACTTTTTTTTGTACCCAAAGTGAATTCCAAAATATACAGTGAGTTTAGGCATTAGTTACACACAAATTGCTCATGGCCAACCACTAAATATATGGTGGTTATTATATTAAAGTCTATACTCATGGAGGAGCTGAACGACTAAGTGCAGCAGGTTCACAAACTAACAAAAGGTATGGGGAGGATGGACATACACAAGGAGGAAAGGAGGAATAACACACAAATGAGTAACAATGGCCGTGAGAGGAACATAATGGTAAATAACCGGCTGTGTAGAAGAGATCATGAATATGCATGGGTGAGTGCACAAGGTAATGATAGACAGCGCATTTGAAACACTGAAGCGAGGAGAAGACCGGACAATCGATACAGAGTCAATTCCACAATCGGGCGAATAAGGGGCAACCAGCCTCGACTTTAGATCAGGTGAGGATACTTTCTGTACACTATACAGAAAGTACACTTTTCATTTATTATTTCTGTGCACAACTATCTCCACTGTGGACATACCAATTTGAATTATATATTTTTATGCACTTTAATGTCTCCACTGGCAGCACCCATCGTTTAATTATTTACTTATACAGTATATGCTTTACCTCTCCACTACTGACATATTTATTTTTTAACTGTTATTTACTGTAAAATATACACATTCCATTTTAAGGTGCTCAATGAGGACTTGCATCCTTGTTTTGAATATGTCAGGAGACTTGAATTTTTGGTTAAAAAAAAAGAAGAAAATCTATGTTATCAAAAACACAAAGCGTGAATGAATTATTTTGAAAATATCTTTTTTAGAATACATTTTCTGGAGGAAATCAAGGAAAGAATTACAATTAAAGAGAAATAATGAATGATACGGTACACATGATTTTCCCTGCTTTGGAATTCAAAGCAAGATGTTTTTTTGCTTTTCGCAGTGTAGCAACATATCTGATACGTATTTTTTTTTATAGCATTGCAAGTATAAACATCGAATAATTATATTAGGGATAAATGTATTATTCATTTTCTATGAACATGAACACACTTACAGATCATCACTGCCAAAATCAGAGCGCTTGCACACTTGCAATCCTCGTAAATTACATTATCAAGAACCAATGGCCGAAGGAAATTGTATTTTATGAAGGCTCTTATTTCTTTGGTATTGTACATACTTTGCTATTTTCAAGTAATAGTAGAATTTTTGTTATTATATTTATAGATGCAAAAGGTTGTGCCCATTAATATAATGCTGATAGCATGGTTGAACATTTAAGAGTTATTGATGCAATTGATTACCTCGCCAGAGGAGAGGGTATTGCATTTGGGTTGTTTGTTTATTTATTGTCCGCACAGAACTTTCATGTTTTTCTCTGCAACCGCTTGTCGGATTGAGACGAAATTTTCACCATAGGAGCGACTACTCATGCAGAATGTTTTAATGATAATTATGATGTCATAGGTCATGTGGTGTGGTAGTCATGTTGGAAAAAAACGGAAAAACTTTGGACCTTTGTATTGCCGAACCCGGACCAACGAAAAAAATTGAAACTTGACACATCGCAAGTACTCCGTCATGGGGAATAAGTGTGATTTTTTTTATGATGTCATAGGTGCCTTCATTGTGAGATATGTAGAGTAGAGTGCTACATATATGTATATGTAGAGCGCTACATCCAATCAGTATGAAAAATGTTGAGGGTCATCTCGGGATAATTGGTCAACGGAAATTGATGATGTCATCGGTCACGTGCTTTAACAGCCATATTGTTTTTTTGTTTGTTTTTTTTAACCTTAAAAAATCTTCTCCAAAACGACTGAACAGATCGAGGAAAAAATTTATAGATATCACAAAATGTTCCTACCTATGACGTCATAGATACATGTTTTGGCAGCCATATTGGATTTACCCGAAAACCTTAAAAAAATCCTCCTCTCCAGAATGGCTGGACAGATCGAGGGGAAACTTCACACACGTTTCCCAAGCCTTGGGGATACCAGGTGTGTTCATGAATAATTGCTCGGTCACATGGTCGGTAGCCATATTGGATTGAATGAAAATCTTAAAAAATATATTTCTCTTTAACCGCTTCATCGATCGATTTGAAACTTCACATTATGATTTAGTATTGATGGGGAAGATATGTCTTAAATTTCAACCTGATCAGATGCATGGTCTGGCAGCCAAAATGATTTAATGTTTTGAATCTGGGTTCTTTTTTTAATATTTTTTTTTGAATAAGGCTCACTTGGCGGTACCTGAATGTGTTTGAGGATAGAGGAGTAGCAACTGAAATGTGAATCCTCTCCAGGTTCCTCCTGATGACTCCATCTTTCTTTTTGCTTGTTCGGTTGCAGAACACCACACAAAATACACCATACAAAACTACACAAACACCACTCAAAACAATTCCTGGCGAAGGGTTTGCAATCTCTGATTGCTCTTTCTTGGTTACTTTGTTTCACTTTTGTGGATGACGATTATAATTCACACCCTGATCCCTGATTGCATGCCTTTGTTCATTGTCAATTATTTCTGCCTGACAGCTCTCTCTTAGAGCCTTGACCATGTGTAAAACTTTATTTTGCTTCAAATCCAGTGGGGTTTGGTGTGCAAGACTGGCTTTGGTGATGTGCTGTTGAGATTTGTTTATTGGGTTTATGTAGTAGATGTTAAATTTAGTGCAAAAACATTTTTTTGCTGCAATAATTGAATGTAAAATAGGGCATGATGGTACATGAACCATCATTTATAAAAGACTAGCAGGGGTACCCTGCGTTGTCCAGTGCCAGTGTGGAAATCAAATTCTGGGGGGGGGGGTTTCCAATTTTTGTGGGGGCCTGAAACACTTCCCTACACCAACTAAGGAATGAGGTCAGGGATCATTTAATATTACCTTTCACGTACCTACAAAGACTAAGGCATTATAGAGCCATAAAAAATCAAAAATCGAAACACTTTTATTTTCCAAATTTTCAAAATAATTGTTTTTGCCCAAAAGATTCCCAGCACTCAGTGATGAACCTTTGAAAGTTTGACGAAGATTTGTTTGGCCATCTCTGAGAAAAATAGTGACACAGACAGACAGACAAACATACAAAAATCTCTCTTATAGTATAATATGTACGTACTATATGTATTCAGTACTATTTAAAAATAAAAATGCAACTAATAAATACAGAAATAATTGGGCTGGCAGGATGGCCGAGAGGTATGCATAATCGCTTCTAAGCTGTCTAGCCTGTCTTTGAATTCCGGCCAGCTATAAACTTCCATCCCATTGTTTCACAGGCAGGGTGATTTATCATGTGGACATTAAACTGGGCATCCTATCTGCGACATTAGTTGGTGGACGTTAAAGTCCCACGGTGTCCTTCGCAAAGAGTAGTGAGCTAAGATTCGTACCATGAGCAAATTACAAATTCCTGCCCTAATCAGTAAATTCCTGCCCTAATCCTGCCCTAACCTTGCCTTAACTACTTAGTCCCTGCCCAACCCATTAAAGAAGACAAAATACAAAGGGAATTCAAAATCGAATGTTTTTATTTCCCACCAGAAAATGTTTATTTATCCTCAGAAATTGAATATAACCATATTCACTGCTACAAGTGATGTGATAGAATCAGTCTTGTCAGGAAGTAAACAGGAAGGACTAGCTTTGCAACCACACACTTTCTCGTATCTTAGTACATATTGTTTCCACTGTACAACCTTATCGTTAGATATAAAAGCAGATACAAATTACTATTTTGCAAAAAACAGGAAAAGTTGTCTGAAAAGTTTGAGATAATAAGTAGTGAAATAAGTGTTGGGTTTTTGTTGTTTTTTTTTTACATCAATGGCCGTGGTTATATAATAGCGAGTTTTAAGAAGCAGAAAGTTGACTCAGATGCCGCACTTTTCAATCAGAAATCAGAAAGTCAAAATGATTAGTTACATTACATACCTGCATCAGTGGCAGATTAACATTTTCTGGGCTTAGGCTTAGGTTGTATGACTGGGCCCTTTTATAAATAAACTATAAAAATTAATTTTCATTGAGGGAGTAATGCATAATAGCACAACAAAACAAGTATATTTTCACCAAAAAAGTTCAACTAGGTTAAAATATTGTTTGGCATGCAGGGAATTACCCTAGAGCAGCGTTTCTCAACTTTTTACCCTTGTGGAACCCTTGAAATAGTTTTCATGTCTCAGGGAACCCCTGCATAAAAATTATTATATACCATTATTAATATCTAGCTCTTTTATATTTTATCGTAGTTCATGTGGTTTATCCATTTTATCGTAGTTTATCCATGTGACAAATATTTACAATTGAAAAACAACCAACAACAGATTCAAATATAAATAATAAAGAATATTAGACTTATGCGCTATCGCAGATGCGTCGTACCTCCTATTACCTTGTTTTGTTTACATTGATGACGTCACGAGGTCGTTTCTCACAAGTTTCACGATTCACTGTTCAAAACACATGTTTCAAACCACTAAAAAATCTGATTGAATTGGGCCAATCTGTTTGCTTTGTAATTGGGTTGTGCTGCTTGGTCAATTTAAAAACGTCAATTTTGAAAGAGTTTGTCAACCCCGAGTCTGTTTGACAATTAAAAAACACACCTCATGTAGCTTGATAAACAAAACTTAAACAAATAAAGCTGAAGCAATAAAGGTAAACAGAAGAACTAACCTTGAGAGAGAGAGAGAGACTTCGCGCTAGGAAGCACAGAGAAGATAGATGACACCGTGTAGTGCGTCCGTACTTGAGTCATTCACTCAATGATACACGAATCCGCCGCGTACAGGACGTCCACTAACCAGTGAGGGTGGTTTCACACTGGCGCCATATAGACATCGTTAAATACATTCCCTATGGTTGTTATAATTGTAAATAATATAAGAGGTTGAAGCCTCTATTATAATAACCAAGGAGTTTCCAACAATATGCCGTACGTTATAGTAAATTACGAATATTAAATCAAACAAAAACTACTCAAAAATACATTAGCCTATTTATTACTGTTTCTCATGGAACCCTAGCGACCTCTTGCGGAACCCAGGGTTCCGGGGAACCCCGGTTGAGAAACACTGCCCTCGAGGAACAAAATTTGGCAGGGAACATTATTTCGCGTGAGTAGCGGCGTGACAGTGACAGTGTAACACCGACCATCGAAGCGTGTGGTTGTTGCGAAGCGCTCTTGTTTCTCGTCTCTTCTTGCTCGCTGTAAGTATTCATGCTGCAGGAATAGGGAAGAGCGGTGATGATTCGGGCAGTGGGAAGGTTCGGGCAGTACATTTCCTGAAACATGTATGAGACCTACAGGCTTGACATTTAGAGTGATATTGCGGAGGAGTTTGTTTACATAGATCACTAGCATTTGAATGGCTGAGGAGTGAGGAAGTGAGGAGGCGTGCTTTGAGCTGCAGGTCAATTTTTGTGTTTTTTGGCAATTCCTATGTAATTTTTGGAGATTGTATCATAAGCTATAGATCATGAATATTTCAAGTGCATGAAAATATAGATCCATGAAAGGATAGTGTATGGACAAACAACCATACGTCGGTAATAATAGCACAGGGTTTGATGGGCCTCCTCCTGTGTCAAAGTTCCTTGTGAGGGAATTCCTATTTATTAGACCAGCCTCCGTGGCACAATGGTAGCGTCCACTTTGAGTCTAAAAGGTCGATGGTTTTGAACATGGGCCGAGTCATACCAAATACTTTAAAAACGGCACGTACTTATTCCTTGCTAAACACTCAGCATTTAAAAAGGTAGAGCATGGATAAACAACCATAAGTTGGTAATAATAGCATAGACTGTGTTTGGCCACATGGCCCCTCCTGCATCAGAAGTTCCTTGCAAGGAAGATAATATTATTATTTTACGAGCAGGAACCTGCAGAAATTCCACGTCATGTAAAATGTGACTTCTAGTCCTCAATCTTACCACACTCCCAACTCAACCTAAGTACTCAACTCCCCTTCCCAACCCCAAGTCCTTCAGCCACCCCCAACCCATCTTCAAACCATCCACTCTAAGTCCTCAATCCCCTCCACCCCCCCACATGCCCAAAACCTCAACCTGCCCTCCTGTTACAACTCTCTGTCCTCCCCCCCCTTTCTTTTTGAAGTCCTCAACCCCCCCCCCACCAACCACCAGCACCCCCTCTTCCAACTCTGTCTCCTCTATGCTCCCCACCCCAAATCTCTGTCCTTCCCTCCCCCTTTCTTATTGAAGTCCTTCACCCCCAAAGCCTAAACCCCAAGTTCTCAACTCCCCCTCCCAACACCACAACATCCCTCTCCAATCTCTCTACCTCCTACCCCTAAATAATACCCCTCCACCTTTCTTCCCATTCTTAACAACACTCCCATTCCAATTTGTTAAGAACATTGTTAAAAGTAAATTAAAATCAACATGTAATCCACAATCTCATGAGATGACGGAATCTCGCAATTCTTCAGTAAAAATAGTGGTCAAGTAATATGATTTTAAAAAAACCCAAAAAACTAGGATGACATTCGGTAGAGCACATACCTCTGCCAGGCTGAGCAGCTTACGTTTTGTATCCCACTAATAGGCTGGATCTGCATCCAGAACTTAACTAACGTCGAATCGGCTTGTTCTTGTTACCTACCCAACTCATCCACCCTTGTTTTGTCATCACCCATCCATAACTTTTTTTGAAATATTACATGATATATCGTCTTTGGCCCGATCTCTCAATAATGAAGAATCACGTAGATGATTAAAAATGCTCGTATCCGGATCCAGATCTGGATCTTCATCAAAATCGAATCAATTTGTCTGTGTCACACACCCAAGCTGTGCACCAACTTTCCTCCAAATCCATCCATAACCGTTTGAGATTTCCTGCTCACAGACAGGCAGATGAACAGACAGACAAACAGTCATGAAAACATAACCTCCATCCATCTTCAGTGGTGGAGGTAAGAAGCTTATTATTTATATAGATTATTATACATAACGACAGTACACTCTCACTAATTCAAGATACCCAGCAAGTCAAATCCAGCAATTGAAATCGGATCAAATGTAGACCTTTCTTGTCCATTTAATTGTCTCTCATTGCAATAGACACATTGTGTATTCGAACTTTCACTTTTCCTGCACAGCAATTCATTTACTGAATTCGGAATGCTGTGTCATTTAGCTGTATAGCAATTCAAACCCATCTTCTTCTCTTGTGCTACTTTAGTGCACTTTGGGCTCCATTCGGAACATTCAGAAACTGACAAAGATGGTGGATGCACAAACACTTGGCTTTGAATTTGTCCCGATCGCACATGTGCAGAGAGGAGTGAGATAATGTATTCACTATGTCTGCCTGCCTGGCAGTCAAACAAAATTGAAAATCATTCCAAACAGGAAACTTACTGTTTTTAAGGATGCTATAAAGGACACAAACAACAGGAACGAATAAATAATGTAATATGTTAGAAAGGGTGATATAACAGACACTTGGTACAATGGTGGTAAAACCTGGAATTTATTTATTTATAGGCCTTTAAACCTCTTTAAACCTTTATTTAAATTGAATTATATACTTGAACACTGGAGAGCACAAATCGCCTTCATAATACTTCCAAGAACCATGTTATATGTTGTTATATAGCATGAGAGGGTGTGGCACATGAGAGGGTGCATAACGGAGTGAAGAAGATGCTGCTAATATGGCTGCATAGTTGTTGATTGACTCTGCGTTCTATGGTGATCAATAAAGCCTCCATCTCCTAAACTGCGACTCAACACGTCATCCTATTACAGAATATCAGGGTGGTTAGTGTATTGAATCAGCGATCACTCGGAGCCGATCATGATCGTTTTCCTGTTCAGGATTTTTGGGTCCGCAGGTGGCTGATGAGGCCGATCATCGAATGGTGAATCCTGTTGCAGTGAGGGCACTTGTTCCCAGATGGAAGCAGGCTGGCTGTTTTGTTTTCTTGTCTTTCTTTTCTCCTCCTCCTCTTATCTTCAACTGCAAGTTGACGTAATTCCTCAAAATGATGGCAGCCCTTATAGAGCAAGTTGAGTTCAGCTCGGAGTATAATTTCTATTTCACATTGTTATCCACATTAAGCGTTGGGGCATACTCGCTTATTATAGTCACATTTTGGTTTTTGGCCAGCTTCAACCAGAGCATCATGAGACGTTCGCAGATGCATACTGGGACTTCAGGCAAGGCCTTTAAAAGCTCGTTGTTAATGGCAAAGCCTATGTCATGGATTTAGCATTATTGGGTGGCCGTCCCTTTCCAAAAGAAAGTATAACCACCCTTATCCTCTTACAATTGACCCTCTTCTACTCCACGACTTTCAGAGAGAGCGGTGATATCCACATTAAATCGCCCAAGTTCGCAAGCGAGGATGGCTGTTCATCTCTCAGGTCTATTGCTCTCTTTGTTGTCCATCATATTCCATAAATTCCAGGTTGAAAAACTCAATACTTGTTTTCATTTTCAACCGCATGATGATGGTGATCCCACTGAACGCAGTTATCCAGTCAGGGATGTTGGGGCAAACTATGTTTAGGGCACCTTTTCTAGCCCATTCCCTGTATGGAGTGAGCAGAGTGGATCCTAAAAAGGGCTGCTCAGTCGTGAATGTAGGTGCCAAATTTCTCTACCTGCCTTAGGTCCTTGAGCAACAACGACTGACTCACACACCTACCATCTAACGTGTTGGTTCATGACTCGGAGCTTCCAGATTCACAATCCTACTCCCATTACCATTCACTGATCGCCACAGGACTTTTATAAATGGTTGGTGTGTAAGATTGCTTCAGTCGCACTGAACTTTAGGACTTTTAAAACGGTCTTTAAAATCATAATTTTATTTAAGTTGAAGTAGAGTAAACCCTTAAATATTGCAGGTTTGAATGTTGTGAGTTTTGACCAATCGCAGGCAACCTCTTATGTGCGTACCAATTTTGTTATTGCGTGGTTTAATTTTGACCAATCACAGTTTTTGAGCTGAGTTGTGATGGGTATCTCGCACCACGAGCCTTTTCTTGTTTCTCATGCACCTTTAATAATGATGCTGAAGCATAAAATGATTGACAAAATAAGTGATTATTGTTAACAGTTTCGACTTTACACATACAATTGTAAATCAGCGGGGTTATTGCGGTGCAGGTGGTAACTGAGACATACAGCACGTACAGTACTTTACTCTACCTACCTCCATGTCAACACTATGTTTGGTGTTGTTTTCTGTGTAATCACAATCAATTCCTTCATTTTTAGGTATTATTGCCTTCATGATTTATAACCATGGCTCCCAAGAGGAAAACTGTTGCTAGTGGTGAACCAAATGCAAAAAAGTTGAGGAAAGTGATGTCTTTGACTCAGAAAGTGAAGGTTTTGAATAAGTTTGGTCGAGGCGAGAGTGTTTTATTTTATTTATTTGCTGTTAAGAGCTGCAGAATGATTTATAAAAGAAACACATTGACAGCTTACGAAAGGAAATTATTGAAGAGATTATGCAATAGAGAAGGAAAGGTGTGGCCTTTGGGGCTGGCAGGATGGGCTGGAGTTACGCACACTCGCCTCGAAGCTGTCTCTCCTGGGTTTGAATCCCGACCAAGCTATAAACTGTCATCCTGGTGTTTCACAGGCAGGGCGATTCATCATTATGTGTGCCGTCGACATACGGACATGAAACTGGGCGTCCCATCTGCTAGCATTCGTTGGTGGACGTTTAAAACCCCCATCGTGTCCTTTGCAAAGAGTAGGTGAGCTATCGCTGGCACCATGAACAAATTCCAAATTCCTGTCCTGACTACTGCTGGGAAGGCAAAGGCAAGCCACCCAGTAGAGCCCTTGATCAGGAAGCTGTGTCGGTGACATCACCGCTCTATGAAGATTATGGTACATGAGAGAGAGACGGAGGAGAGAGAGAGAGAGAGAGAGAGAGAGAGAGACTTTCGACAAATTACTGAAAGCAAGGACCATATTTAATCTGCTTTGAATGCTAATCTACAGGACACTTCATCACAAATCTGATTTATATTTATTTTTCATGTTTATTTCAATTGTGATGTGTTTATTTTTGGCTGTCACTAACCTTCCTTTTTATTTTATGGAAGCCCGGGAACGTAACCCCCTTATTACTATACAAAATTGGTTTTAACTATTGTGGTTTTAACTGTCTCAACATTTTTCAGGAACATAACCCCCACAATATTTAAGGGTTTACTGTATATACTTAAACACTGCATGGGGTATCGTGTTCTATGAACTCGATGTAGTTTATGCTGAAGTTAGTCGTATTGCTTTGTGTTTGTGTTAACATTAACGGGAATTCTGTGCTGTACTATTTTCCATGCTACTCAATTTACAGAATTGTCACTTTAATGACTCCATTGTATAG
Organism: Eptatretus atami; assembly: GCA_035128595.1. Lineage (NCBI taxonomy): Eukaryota > Metazoa > Chordata > Myxini > Myxiniformes > Myxinidae > Eptatretus > Eptatretus atami. The sequence goes on along the minus strand of CM068963.1, from coordinate 90,117,918 downwards.
CATTGACTGTAATGTACAATATGTAAGTATATTTATTTTCCGATTAATGTCCATGAGGCTTTAGTTGATTGCATTGGAATATCTTTGAAACTCACCGATAATTTTGCACTTTATGCACATCCATTTTTCGGAATTATGCTCAACGTATTCCATGATTCCTGCATATTTTTTGTACACCGCAACATCCAAATTCCATATCCAGGTGATGCATGACGTCATCGCCGGGCGCAAAAGGAATGGAGTACTCAGTTTTTACTCCATTTGTTTGTTTTCTTTCTTGTTTGGCCAGGCAAGAGCTCAGCCATCCTTTGAGCTTGGAAGCTGAAATTTGGGGACAAAAGTGAATATGTGCTTTGGCAAAAATGTTGTTTTTTATTTCTTTATTAATCAATTAATCGATTAATTACCTAATTATTATCGATTTATTAATTACTTATTTATTTTCTTTCTCATCCTGGAAATATCTCAGGCTCCTTTTAGCTAGGAAACTGATATTTGGACACGATAGTCACCAAGTGATTTAGCTATGAAGGGTACTTTTGATTTACTGATTAATCAATTAATTGCTTAATTTTTCGATTCATTAATTTTGAAAAAGTTATAGATTTGGATGAAACAGAGGTGGTTTAGGTATGCTATTAGCAAATTGATTAAGACATTCATTATTTTATGATTTTTATTTATTTATTTTAATTATGCAATGAATCAATTATTGTACATCGCTCCCTCCCAATTCCGTCTCCATGTGCTGCATGGTGGCATCGCTGGTTGCCTGAGGTGCCCCGGCAATGCAGAACATATGTATAAACATATATACGAGGTGTGTTCAAAAAGTATCCAACCTTAATTCTTCGTGCGTAAACAAATGAAGCTAGGGAGGCGTGGTTTGGTGCACAATATTGTAGGCGATCCTAATCTGTATGCGTGAATATTTTCCCGCCTGCAGAAGCTGCAGTCGCCGACAGACCGCCGATGAGTGAGGAAGTGTAAGTGAGCGCCTTCGGATTTTCGTTTTTGACAAAATAACGGATCACTGTGGTCTCATCGCCAGTGATCACTGTGTTGAAGAAGTTGGGATCGCTGTTCACAGTCTCCAGCATGTCCTGTGCGATCTCCAAACGGAGTTGCTTCTGCTCGATCGTTAGCAGCTTTGGCACGAACTTCGCTGAGATTCTCCTTAAGCCCAAATCCTCAAGTTCACAATGGAATGAACGGATCCAATGCTGACGCCCGCCTTGTCTGCAAGTTCTCTGATTGTGATTCGACAATCCTGCATCAGCAGGCTCCTCACTTGGTCAATGATGATCTCATTTCGGGATGTTGAGGGCCTACCAGAACGTGCTTCACTTTCCAC
>CM068963.1:90092149-90109026 GCA_035128595.1 Eptatretus atami | reverse complement strand
ATAAACTGTCCTGTTTGAATATTCACCTGCTCGTTGCGTCCCTTCCTCCATTGAGCTGTCGTAATTGCGTTCGGAATAATAGCTGGTTTTTAATACCGATAAGCTAATCGGGTCCAACGGGCCTCGCGGTAATACACAGCTGGGTAATCGCAAACGGAGCGAGCTGCTTAAGCGGCTCGTTTCCAAGCAGGTCCCGTTGAGGTACAATCTCTCGGTAGTCTGCCCGCGCGAATAATTAGGTAAATCGACCATTCGGTGATCGGACCCTGTAGCGCGCGGTAGAGTATTGACAAGGTTGTGGTGTGCTTAAAAGCACACCCGTAGCTGGATTTCGGCGTTGATCCGGAAAGCTACGACTGGATTGCCCGTCCGGTGGGCGCGCGGCCGCAATTAGCTAAAAGCGGTCGTCCGCACGCCGAACGGGTGGGAACCACAACAATATGTATATATATATTTATATATATATATTGTATTATATTATATATATATTTATATATGTATCTATGTATATATATATATATATATATATATATATATATATATATATATGCCTGGTGTTGGCTTCATTGTCAGGGTGGTGGGCTTGGGATCCGTGATCCTGAGTTCAAATCCCCCTCTGCTGTTTAAATAATACCAGGTGGGGTTGACTCTGCCTGTCATCCTTCTGAGGTCGGCAAAATGAATACTAGCTTGTTGGTATCCTGTCGGAGTGGCGACCTGTCCAGTATTGTGCCCAATCGCCAAGGAGACTGCTTAGCAGCACCAATGCTCTGCATAGAGTGTGTCACACTGGATGGACGGATGGACAATGATTTGGAGAATGTGTTGAAGTGGGCATGACTGGCTGGTAACTTTCAATGTAAAGAAAACTAAATTGTTGTCAAGTTCTCGCTCCAGAAACAGGTCTTTCCCTCTATGCACATGGGGTCTTCAACCTTCACAGAATCATCTGAGCTTTGGCTTCTTGGTCCCGGACATCTCCTCTAACCTCCGTTGGGATAGGTACATTTCTGGTATTGCGAAGAGCTTCCAAACAAATTGGTTGTTCTTTATCGAGTGCATAGGCATTTACCTCCTGATGCTGTGTTTTTACCTGTACAAGACAACTATATGTCCCCTCATGGAATACTGCTGCCACATTTGGGCTGGAGCACCAGTCTGCCACTTATTTTCACTTGATATGCTCCAGAAATGCATAGTTAACCTGGTTGGTGTGGAGATGAGTTCAACTCTTCAACTGTTCTCTCGTTGTAGATCAGTTGCCACTCTTAGTTTGTTATCAGATATTTTCATAGCAAATTGTTTGCTGGACTTTCTAACTTGGTCCCTCCTGTACGAGTGTTTGACGCAAGACTCCCTTTCACCTTTGACATATTATCTCCCCTTCCCCTTTGACATTAACAAGGTTTTGGATTTGGTCACACTAAACACTTTTTGGATATCAAGTAAAGTTGCCCTCCTGTGTTGCAATAAGACATTGCTACATGTAATATGTGAGTGCAGAGCAAGGGCCAAAAATACAATGATAACTAACAGAATATAGACCTTTTGATCCAATTAGCCGAAAGAAGCCTGCTGTGAAGTGGGTGAAACATCACCTGAGAACGGGTCTGCTCTTGTTTATTGCTCAAATTAGCAGAGTAATCTAGTTTACGTTTGGTTTGAAGTGCCTTCTTCTTCTTCTTAAAATCTTTAATCCCACTCGCCCCAATACCATATATATATACATGGAAGAGGATTTGTTATTTATTATTTGCATGGGGCGTGTTACTTTGAATGTACTTCTCCTTGTTATCCTATTTCTACATTGCTCTAAGGCTTATCATGGAGCTTGTACATAAATCACATGCAGATAAAGACAACACTGGTGTATGTAAATTTCAAAGACGTTAGTAGACAGTGGACAAACACACCTGAGTTACAAGGATCATGACCAAATGTTCAGATGAGAATGCTCGACAGACCTTTCCAAATTGTCCATTTCAAATCAGCAGATTGATATTTCTAGTCACATGGTTTGTGCTGGTGCTTGCTTCGAATGTCTTCTTCATCATCCTCTCCACAATTTTTGCTGGTAATGATATTCTCTCTTCTTCCTCTCCTCTCTCTCTCTCTCTCTCTCTCTCTCTCTCTCACACCCTCCTTGTTCCTTTAACATATTTTACACTGCACTGTTTCTTTTCATGCCATCCCATTATTATAGAATTAAGGCAACCTAGTGGAATCCACTTATATAAACAGGTGGTTCGGGTTCAATCGAAGGATTAAGTTGAGAGTATTTTTTTTGCACTGTTATTTCTTTCAGCTCTACTTTGTGCTCCAACAGTGCACTTTGCTGCAATATTTCCAATAATGGCCAGACAGGTACCTGAAGTGCGATCACGATGCGTATCAGGTATTATATTTTGAAGCACTATGAACAGCCATTGTGTTTGAAGCACTATGAACAGCCATTGTGTTTAGCAATATCAGTGTTGTACTTGCGATGTAGAGCATGTTCTTACAAATCAACCCCTTTCCAGATGCTTGCATTGATAAATGGAATTAGTTTTGTGCATTCATTGGAAACACTCGGGTTAATGTTTTATGAATATGCAAAGCCTTGGAATCACTCAACATGCCTTGATAAAAGGATGTTACATCGGAGTCCTTCATAAGGGGTGATAAGCAGCTGTTCTGCATGCAATTGGGTGGTTTTAAAAATCCCATCGTATCATTGGAACAGTGAACCTTTGGGTCACTCCATAGCCTCATAGCCTCACACACCTTTGAGTCTGACAGGATGGTGCAATCATCTTTGAGTGGTCCAGTTCGGGTTCATTTTCGGTCCAACAATTAAACGGTCAGATTGGTGCTTCCCAAGCAGTGCATGTCCCCAATGAGTACACCATGTCTGCGTAGGACATTAAGCTGGGAATCCATCTAAAGGCATTACTTTATGGATGCTATGCATCCTATGGTGCATTTTGTGAAGAGTAGGCAAGTTAACACTGGTACACTGAACAGATTATAAATTGCTGTGCTAATCCACAAGGAGCTTTGCATGAGTGACACAACCACCACCCTCAAATTGGTGTATGCTGGCCTCGTGATTCACTCCAGATCCAATATGCATATGCTAACAAATGAATGATACACCTTGAGAACACATGGATATTTATTGATAAAATGGGATGAGTATGCGAAATGAAATCAGACGTAGATAGAAAGCAATTTTACCAAAGAGATAATGTCCATATTCTTCAGTCAATGTAAAACACTCCGTTTTCATTTAATAACATGTACAACTAGAATATGGCACTCGGTAGAGTGTATACCTCTTCCAGGCTGAATTGCTTACGTTTGTAGGCCACTGAAAGTTGATCTGATCCGGACCTTAACCAAAAATATAATCGACTTTTCTTGTCAACTACCCAACTCATCCACCAAGTTTTATTATAATCCGTAAACAAAGTTTTGAAATATCATGTTATATGTCGTTTTTAGCCTGGTCTCTCACTGGTGAAGAATCACTTAAAAAATTAAAAAATTCTCGTATCCAGAGCCGGATCTTCACCAAAATCAAATCAATTTGTCCTTGTCACACATCCAAGCTGTTCAGCAAGCTTCGTCCAAATCTGTCTGTAACTTTTTGAGATACATTATCATGCTATATATCGTTTTATCCCTACCTCTCAATGGTTGAGAACCACTTGAAAAATTCTCGGATCCGGATCCAGCTCTTCACCAAAATCAAATAATTCGGCCTTATCACACACTCAACTTGTCCAACAAGTTTTGTCTGAATCAGTCCATAAATTTTTGAGATTATTTCTGCTCAAAACAGACAGACAGCCAAACAGACAGACAGACAAACAGGTGAAAACATAACATCTGACACTTCTGGTGGCTGAGGTAATAAGTTTCTGTTATGTGGCATTTGTTTTATGGTGTCATTTAAAAAAAGAATTGCACATTGTTTTGAAACTGCTTCTGAGGCTGTCAGGTTTGTATTTCAAATGTTGGCAGTTCTCAATCGCAATAAAATACATCTGCGCGAAGCACTGTGCTGGCGGTGAAGCATTTTATTGTATGACAATTGGAGAGACAACTAATCAATGACAAAAAGTTAACTCAATACAGCTGGATGATGCAGTCCTGTGACACATTCAAAGGAGTTCTGTTATTTTAGATTATTTTCGATGAAAAATATTGCCTTTTAACTCTTTTATCTTTGCATGTTAATTAGATTGCAGGTTATTCAGTTATATATATAACTATGTAAAGCCATTGTTATATTGCACATGGTTATACTGTCAAACCTCATTCTTTGATATGCATGTATGCTGACTGTGTGTGTGTGTGTGTGTGTGTGTGTGTGGTGTGTGTGTGTGTGTTGTGTGTGTGTGTTTAATTATTATATATATATATATATAAATATAAAAAATTATATATAAAATATATATATATATATATATATATATATACATATATATATATATATATAATATATATACATACATATTACAGTATATATTCGCGGGTTGAGAGACATAATGTTGTAACTGCATTTTTGGCGGGGCTGAATAAAATGCTCTCATGTCTTTCAACACCATATTTCGCGGTTGAGAGACATAATGTTGTAACTGAAAATTTCCCATTTCCTGCAAATCGCTAATGAAGATAAATATGGTGTTGAAAGACATGAGAGCCATTTTATTCGGTTTCGCAGAAATGCATTACAACATTAGGTCTCTCAACCCGTGATATATATATATATATATAATAATAATACATACATACATATATATATAATATATATATATATATATATATATATATTATATATATATATATATATACAAGCCGGAGGCGACGAGGGATTCGCTAGGATCGAAGCGCTGGATACGATGCTTTTCATTCTGATCGATCCACCGCGAAGATTCATTGCCAAGACGTATTGGTTCACATACAATTGTTCCTCTGCCTGGCAAGATTTTTCCTATTGCGTATTTTGCCAACTGGCACTCCTCATAAAAAATGACGGTAAATAGACACCCTATTTTTGAAGGACTACCATTTGAAAAATAATCGGTTTGCTGGTTTGTGCTGTGGAGCCTCGCGTTGCACACACACACACACACACACCACACACACACACACACACACACACACACACACACACACACACACACACACACACACACACACCACCAGACGGAAAAACCGATAAACTTCTCTCAATGCTCTTGTTTGACCACACCTCCTGAGCCACACAATATTTTTCACAAGCCACGCCCACTTTCCTAGCCCACTCCCACTTTAAATAATAAATAATTGGAGGTGGTGTGTGGGTCGTGGAATCGTTTTCGGTAAATAAATAAATAATTGAAGTGGTGTGTGGATCGTGTAATTGTTTACGTAAATAAATAGATAATTAAAGGTGGTGTGTGGATCGTGGAATCGTTTACGGAAAATAATAAATAATTTGAGGTGGTGTGTGGTCGTGGAATGTTTACGGTAAATAAATAGATAATTAAAGGTGGTGTGTGGATCGTGGAATCGTTTACGGTAAATAAATAAATAATTGGAGGTAGTGTGTGGGTCGTGGAATCGTTTTCGGTAAATAAATATAAATAAATAATTGAGAGGTGGTGTGTCTGGAGGAGAATCCGAAATGGTAAATAAATAAATAATTGGAGTGTGTTGTGGGTGTGGATCGTTTTCGGTAAATAAATAAATAATTGGAGGTGGTGTGTGGGTGGGGAATCGTTTTCGGTAAATAAATAAATAATTGGAGGTGGTGTGTGGTGGGGAATCGTTTTCGGTAAATAAATAAATAATTGGAGGTGGTGTGTGGGTGAGGAATCGTTTTCGGTAAATAAAATAAATTATCGGTTTGCTGGCTTGTGCTGTGAGCCTCCGTTGCAGACACACACACACACACACACACACACACACACACACACACACACGGAAAACCCGATAAACTTCTCTCAATGCTCTTGTTTGACCACACCTCCTGAGCCACACAATATTTTTCATAAGCCACGCCCACTTTCCATAAGCCACGCCCACTTTTCCTACCCACTCATAAAAAATGACGGTGAATAGACACCCGATTTTTAAGGACTACCATTTGAAAAATAAACCTCAATCAAAAATCGGCTCGAGTAAAATTTCTAAATATCTCGAAGTGTTTAATTCCGAAGTCTCGATTCTCTACATTCAAAACTGTAGGACAAGTATTGAAAATACTGTACGCGGTTTTTCGGCCGCTGCACAGCAAGGGTGGTTGCTTGGCAACGAAATTCAAAGCACACATTCCAACAAATACTGCACAAGTTGCAAAGTTTCATCGAAATCGGTTTGCTGGTTCGTGCTGTGGAGCCTCGCGTTGCAGACACACACACACAGACGGAAAGCCGACAATAAGGATATCTAGCATATATAGCGGATCCAATACATACATAACATACATACATACAATACATCTCCTCTCTCATTTATTTATAACACATGCACGCATGCAGTCAAGGCAATGAATGGGGGTAGGGACAAGACACGAGCAAAAAGACCCGACAGCCGTTGTCTATTTATTATGTACACAATCACTTAGTCAGTTCTACTTATAGGACAAGGTGCCACAACGGAGAGAGATCACAATGAGTATTTGTTGCAAAACTCTTTTTCAGGATTTGCTGGTCTCCAAGTATAACTCTTTGGTTGGGTCATCAAGGACGAACTCGTTCTGTGGGTCTTGGTCGCTCAACTAAGTCTTCAATCAAGCCAACAATTTCGCCCCAAGTTGTGGCAAAAGCAGTATTTTCATTTCGTATTTCAGATACAATTTCCTGTGAGAGAAAATAATAATGTATTAATTAAGTGATTTAATTATTAAATGAGTATTGCTCAATCAAACTTTGAAAATAGGAAAATAAAATGTTACCTCAATGGATAAGAGGTTTGAAATCCAGTTCATCAACTTGAAGGTTTAGTCCATACAAGTAGCGATCTCCAGGCAAGCACACAGCAACACACCATTGCCAGCAAAAAAAAATGTTTAAATGGAGCCTGGGGCTTGAGGCTTTTATAGGGAAAGACTGGTGGGTGTGGTTTCCCTTTGGAAATTGCCTGGGCAAGCCCAGGCAAATTTTTCAAAAGCATAACATTCTAGAATTTTCTGGTGATTTCTTTGTGATCAGAGATGAACTGGAAATGATGTAAGAGTAGGTGGGGCTTAGCAAAAGGGGCGTGGTCTATGAAACACCTCATGAAAAGTGGGCGCTAGGGAGTGGCGCTATAAAAATTTCATAAAATGGGCGGGGTTTAGGGAGAAGTGGGCGGGGCTTATGAAAGTGGGCGTGGCTTACAAAAAATAACCTGTGGCTCAGGAGGTGGTCAAACCAAAGCATTAAGAGAAGTTTATCATTTCGTAATGGCACAAAAGGGGTATCTTAAAAATATAAAGATTCAAATGTTTTCTTTTAAATATTTTAGATGGGGATTATTGTGCAAAGAAAATTAAACTATTGAAAGAATTTGAGAATGACAAATCTTTATAGTTCAATGAGTGAGCTAACAATATGCATTGGTTATTTGAAAAAGAGTGTCCCAAGGCTTACATGTTTCAGATATTTCTTAGAATCACCTTTAACAAATCACATTACTACTTTACTACTTGAACAAATCTTTATCTATTGCATTGGTTATTTGAAAAAAAGTGTCCCTAGGTTAAAAGGGGAGACAAATAAATATACCTTGGGATAAAAAGGGGTTTACTTTTTAAGGGGAAAAAAAATGAATCGCTGAAATCACCATTCATTTACATGGGGAAAAGTGAGCCAGAATCAGTATATTCACCCTACTTATATATGTATATATGTAGATATATATATGTACACATATATATGGATCTATATGTATAATATATGTATATATGTAATATATATGATACTATATATACATATATATATATACATATATTAATATATATATATATATATATAACATAAGTCGTCGACTTACGACCGCGATCGGTTACAACCGACAGTCGTAAGTCGATTTGGTCGTACTCGGCAACCTTTATTTTACCTTTATTTATAGTGTATAGGCCTATGCAAAAATTACCGTATGTATATTATACACTATAATGATATAATAATCATCTGTAAGTCATATTATATTAACATTTTCATTGTTCATTATGTATAAACCATGGTTATAAAACCATTTTTATTATTACTCTATAACGTTTTTACGTCCGTCAGGTTTAAGTCAAACACTGCATACTACAGTACAGTTGGTTTAATATTTGCAAAATACAACACAAAAATAGAAAACATTTACAGTAGTTACAAACCATACTAAATTAAAAAAAATACAAAAACATGTTACCCTCTTGCGTAATATTTCATCCAGACTTTCAACAAACTTAGACGAGCTCCTTCCTCATCTGCACTCGCTGCTTCTCCAGTCACTCGAAATATGAATTTGGAATCTTTTCTTGAATCTTTTGAAACCAGCCAGTACTTGCAGTGCTGCGGATAAACTGCGCTATACCGAGACCACGCTAGCACTGCCAGGCGCTGGGGCGGAAACTGTCGTATGCCCAGCTGGGAAACACTCGCGCTGCCAGACGCGGAGCAGTCATGGCCAGACATACAGTGCATATCGCGGTCGCGGCATGGTCGTAAAGTCGATCAGTCGTAAGTCGCATAGGTCGTAAGTCGACGACTTACTGTATATATATATATATATATATATATATTATATATTATATATATTATATATATATATTATATAATATATATATATATATATGAAGACCACAAGGGGAAACAGAGATGTCAGGAGAAGTCAATTTTGGAAACTGAAAAACAAAGTTTCAAGACTTTGGGGGACTGTTTTAATAACCGTCATATAGATTTATTTCCAGTAAATGGAAGAGTGATCATTGGCCGATCAAATAAGCAGTAGCATTTGCCAAGCTTCTGTGTTATTTAATTTAAGAGCAAAGAACGAATCAATGTTGCAAACTGACATCACTGGTTATCCCTTGTTTAATAATTGCCATGCAATTTTAACCCAGGATGTGAGCAAAATCCATGCTTGTTGGTTATTAGCATACATTACATGACTTTGGTGATCACAGATTATTTTTTTCAACATTAAACGGTCATTTTTTTTTTTGTTTGATTGGTTTCAACGCCATACTCAAGGGTATTTCGCTTATATGACGAACGGATTCTCCATCTCTTACTCCGTACTACTTAATTGATGGAAAACCGGGAGGGAAACCAAGGATAAACCACCCCGCGCGATAGCTGAAGTCACCTCATGTGACTCCCTCATATACCTAAGCAGGTTGATTGGGCGGTGGGTAAATCGAATGAGGATGGGTACTCAGATGCGCTAACCATTAAGCCACGGCGTGGGTCCCATAAAAGTCACAATAAAGGTTTGACCAGGCTTGAACCCGATGTGCACCAACTACGGAGCCCATGATATAACCAAATAGGCCATTGTAGTGCTCAGAGTTTATGCTGTGAAAGTTTTACAACCTTTCATTTTTTAGTTTCTCAACTCTGAATATTATGGTGGAAACAGTTAACATGAATGAAAGGGAGATAACCAGGAGTAAATACTGACAACTCTGGGTTTCTACTTGTTCAGCTTTGACACACTTGTTTTTTCATTGCACGGCTAAACTTTATACCATATAAATTATGTGACACCCTGGTTATTTGTTAAAGTAATATTGTGAGAGGAAACCTTATGTTGCCAACTATTGGTAGGTGCAATAACCTGAAATTTATAAAAAGTGACCTCTCTGGTTTTTCCCTTGTGGTCTTCATATATATATATATATATATATATATATATATATATATATATATATATATATGTATGTATATTTATGTATATATATGTATGTATATATATATGTATGTATATAATATATATTATATGTCTGTATATTTGTTATATATATATATAATATATAATATATGTATGTATTGGATTCGCTAATATATGCTAGATATCCTTATTGTCGGCTTTTCCGTCTGCGTGTGTTGTGTCTGCAACGCGAGGCTCCACAGCACGAACCAGCAAACCGATTTCGATGAAACTTTGCCAACTTGTGCAGTATTTGTTGGGAATGTGTGCGTTTGAATTTCGTTGCCAAGCAACCACCCATTGCTGTGCAGCGGCCGAAAAACCGCGTACAGTATTTTCAATACTTGTCCTACAGTTTTGAATGTAGAGAATCGAGACTTCGGAATTAAAACACCGAGATAATTTAGAAATTTTACTCGAGCCGATTTTTGATTGAGGTTTTATTTTTCAAATGGTAGTCCTTCAAAAATCGGGTGTCTATTCACCGTCATTTTTTTATGAGGGCTTAGGAAAGAGGGCGGGCTTAGGAAAGTGGAGTGGTTGATGAAAAGTGGATGGCGTAGGAAAGTGGCTGGTTATGAAAGTGGGCGTGGCTTTGAAAAATATTGTGCGGCTCAGGAGGTGTGGTCAAACAAGAGCATTGAGAGAAGTTATCGGGTTTTCCGTGTGTGTGTGTGTGTGTGTGTGTGTGGTGTGTGTGTCTGCAACGCGAGGCTCCACAGCACAAGCCAGCAAACGATAATTTATTTATTTACCGAAAACGATTCCTCACCCACACACCACCTCCAATTATTTATTTATTTCAGATGATTCCCAACCACACACCTCCAATTATTTATTTATTTACCGAAAACGATTCCCCACCCACACACCACCTCCAATTATTTATTTATTTACCGAAAACGATTCCCACCCACACACCACTCCAATTATTTATTTATTTACCATTTCGGATTCTCTCCCGACACACCACCTCCAATTATTTATTTATTAACTCGAAAACTATTCACAACCCACACACTGCCTCCAATTATTTATTTATTTACCGTAAACGATTCACGACCCACACACCACCTTATTTATTTATTTATTTACCGTAAACGATTCCACCGACCCACCACCACCTTTAATTATTATTTTATTACCGAAACGATTCCACGACCCACACACTACCTCCAATTATTTATTTATTTACCGTAACGATTCCACGATCCACACACCACTTTAATTATCCATTTATTTGACCGTAAACAATTCCACGACCCACACACCACCTCAAATTATTTATTTATTTTCCGTAAACATTCCACGATCCACACACCACCTTTAATTACTATTTATTACTGTAAACATTACACGATCCACACACCACCTTCATTATTTATTTATTTACCGAAAACGATTCCACGACCCACACACCACCTCCAATTATTTATTATTTAAAGTGGGAGTGGCGTAGGAAAGTGGGCGTGGCTTGTGAAAAATATTGTGTGGCTCCAGGAGGTGTGGTCAACAAGAGCATTGAGAGAAGTTTATCGGGTTTTCCGTGTGTGGTGTGTGTGTGTGTGTGTGTGTGTGTGTGTGGTGTGTGTGTGTGTGTGTGTGTGTGTGTGTGTGTGTGTGTGTGTGTTGTGTGTGTGTGTCTAACGCGAGGCTCCACAGCACAAACCAGCAAACCGATTATTTTTCAAATGGTAGTCCTTCAAAAATAGGGTGTCTATTTACCGTCATTTTTTATGAGGAGTGCCAGTTGGCAAAATACGCAATAGGAAAAATCTTGCCAGGCAGAGGAACAATTGTATGTGAACCAATACGTCTTGGCAATGAATCTCGCGGTGACGTCAGAATGAAAAGCATCGTATCCAGTGCTTCGATCCTAGCGAATCCCTCGTCGCCTCCCGGCTTGTATATATATATATATATATTATATTATATTATATATATATATATATATATATATTGTATGTATGTATATATATATAATTATATATAATTATATATATATATATACGCGGGTTGAGAGACCTAATGTTGTAACTGCATTTCTGGCGAAACCGAATGAAATGGCTCTCATGTCTTTCAACACCAATATTTATCTTCATTAGCGATTTGCAGGAAATGGGAAATTTTCAGTTAAACATTATGTCTCTCAACCCGCGAAATATGGTGTTGAAAGACATGAGAGCCATTTTATTCAGCCCCGCCAAAAATGCAGTTACAACATTATGTCTCTCAACCCGCGATATATACGTATATGTATATGTATATATATATATATAATATATATATATATATATATTATATATATATATATATATATATGTATATATATATATATGTATTTTATATATATTTTATATTATATATATATATATATATATATATATATATATATATATATTATTATATATATACACACACACACACAACACACACACAAACACACACACACACAGTCAGCATACATGCATATCAAAGAATGAGGTTTGACAGATATACCATGTGCAATATAACAATGGCTTTACATAGTTATATAAATAACTGAATAACCTGCAATCTAATTAACATGCAAAGATAAAAGAGTTAAAAGCAATATTTTTCATCGGAATAATCTAAAATAACAGAAATCCTTTTGATGTCACAGGACTGCATCATCCAGCTGTATTGAGTTAACTTTTTGTCATTGAGTTAGTTGTCTCTCCAATTGTCATACAATGAAAATGCTTCACCGCAGCACAGTGCTTCACGAAGATGTATTTTATTGCGATTGAGTACTGCCAACATTTGAAATACAAACTGACAGCGTCAGAAGCAGTTTCAAAACAATGTGCAATTCTTTTTTAAATGACACATAAAAACAAATGCCACATAACAGAACATTATTACCTCAGCCACCGGAAGTGTACGGATGTTATGTTTTCACCTGTTTGTCTGTCTGTCTGTTTGGCTGTCTGTCTGTCTTTGAGCAGAATAATCTCAAAAATTTATGGACTGATTCAGACAAAACTTGTTGGACAAGTTGATGTGTGTGATAAGGCCGAATTATTTGATTTTGGTGAAGAGCTGGATCCGGATCCGAGAATTTTTCAAGTGGTTCTCAACCATTGAGAGGTAGGGATAAACGAATATATGCATGATAACTGTATCTCAAAAAGTTACAGACAGATTTGGACGAAGCTTGCTGAACAGCTTGGATGTGTGACAAGGACAAATTGATTTGATTTTGGTGAAGATCCGGCTCTGGATACGAGAATTTTTTTAATTTTTTAAGTGATTCTTCACCAGTGAGAGACCAGGCTAAAAACGACATATAACATGATATTCAAAAACTTGTTTACGGATTATAATAAAACTTGGTGGTGAGTTGGGTAGTTGACAAGAACAAGTCGATTATATTTTGGTTAAGGTCCGAATCAGATCCAACGTTTCAGTGGCCTACAAACGTAAGCAATTCAGCCTGGAAGAGGTATACACTCTACCGAGTGCCATATTCTAGTTGTACATGTTATTAAATGAAAACGGAGTGTTTTACATTGACTGAAGAATATGGACATTATCTCTTTGGTAAAATTGCTTTCTATCTACGTCTGATTTCATTTCGCATACTCATCCCATTTTATCAATAAATATCCATGTGTTCTCAAGGTGTATCATTCATTTGTTAGCATATGCATATGGATCTGGAGTGAATCACGAGCCAGCATACACCAATTTGAGGGTGGTGGTTGTGTCACTCATGCAAAGCTCCTTGTGGTATACACAGCAATTTATAATCTGTTCAGTGTACCAGTGTTAACTTGCCTACTCTTCACAAAAATGCACATAGGATGCATAGCATCCATAAAGTAATGCCTTTAGATGGATTCCAGCTTAATGTCCTACGAGACATGGTGTACTCATTGGGGACATGCACTGCTTGGGAAGCACCAATCTGACCGTTTAATTGTTGGACCGAAAATCGAACCCGAACTGGACCACTCAAAGATGATTGCACCATCCTGTCAGACTCAAAGGTGTGTGAGGCTATGAGGCTATGGAGTGACCCAAAGGCTCACTGTTCCATGATACGATGGGATTTTTACAACACCCAATTGCATGCAGAACAGCTGCTTATCCCCCTTATGAAGGACTCTGATGTAACATCCTTTTATCAAGGCAGTTTGAGTGATTCCAAGGCTTTGCATATTCATAAAACATTAACCCGAGTGTTTCCAATGAATGCACAAACTAATTCCATTTATCAATGCAAGCATCTGGAAAGGGGTTGATTTGAAGAACATGCTCTACATCGCAAGTACAACACTGATATTGCTAAACACATGGCTGTTCATAGTGCTTCAAACACAATGGCTGTTCATAGTGCTTCAAATATAATACCTGATACGCATCGTGATCGCACTTCAGGTACTCTGTCTGGCCAATTATTGGAAATATTGCAGCAAAGTGCACTGTTGGAGCACAAAGTAGAGCTGAAAGAAATAACAGTGCAAAAAAAATACTCTCAACTTAATCCTTCGATTGAACCCGAACCACCTGTTTATATAAGTGGATTCCACTAGGTTGCCTTAATTCTATAATAATGGGATGGCATTGAAAAAGAACAGTGCAGTGTGAAATATGTTAAAGGAACAAGGAGGGTGTGAAGAGAGGAGAGAGAGGAGAGAGAGAGAGATATATCATTACCAGCAAAAATTGTGGAGAGGATGATGAAGAGACATTCGAAGCAAGCACCAAGCACAAACCATGTGACTAGAAATATCAATCTGCTGATTTGAAATGGACAATTTGGAAAGGTCTGTCGAGCATTCTCATCTGAACATTTGGGTCATGATCCTTGTAACTCAGGTGTGTTTGTCCACTGTCTACTAACGTTCTTTGAAATTTACATACACCAGTGTTGTCTTTATCCTGCATGTGATTTATGTACAAGCTCCATGATAAGCCTTAGAGCAATGTAGAAATATGGATAACAAGGAGAAGTACATTCAAAGTACACCGCCCATGCCAAATAAATAAATAACAATTCCTCTTCCATGTATATATATATGGTATTGGGGCGAGTGGGATTAAAGATTTTTAAAGAAGAAGAAGAAGGCACTTCAAACCAAACGTAAACTAGATCTACTCTGCTTAATTTGAGCAATAAACAAGAGCAGACCCGTTCTCAGGTGATGTTTCACCCACTTCACAGCAGGCTTCTTTCGGCTAATTGGATCAAAAGGTCTATATCTGTTAGTTATCACTTGTATTTTTGGCCCTTGCTCTGCACTCACATATTACATGTAGCAATGTCTTATTGCAACACAGGAGGGCAACTTTACTTGAATATCCAAAAAGTGTTTAGTGTGACCAAATCCAAAACCTTGTTAATGTCAAAGGGAGGGGAGATAATATGTCAAAGGTGAAAGAGGAGTCTTGCGTCCAAAACACTCGTACAGGAGGACCAAGTTAGAAAGTCCAGCAAACAATTTGCTATGAAAATATCTGTATAACAAACTAAGAGTGGCAACTGATCTACAGAGAGAACAGTTGAAGAGTTGAACTCATCTCCACACCAACCAGGTTAACTATGCATTTCTGGAGCATATCAAGTGAAAATAAGTGGCAGACTGGTGCCCAGCCCAAATGTGGGCAGCAGTATTCCATGAGGGACATATAGTTGTCTTGTACAGGTAAAAACACAGCATCAGGAGGTAAATGCCTATGCACTCGATAAAAACAATTTGTTTGGAAGCCCTCTTCGCAATACAGAAATGTACCTATCCAACGGAGGTTAGAGGAGATGTCCGGGACCAAGAAGCCAAAGCTCAGATGATTCTGTGAAGGTTGAAGACCCCATGTGCATAGAGGGAAAGACCTGTTTCTGGAGCGAGACATTGACAACAATTTAGTTTTCTTTACATTGAAAGTTACCACCAGTCATGCCCCACTTCAACACATTCTCCAAATCATTGTCCATCCGTCCATCCAGTGTGACCACACTCTATGCAGAGCATTGGTGCTGCCTAAGCAGTCCTCCTTGGCGATTGGGCACAATACTGGACAGGTCGCCACTCCGCACAGGATACCAACAAGCTAGTACTTCATTTTGCCGACCTCAGAAGGATGACAGGCAGAGTCAACCCCACCTGGTATTATTTAAACAGCAGAGGGGGATTTGAACTCAGGATCACGGATCCAAGCCCACCACCCTGACAATGAAGCCAACACCAGCATATATATATATATATATATATATATATATATATATATATATACATAGATACATATATATATATATATAATATAATTACATATATATATATAAATATATATATACATATTGTTGTGGTTTCCACCCGTTCGGCGTCGAGACGACCGCTTTTAGCTAATTGCGGCCGCGCGCCCACCGGACGGGCAATCCAGTCGTAGCTTTCCGGATCAACGCCGAAATCCAGCTACGGTGTGCTTTTAAGCACACACAACCTTGTCAATACTCTACCCGCGCTACAGGGTCCGATCACCGAAGGTCGATTTACCTAATTATTCGCGCGGGCAGACTACCGAGAGATTGTACCTCAACGGGACCTGCTTGGAAACGAGCCGCTTAAGCAGCTCGCTCCGTTTGCGATTACCCAGCTGTGTATTACCGCGAGGCCCGTTGGACCCGATTAGCTTATCGTATTAAAAACAGCTATTTATTCCGAACGCAATTACGACAGCTCAATGGAGGAAGGGACGCAACGAGCAGTGAATATTCAAACAAGGACATTTATTTATAACACATGCACGCATGCAGTCAAGCAATGAATGGGGGTAGGGACAAGACACGAGCAAAAAGACCCGACAGCCGTTGTCTATTTATTATGTACACAATCACTTAGTCAGTTCTACTTATAGGACAAGGTGCCACAACTTTCATGCAAAGAAAACCCCAGGAAAGGAAAGGGTAGAACAGGACCCGTAGGCCTTTAATGTTTCCCGCGGAGCTGTGGAGACCGCAGGAGCTCCGCCGAGAC